>CM077510.1:2029835-2387005 GCA_039654745.1 Houttuynia cordata | reverse complement strand
AGCTAGCGAGGTGTCTGTATGTTCAACTGATTTCATGAATGCATTTATGGTTATGATAGAAACATATAGCAGTTGTGTAGAACTTGTGATGGGAAAGTTGAGGGCCTCGTGTTGGTCATGAGCTTTGATGAATTTTGGTGACATTGTGATAATTCTTTTATAGGGCTGGGATGCATCAGTTATATGATGGTTGTGTTGACATTGTGCTGTAATTGTGTTATGGTTATGATGAAGTTGTGTTTATTCCCTAAATGCACTTAGTTGTATTTCATGTGTACTCAATATTGCATTGCATTACATTTTGTAGATTGGTAGAGAGTTGAGTGCAGATGCTCAACTTTAAAAGTGCTCAACCTCATCCTGGATTTGAAGGGAGGGGTGCATGAGCAACTAATGAAGACTTGTTTCAAAGTCTTCTTCGAGATGCTAGGCACAATGGTCTCATCGTCTAATTGGCCACATGCTGGCCAGGAGGGAAAGAGGCTTAACTTTCAGAATTTGCAGGCGATCACCTACCGTGAAGCCGATAGATGTGAGTATGATACTGCAATTACCACTGCACAATGGATTTGTAGTTGGAAGGAAATCATTGCAACGTACAAAGGGCCCCACCTTCCAAGAGAGGATGTTCCCTTGGGTCAGAATAAGTAGGATTACTACAAATATGATAAAGGGAAAGTTTGACAAGAAGAAGTTGAAGGTAAATAGCAGGGCAAGGTTGGCCTTGCTATACTACAATTGTTGTGTTCCTCCTACCCAGGCCAGGGGGATGTGGTTGACGACAGTTTTGGACAATGATGGATGAGTCCAACTTTGCCACATTTGATGCATATCCCTGGGTTAGGGATGTTTACAATACCCTTTGGAATGACATTAGTAACGCCTATGAGGATGTGGAGGAGAGGAAAGATCGATACAATTTGTTTGGTTGTGGAGCTGTCTTACAAGTACGTTGTATCTTATGCCTTGTGTTCACCATTATAAGTTGTGGTTAATTATATTGTAGTTATGTGATTATTTCTTACAGTTCAGGCTGCGAATCTATATGTATGTGTTGATAGGAATGTTATGATGTCATATTATGATAATCATTGTATATTGTCTTTATGTATGTTGTGGTGTAGCTGTGTCCCTGTGATCATTTAGTGCAGTTTAGGTTGTGACTCTTTATGTTTAGGTTGAGATGTGTATTGTGATATATGTTTATATTCACCATTATAAGTTGCGTTTACTTATATTTGGTTGTGATGTAAACTAGCAATTGCTATTATAATTGACTTGAATGATTGACATTACAACTAACTTCAGTGTTCGTCATGTACAGGTTTGGTTCTTCGAATTGGCCGAGGCCAAGTTTACAGACTTTGAGTGGTTGATGCGATCAGATAAGGAGGATCAATCACTCAAGTTGAAGAAGTGGACTGTGAATGTTGCCTCAGACACATACGAGGTTGGTACGGCCTTGGATATAGATGGTCTGGCTGTAGAGTTTGTCTTTATCGAGGATGAACAAGCATTAAACTTGTTCATCATAGGGTAGGATGTGGCAGGGGACATTGAGGAATGATGCCATTAGGTCGATCAGCTACTACGCAAGAGGCAGCAAAGAAAAAAGAGCAAGGCGAAAAGGGTAGTGGAGGCACCAGTGGAGGAGGCTTTTAAGAGCCGTGCTGGAGTTAAGCCTTCAAATAAGGGGCCCAATAGTGGCTCAGATATTGAATCGGAAGACATCCAACAACATAGCAGCAAACGCGGATGTGAAGCTACCAATGAGCAAGTTGGGATACTTATGTCAAAGGTACTTGATTATGAACCGGTTGTACTTTTTTATACATAGGTTGTGCTAAATATCGTATATTGCGTTGTGATGGTGTAAATGTAGGTTGTGATAGCCTTTATAGTGATGTATTATATGCAGAGTGGGACATTGAGTTGTGATGCTATATTTGTAGGTTGTGTTAGTTCTAATATTTAGTTGTAATGATATCTCTAAAGGTTGTGATAGTGGTTGTGTCCAATATATGAATAAGCTGATATGGTTGTTAGATATCGTATATTGTGTTGTGATAGTGTAAATGTATATTGTGATGGTGTAACTGTAGGTTGTGATAGAGGTTGTCATGATATTTCTTTTGGTTATGATCTATGTCAAAATGTAGGTTGTGATGGTATAAGTGTAGGTTGTGATAGACGTTGTGATAGATTATATGCATGTCGGACATTGAGTTGTGATGATATACTTGTAGGTTGTGATAGTGTTTGTGTCAAGGCACTTGATTGTGAACAGGTTGTGTTTTTTTATACTTAGGTTGTGTTAGATATCGTATATTGCATTGTGATGGTGTAAATGTAGGTTGTGATAGCCCTTATAATATTGTGATAGATTATATGCATAGTCGGACATTGAGTTGTGATGATATATTTGTAGGTTGTGATAGATCTCATATTGAGTTGTGATAGTAGTTGTGTCGAAGGTACTTGATTGTGAACCGGTTGTACTTTTTTATACTTAGGGTATGTTAGATATCGTATATTGCGTTGTGATGGTGTAAATGTAGGTTGTGATAACCTTTATAATGTTGTGATGGATTATATGCAAAGTTGTGATGATATATTTGTAGGTTGTGATAGTGTAAATATAGGTTGTGATGGTGTAATTGTAGGTTGTGATTGAGTTGTGATGATATTTCTTTCAGTTGTGATCTTTGTCAAAATGTAGGTTGTGATCTTTGTCGTATTGTCTTGATTATAGAAGTTCGTAGGCTACTGGAGAACAGGCCTGACACTCTAGAAAGCTTGTCCAACCTTGTGAATAGCTTGATGTTGACCAAGATGCAAATATATGAAGTCAACAAGGGTTTGCACAAGGATGTAAATGTGATAAAGAACAGACTGGAGAGGGAGATAATGTCAACAAATCACAGGTGCCGTTTACTGGAGGTGGAGATGAGAAAGTTAAAGAAATGTGTGGATTATAAAAGTGCATGAAGCAGAAGACCAACAAGAAGAGGACCATGAATTCGGCACTTGCTTTCCCCAAGTTGATTCCAGTCCTCGACCTTAAGTCACTTATGGTAAGTTTATTCTTCTACTACTTGTTGTGATGAATTATAGATAGGCTGTATTTGGTTAAATGCTTGTTGTTGTGAGTAACTATTTTTTATTTATATGTCGCAGGATATCTTGTTAGTGCGTGTGGAGGTGGACAGGACACAAGAAAGCTCAATTGTTCTCTACCCCTTAATTGATAACTATGCCAAGAGTTCCGTTCCAAGAGCATATCTTAGCTCACCCTATTACGTCCCTAATGCTATCCCAAAAAATCGCAAGGAGGGGGGCAAGTACGAAGACTTCCCACTCGCTAAGGACAAAGAGGTGATGGTTGACCATGTTTGGATGATCCTATCTCCAAATGGAGGAGACATGGGCAACACTATTAATGTTGGTCTTGCTTGTGGGATTCAAGTGAAGGTCTTCCACCTCCAAAGCCTTAGGCGGTCAAGGTTCCCGGGAGTGGCCCCTAAAGATGAAGGTGCTACACCTGGGTGGGTTGACAATTTTTATGTTGATGCATTTATGGCATTAGTTTGCAGTGATGTGACTGACTTGGAGATGAAGGATTTGAATGGAGGTGGCACTATTCATATTTTTTACCCCCATTGAATTGTAAGTTACTTTCATTATGATCTATATCATCACTATTTAATGTTGTAAAATTTAGTCTTTATGTTGAGATATTTGTTATGATGGTTGTTTATGTTCAATATTATAAATTGTGATTGATTATATTATAATTGTGGTGTAGTTGCGTAGGTGTGATTACTTCTTACAGTTCAGGTTATGATACTTCTTACAATTAAGGTTGTGTTGTAGTTGTGTAACAGTGATACCATATTATGATTATCAGTATAAGTTGTGATGTTTGTTCAAATGTTAGTTGTGTATTTATGATTATATCTTGTAGTTTAGGTTGTGACCCTTTATGAATACGTTGTGATACCATATTATGATGATCAGTATAAGTTGTAATGTTTCTTGTGATGTAGTTGTGTAACAATGATTATTTCTTCTAGCTATGTTTACATATGTTGTGATGTGGACTAACTGATATAATGTCGTTTATGCAGTCTTTTTGCGTAGCGGAAGAGAAGAAGTATGAGGAGTGGAGGTTTGCGTATCTTGATCTGGATGGCGATATTGAATCGTTGTACCCCGCGAAACAGTGGCATCGGGAGGTCAGTGCGGGATTGAGAGGGCCTAATGGGTACAATGCATTAAGATGCAAGAAGTGGATGCTTCCAGTGCTAAAGGACAGACATTGGTGTTTGATAGAATTCATGCTTGAGCAAAAGAAAGCTTTCATATATGATAGCATGAATAATAGACCCAATGTGGCAGATGAAATCAACTTGTTCTTCAAGGCTATGAGTCGGCATTCAAAATATCTTATACAAGTCGATTTTGAGGATGGAGCATGGGATAAATGGAAGACAAAAATGGTGGAGGTTCCCAAGACGCAGGGCAACGGTGATGATTGTGAGGTTTTATGTGCTACTACTTGTTGAGGAAGGCGCTTGACGATGAGCTTTAATGGTTCAACGTCAAAAAATTTAGAAAATGGCTGATGTGGTACGTAGTCTCCAAGGTTGAGGGCTATGTACCAATTATGTGATAGACTTGATTGGTTTTCATACGACTATGTGGTGTTAGTATGACAAGGTTATATTTGACATTAGTTGTTTAAGCATGTAAGTAACTTTTGATGGACTTATGAGGTTGTGTTAGATTTGGACTCTAGGTTGTCATATATTTTGGGTTTAATGACACATGATGTTGTGATTGAATTGTGATGACTTATGCATGTTGTGATAACGGGTTGCATTGAAGTTGTGATTGCATTGGGATAGGCTTCCTACTGCCACATACACTAACTTCCAGTACCTTCTTAATTCGTTGTGATTGAATTGTGGTGACTTATACATGTTGTGATAACAGGTTGCATTGAGGTTGTGATTGCATTGGGATAGGCTTGCTGCTGCCATATACACTAACTTTCGGTACCTTCTTAATTCGTTGTGATTGAGTTGTAGTGACTTATGCATGTTGTGATAGTGGGTTGCTTTGAGGTTATGATTGCATTGCGATAGGCTTGCTACTGCCATATACAATAACTTCTTCATTCGCTGTGATTGAGTTGTGGTGACTTATGCATGTTGTGATAGTGGGTTGCCTTGAGGCTATTATTGTATTGTGATAGGCATTTACGATATGAATCGTTCTACAAACTACAAAGTAATGTAAGCATTATAATTACAAGCCATAAAAAAGCAAGTTCTACCGAATGTCATCTAAGGGATTAAGTTCATTACAGAAATAAAGTTCATCGACACTCTCAATCCACATTGATTGGTTGCATGCACGAAGTCCGATTGTGCCCAAGGCCGTTGCAACGATTGCATCTAAATTGATGTTTCTATTTTAATGGTTGTGATGGAAGGGCTTCGTCTTCGGCCTCCCCCTTGACCTCTTGGTTTTTAGTGGAAGGATGAGATGCTCTCCCACAGGTGGCTCTACACGTACCGGCTTGTCATCATGGGTGATCGGGAAAACTATTTTATTGTATGTGTCCTTCTTGCACTGAGTAGTCTAATAATCCCCTCGACAAGCATAGACTGGTGATCCTCCATTGGCAGATATGGTAGTGCATGTGTGGATACACGGCATACCTTCAATTTGCCACATCCTGCATGTACAAATGAGGTCAATGAGATTCATTCTTAAATGTCCATCCTCTGAAACCACCTCCACCACATTCTCATTACACTCCGCAACCAATAGCCCTCGAGATTGGTTGGTCAGTTCATTGAGCCGGTTGTTGACTCTGGAATCAGGTAGGAATCCCAGTTCTTACTCGCCCTTCTCTCTTCGTTCATCATGATCATTATCTTCATCCAAATTCCATCAAGCAAAGCAAGAATTGGCATGTCGCGCTCCGGCTTGACCCATTTATTGAAAGTCTCGATAGTGTTATTTAAAAGATGGTTATATCTCTCACCTTGGAAGAGGGTGTTGCACCAATTCTGAGGTTGATTTGCCATGACCTAATCATATGCTACTTTAGAATGCTTGCGGAGGTGAGTTAATGTAACCTGATGGCCATGCAATCACTCGCATTTGCAACATCGTTAATCATGTACGCAATTTATTTTTTCGTTGCCTTTTTTGTTCCATTAACCTTGTGCCCTTTCAAACCTATCTTCAATAAGTTGCACTCCAAGTGTCGCACACAATAGCCATGGAATCCGTCCCCAAAACACCTTTGCAACCGCTTCGAGCAGCCCTATGTCCCTATCGAACACCAATGTAAATACCCTCGTAAAGCCAACTACATACTGCACATGTTGTAAGAACCATAACCAATTATCCTTAGTTTCATTATCAAAAACTCCATAAGCTAAGGGGAAGATGTAGTTACCTCCATCAACTGCAGTGACTGCTAGAAGAGTCCCCTTTTCCTTCTCATAAAGATGAGCCCCATAAAAAAAGCAATGGTCGACAATGTTGGAACCCTTGAATGCATGCGTTCAACGTGATGAAGCAACGTAAAAACTTCATGTTTGATCAATTAACCTCATACTTCACTACACTCCCCGAGTTTATCTCCACTGCTTTGTTGCAATACCAAGGGATGTCGTTCTAAGAATCCTTATAATCACCAAACAAAGAATTAAGGGCTACCTACTTCGAACGCCATGCCTTCTGATATGAGATGCTCAACCCATAGTTGTTTCAAAAATCTTTTACCAATTCAGATGTGGAATACGAGGGTGCATCATTTATCTTGTTGGAAATGAGCTCTGACACCAAGTTTTCTGAAGCTTGAGGGTGATACTTTTTCCTTATCCCTCAGCACATGTATGAAGCATTTCATACTCATTCACCACAAACAAACCTGAATCTTGCTCCAAGCTCATATTTACTTTCAACTGGCAACCTTCAACCCTACATGACGCCATAAGTCAACGCTTCATGTTCTTCAAATACTTGAAAGAGAAGTTCTTGGGAATAGAGAGTTATTCCAATGCCTTCCTCACTTCAACTTAGTCTTTAAAATGCTGCCCAACCCCCACCAAGTTGTTATCCCAGACTCTTGAACGTAGTGGTGTTGGCTGACAACTACCACTAGTGGGAAGAGGATTAACCTTGCACTCGTACACACTATCCTGATAACTCATGAATGGTCATTGATCTCCATCATGGGTCACCAGCACCTTACAAGATCTTCCACTGAATAACTCTCTAAAGTCAGCCATTCCCTTATCGGATATCAAGAAAGTCAGCTCATACACATCATGGTACAAGTATGCAACGCTCAAATTATTAGGAGGAACGTTGAAGGCAACAACATTTTTTTCCACAAATGAACTCAAAGTTTCATCCTCTTCGAGTGACAACACCGTGCTTTTACCTCCAACTATCTTCACAATTCCACCGAGGTTGGATTCAATACTCCTATAGTAGCAAACCAAAATTTTAAGCTTGCCTGCTTCATCCTGGAGTTAAAAAATAAATTAGAATAATACAACATAGGTCACAACTTACGTAGCAGTGCTATTACAATATAACATCACAACTCATGCCAACAATCACAATATTAATTATAACAATCACAACCAAATTCTAAGCCAACACAACTGAATCACAACATTCATCGCAGCTGAAGCTAATAGACATCACAACCAAAGCCACATGCCATCACAACATGTCTAAAACTCAACACAACAAGCGATAATACAACATTCCATCACAACACATCTTGAAGTCCTCACAACCTATCTACACATGACCACAACCTATTTTACAAATCATAACTTCGTCATCACAACATATCTATATATTATCACAACCTCTTTTACAGTTCATAACTTAAGCTACTCGATCTATCATTGCTACTTAGACATTCAAGCAATGACCAGACAGATCAAATAAAAAGAAAAATAGTAGCTCTCCTACTTACTTTCAATTTTTCTGCCGTATGTTCACTACCTTCGTTTGCAACCACTGTTTGGGTTCTGCCAATTTGTCTATCATCATCGTCTTCGCTTTGGATGTCCGGAATGTTGCCGCTTGAGATGGTTGCCGCCATTGCCATTACTTCTGCCATCTCAGATATAAGGAGAAGTGGATATCTAGGCTCACCGAAGAGCTTTTTCGGGTTTGGAACTTCAATGGCATTGAAAAAACCACTGGATGAAGGTCTTTGGAGCTCGGTTATGGAGTTTTAATGGCGGACGTTTACTACAAGTTAGATGGGGAAGAAAGATGATAGAGAAGAAGGGTGTTGGGGCAGTCCTAGGGTTTCGTGCGCCTTGACTGTCCCAATTGCTCCGTCTCCTTCAACTGGCAGGAAACTGAGGGGCTGTTAGCCCCTTTGTTATATCCATTTTAGCCATTGACCAGGGTAACTATCTAAAGTGGTTAAACTTTAGCAGGTTAGACCAAAATGTAATTTTTCCTTTACCATTTTGTTCAATCCCTTATCAAGATATTGAATCCAATGGCCACAATTGATCAATTAATTGACCCTACAACTGGCCACTGGAATATGGATCTTATTCAACAAATTTTCCTTCCCAATGAAGCTGAAATCATACTGAGCATACCTATTTTGTAGAGACCTGACTCAATTTATTGGTCTGGAACAAAAAATGGTAGGTTCACAGTAAAAAGTGCCTACTACCGGTTCATGCAGATGAGGAAAGCAACTGGGAGCCCATGTTCCCTTGCCCTTCCTCCTTTGAGAACTATGGATATGATCTGCCAACAGAAGGTAGAGCTGGGGGGAGTGCTCAAATTCAAAGCAGATGGATGTAATCTGGAATGCAATTTGGAAGTTAAACCTGCCACCAAAACTTCACATCTTCTTTTGGAGGGTATGTAATGATATCTAGCCAACAAAGTGGAACCTGGCTAAGAGAAAAATTGTTCCAAACAACCTCTGTGAGGCTTGCAACCTACGTCCAGAGACTTCATGGCATGCACTCTGGACATGTGAAAAGAGCTTGAAGAAATATGGAAAAACGAAGACTGGTACAAGCATATGCCTTTTTCTTATATTAGCTCCCCTCTTGAAATTCTGGAGTGCATTTTGAAAAGGTTGAGCTAGATAGATTTATAGTGACATCATGGTTAATCTGGCGTAGAAGAAATATGTGAAGGGTAGGTGGTCAAGTCAATGATTTGAATGTAATATCTCATCTGGCAGATGGGAATCTTGACTTCTACGCTAATGCTACCAAATCTGAATTATCAAGGAGAAATTTAATCAAAAGGTATTAGTCGTCTCCTCGAGTTTTGAAAGTAAATTTTGATGGAGCAGTTTTTGGTGTTCCTGACAGATATGGGACAGGTATATGTATTCGAAATGATCAAGGAGTGGGGGTGGCATGTATGTGTGTGAAAAAAAAAATGTAGGTGTGTCCATGGAATGCAGGCTCGCCGATATATCGGGATCGAGCCCCACTCGATACAACGATACGGACTAATATCGTTTTTTAAATTTTTTTCAAATATCACCGATATATATCGGTTTCGGACCGATATATCGTCATTTAAAAAAATATTTTTTAAAAATAATTGAAATTTTTTTTTAAAAAAATAACTTTCCCGTTTGTTTCCCATCCTAATATATGCATTTTTATGTATATTTTGAAATCTATGCTTTGTCTAAATTAGTATAACTCAATTTAGAAGTTAGATTGTGAAAATATACGGTAAAAACTAATTTTCGACCACCGATATTTTTTACATAATATCTTTTTTTTTTGGCTCTTTGGTCGACCGATATTTTACCGATATCTGATAGGACATTCTTTGGGTGTGTCATGTGTGACAACTGATGGCAGGGGTGAAGCCGAGGAAGCAGAAATTTTTGTAGCTATTGAGGGTATTCACCTAGTTGTGGAACTGGGGTGCACTGATCTTATTTTGGAGGGTGATAACACAAGTGTCATTCAGAAGCTTCAGGCGACTCCAGAGGAAATGGAGCTTTCCCTTTATAGCAGATCCTTGTTGAAACCAAGTTGATGCTCAAAGACTTAAAGGTGGATTTCCGAAGCAAATGGCGTTGCCCTCTGCTTAGCTAGACAAGCTACGCTGTTCCAGTACATGAAAGCTTGGCTAATGGATAACCCAGATTTTCTGGAGTTACCCTTGCTTTATGACAGTTCAGCAGATTGTATTCTCTTTTAGGGAGAATGTCTCTATAAATCTTTTTGGGCAAATGGACTGGGTCAGATTTGGGCACCATGGACTTAGATGGACTGGGACATAGATTTGGGTCGAGATTTTAGTCAATTTCATGCATGTGAATTGCGATTTAGGTGAGTAAATAATGATTTGAATGCCCACCAATGGCAGTTGAATCTGATTATTGGAGGCTATACTGAAGAAGCATGGCGAGAAGGACTACGGTTGGCAATCTATGTGCAAAATAATGATATGGTAATATCTTCGTCGGTCAAATGAAAAGGTTAAGACTAACAAACTCATATAATCGATAACCCCATGATTTATGCCGTGCCTATAGAAAAGTTTGTAGTAATAGTGGCATCATGACCTGACTTATCATTGTAGCAACATAATTTTAAAGATGCAAAAAGGGGGAAAAAAGACCGAAGGAAAATGATAATGCAACATCTAATCTGTACACCAAACCCATACGCTTGTGTTTCTGATGTATAGATCTGCGGTCATTTGAGGCTCACTTTTACTGTCCAACAAAACCAGTGGTGTAGTGTTCTGGTGGACAGAGTTATCAGTATCATTCTCTAATGCTTCTGTTTGTTTGTTTTTGCTTATACTGAAATCCCCAAAAGGCAATAGAAGGGAGTGCGCAACCAGATTCATCATTAAGGTCATGCTGCTAAAATTAGATGGAAGTCAATCTAAAAAAACAAAAGATAGAGTGAAGTCTTAATCCGGAAATACAAATCATACTCGCTCCATTCCATAAGCGTCCTATTTGGTTTTCCAAGTGAACAAAAATAAAACCAACAGGGTGTTGGTGTGATGGGCAGAGGTCCTTAGTTTCAACTCCTACTACCTTGGTCATCCTCACGGATTGTATCCCAATTTAACCGGTACATCATACGTTGTGTGGGCTGTGTACATAGCCGAGGGGATTATACTCGTTACTAAAAAAAATTGAACAAAATTATCTTATTTGATTTTTTTATTTTCAATATTCAGCATGGGACACCTGATATGGGAATGTGGAGTCCTAAACCAGTGGTCCAGTGGGCCGAGTAAGTGGGCGGGACGGTGGTGGCAGTACCGCAGTAGCACAATTTTGTTATTCAGTTGCCGGGACCATGTACCGGGGTACTGGGCTGTAGTTGACCTAATTTTTAGTCGCTTGCCAGAGGCTTAGAGCTAAGATCAAACTTGTGTACCGGGCCTTCTCTCCCAAGTCCCAAAAAGAAAAACAAAAAGAGTATCTGGGCTTAAGCTAGGCCCATATCTAGTATCTACCAATAACACAAAGTCCTGGCTAAAATAATCCCTCAATAGAGTGGTGTATCCCCATAATGGGAAATGATATCATGCGGTGGGCACCTGTTTTGGTTCGCAGCCCCCTTTCGCCGGCAACAGAGACCAAAACGTCGCCAACATCCGAGTTCCCACCGTCGGGTCGACTCCGACCAGCCGTTGAACGCCCTAAAACGGTGGCGTTTTGAGGGTGTTCACGGTTGAAGCACCGGAAGGCTGCAAGATGGAAATGAGTTAAAAATTTGCAGCCTTACAGTGCCACAGCCGTGAACGCCCTCAAAACGCCACCATTTTAGCCTTACAGTGCCACAGCCGTGAACGCCCCCAAAACGCCACCATTTTAGCCTTACAGTGCCACAGCCGTGAACGCCCCCAAAACGCCACCATTTTAGGACGTTCGATGGATGATCAGAATCGTCCCTATGGTGGGCACTCGGATATGGCCTCGTTTTGGTCTCCGTTGCCAGCAAAAGCCTGCAATCCAAAACAGGTGCCCACCTCACAATATCATTTCCCACCGTATAATATAGGTATGTCATGCAATTTTTTTTTCTTGCGACTTCACAGCATAGTGAACCTACTTTGCTAATCATAGCTCCCCATTTTGTTATGCTCTCTTCCAAGTAAGTTCTATCTATAACCAGTTAGTTGTAACGAAAAACAGAAGGAAACTGTGACTGACATGAATGAGAGCCATTTATGCTGCATTCTTGCGCCATTTTAGGGCCCGTTTAGCAGTAGCTACTTACCTAACTTTAACAAGAATCTATCTTCTCCACGGAGATTTTCCAAAAGAAGTGATTTTTCACTTCATTGACTTTTCTCAGTGGTATTTTTTAAAATTTTGAAAATAAGGTAGGGGAATATAATAAAAAATACATTTTTATGATTAAAAATGTATTTTTTCTATTATATGCACCTACCTTTCATGTTTATTTACAAAATAAACTATCAGACCCTAAATTCTTCTCTAAAAGCTGATTCTTCCCAACCAAACACCCTAATTCTTCACTTCTACTTCTTCCCTAAAATCTAGCTTTCCTACTCCATAAATCCTCTACCAAACATACCCCTACAGGCTTTGAAACCCTTTTGCAAAATACAACCTACATTCTTGGGACCAACTTCTCAGCATTGATGTACCCAAAAAAACTCAGCATTGATCAAATGTCAGTTGTGCTATCTTCTTTCAGACCCATCGCATACTAAGTGTCCTATTTATTTTTCAAGTTAGGACATTTAATATGGGACATAGGGACATTGTACTTCAAAAAGAGGAAGTACAGGTAATCTAAAACCCTGATCTATATGCCAGGGTACTAGGTGTAATTTTCTTTTAGAATGAATAAAAGTTATTGTTTTTGAAGTTCTTTGTTATACTTCTGTTTGTGATGTGATGTGGTTGCGACTAGGGGTCAATGGAACAGACGATGAATTAAGATGGAACCACGTGTTAAATCCTAATTCATCTTCTTTCCTTGACTGTAGATAACCGAAAATGGTTACAACTGGAACTCGCGGTAATCGATCAGGCGCTGCACCGAATCTTTATCAGGAAGAAGCCACGAGTCAGAATCTGTCGGATGTGGTAAGGGAGTTGGCAAGAGAACTACGGAATGGCGGAAGCAGTAGCAATACGCCCAAAGTGAAGGCGCCTACCCTAGAGCGGTTCAAGAGAGCGGGACCAACTTTCTCTGGTGATGACAACCCTGAAAGGCAGGGCGATGGATCGTGGAGGTTGAACGATTGTTCAAGGGTATGAAGGTTCCGGCAGAGGAATAAGTCGTGTTCGCAACCTACCTCTTCTTTGGTGAGGCCGTATTCTGGTGGGAATCGGTAGAGCGGAATAATTTAGAGGCAGGAGAAGAGATCACGTGGGCAGAATATAAGGAAGTATTTAATAAGAAATACTTTCCTCAACATGTCCAATGCCGGAAGGAAAAGGAGTTCTTGGAACTGGTCCAGGGTAGTATGTTAGTTCTTCAATATGAGACAAAGTTTGAATAGCTGCAGCGATTTACGACAGACGCGTGTCCCAACGAGCTAGTAAAGGCGAGGAAATTCGTAGATGGTCTGCGCGATGGACTAAAGTCGAAGGTTCTGGTTTCGCAACTGACTACCGTGGCTAAAGCAGTGGAGTTAGCCTCTATCCTTGAAGATGACTATAAGAGGATGCAAGAGAAGAAAGGAAATTCCAGCAAAAGTCAAGACAACAACTTCAAGCATGTTGGATTCAAAAGGTTTGGGAGCAATGGTCATTTCAATGATCGATCGGCAAAGCAACGGAGACATCAGCCACAGATGAACAGTGGAAACGACCAGAGTCGAACAATGGTTCCTTATCGTCAACCTCAGTGCAACAACAGTACTGACGCTGGAGGCAGATGCAGGTTTTGCAGACAACACTCGCATGCTGGAGAGCCGTGTCCTCAGGACACCAGAAGATGCTATAGCTGCAATGAGGTCGGACATATAGATCCTTACTGCCCCAACCATGACAAGAAGATAGGAGGGGAGTCGAGCAAGAAGGCTCAGGCGTGAGTCTTTGCGTTGACTTCGGCTGAGGAGGCTCAAGCTTTAGATGACGTGTTTGAAGGTACTCTACTCATCTTTGATAGATTGACTAGAGTTTTGATTGACCCTGGCTCGTCGAGATTCTTTATATCTATGGTGTTTGCTCTGAGTCTAGAATGGAAACCGTCTAGACTAGAGTGTGATCTCTCTATTTCTATTCCTATTGGAGACTCAGTATTAGCAACTGAGTATCTGGAGGATTCTTTTGTTGTGATTGAGAATGTTGTGTTGAATGCAATTTGGTGTTGCTTATTATGATTGTTTAGAGGCATTTCGAGGATGAAATGTTCTTTTTAGGAGGGGAGGATGTAACGCCCGAAAATTCTGTAAGTTTACCAAAACTGCTATTTTAAGAAACTGTTCTAAAATAGGAAAGTTTTGCTGCCTATTTTGAAATCTTTTAATCTGGTGTGTTGAATTGGTTTTGTGATGCTTATAGAAGAGTGGAATTGATAAACCAGATTAGGCTGTACACCAGGGCGCGAGGACTAGCCCTGGCGTTGGGTTCAATCTAACGCTGAGGCTGGCCTGGCGCCAGGGGCTGTATGCACCTGATGCCAGGAGTGGAGGCCAGGCGCCAGGGTATGAGACCAGTGTGTAGAGACTCATTTGAGTATTTTGAGTTATTAAATTGAGTTAATGACGTGGTGCAAGAGTTGTATAGTATTTTTCAGCACACTTCATTCGCGGGACATTGGAGTCGTCCATCTGTGTGCCACGCACCAAGCGCAGGAACACCTGAGGGCCAGAGCCACGTGGACACAGCGCCCTGGGCACTGTGCACGTGGTTGGCATGTGAATATTTGGTTAGGAGAGAGAGAATCAAGGAGAAGGGGGAATTTCAAATTCTTTCCAAATCCGGTTTTAAAAGGAATAAATATCTAGTCTAAAATCCGGTTTGTGTGTTAATTGATTTTTGATTCTTTCTAATTGGAAATTTAAGATATTTAAAGGATTGCTTTTTGGAACGTGGTTAATGGAGGATCATGGCTCTTTCCATCTAAAGTAGGGGTGCCATGTGGAGATAAGAGGTAGTGAAGTCGGTTTTCAAATTGGAAGGTTACAACCTTAATTTAAGTAACCAACTAATTGGATTTAATTCCCTAATTAAAGGGGATTTGTAACCGATTGAGATAATGGATTGACCACATTCAAGAGGGAGATCGTGCCTTGATTTGGGGCAGATCATGGCCTTAAATTAAGTAGCAATCAATGGTGGAAGGTTGATCCAATCTTGGAAGATAATTTGAATTTCAAACCCTAATTGATAGCTAATTGGAAATCAATTTAAATGGATATTTAATTAGCTTAATTAGGGCAATCTTAGGAGGTGATTTGGATGCCCCTTAAGAAGGTTGACTTGACCCTTCCATGCTTATGGATGGCGACAGGTTGGTGATTGAATCAAATCCTTGTGATTGTCATCTAATTGGTAAGTTACATAAGTGATTTGGTAACAATTTGATTTGAGATAAATTCCTACCTTAATGCAATCAAAACTGAATATTTGATTGAGAGAATCTTGTCCTAGCTGGAATGGATGGGCTGGAGTAATCCTTGGCCCTTGGATGAAGTGGAGATGGATTGCGTGGTCTATATAAACATGGCTTAGGGAGGGTCGGCCATTCCTTTAGAACCAGATGCCCCTTCCCTTCCCTTTGGTGCTTCTTCTCTCTCCCATCACGTTCCCCCTTCTTCCCCAACCAGCAGAAGCCCTCCTTTGAGTGTGAGTGGTGGTTCGGTTCGTGTGGCGTCCGAGGAAGAGTGGAATTTGGTGCGAACCTGTTGTGAACGTCATACACCCATGACGCATCATCCTATTTTAGGCAGTATTCGATTATTATGAGTCATTTCCTTTTATGAATTATTGTAATAAGGGCCTGATTAGATGTAACAGGCTGTAATCATGACCCATCATGTCATCATAATGACGACATCCTGTTACATCATTATGACGACATGATGTCATCTAGAGTCCTCTTTATAAGAAGGTCTCCTTCTTACTTTATGGTTATGGAATAACAATTGAATCTTCTTTTACTCTTTCTTTCTCGTCTCTTTTCCCTTTTTTCGGCCATGATACCTGGCCCTGTTCGTGTCCCATACCGGGATACAACATTGGTATCGGAGCCGTCACGATCCACCATGGAGACGGCGATGATGGCCAACGACGATGATGAAGACGGCGACGAGACCTCCTACCCCGCCACCGGCACCGTTCCCTCATCCGACTCACCACCGCCGGCCACCGACGTGACCCTCGCCTCCCACGACCCTGCCCTTTCCGTAACTGAGATTTCGTCGATCATGACGTCACACTGCCTCTCCGACGACACCTCCGTGTGGACGGTGGGGAGCATCCTGCAGTGCCATGAGATCAACGACGTCTTCATCGCGCTCGCCTTCTTCTCCATCCCATTTGGGCCCTTCCACTTCGTCAGCTACTTCACCATTGGCTCCAGGAGCACTTTGGCGGATTCGTTTCCCCCGCCGACGGGAACACCCGCGACGAGGGTCGCCGCCATGGCATCCCTGTTCATGCCCCTGCATCGATCTGCCTCAACCTGCTCCACCATCTTCCCCTTTCGATGGGTCTTCCTCCAGTCCGTCCGCCAGATGCGTGCCGCCCTTGAGAAGCTCGTCTCCGATTCCCTCGACGGCCGTCGACATCTCTCTGCCTTTGCCTCCGATGACCGTTTCGCCGCCTCCTCGGCCACGCTCCAGGCCTTCTCCCACGGATCCATCTTCGTTCTGGCATCCGTCGCCTTCCATGACAGCCATTTCATCGCCCACCCGAATAGGGCCACCATCACCTCCATCCCAGCTGACATCACTGCTGGACCAACCACCATCTTCCACGGCCCCTGCTGCGTACAACCACCACCACCGCCGTCGTCGACCCTTTCCTGGACGACGCTGCAAAAGCTCGGTTTTTCCTCCAAGGCGGCGCCTTTCTCTGCCACCAGCGCCCTCGAGGGCGACATGGTCACCGACGGAGCCCCCACCATCCGATTCGTCCCTCCCCTAGGCGGCGCAGCGCCATCCATCTCCTCCTTCGCCGATTTCTCCACTGCTTTCACCAACGCCAACAAGATCGGTGGGCCCAAGCACTCCTGGACCCAAGTCTTCCACCGCCTGGGCGTCGCCCACTTCGGCTTCCGCCGCGACCTCCACTTCGGCTTCCACCACCACACTCACGACCCCTGCACTGCCGCCATGATCCTTGCCAACGCGGAGGTCAACCAGGCGAAGGACTCGGTGGACATCCACGTCCTCTCCACCACACAGATTGGCTGCGAGGGGGCCCTCCACAAAAGCTACGCGAAATCCAATGGCCAAGATCATCACCATCCATCTCCTCCCGCGAGGAGATCGTTGCCTCTCCAACCTCTGCCGCCGCAGACACCTTTGCTGGATCAACCACTTCAAGAACGACGCCGGAAAAGCTCGCCTTTACCTACAAGGCGGAGCCTTTCTCCATCTCCAGACCCCCCGTCATTCCCTCCAAACCGTTCACAGTCCCGTCTCCTCCTTCGGCCCCGGCCGCCGCCACAGTCTTCGCCGGCGGCTCTGATTCTGTATTTGGCACTGTCTTCCTCAAGACCAGCCGGTCCATGGGCGGCTTCCACCTCGGCCTTGCCCAACTTGGCCTCGACCGAACCGACGCCGCCGTCCCCATCTTTGATGCCATCACCACTTCTGGAGTTTTGGACGGCCACGCTGACCGCCTCCCTGGCCCCTCTGTTGTCGGCCATGTCTGCTCTACCACCGCACCACCCACATGACCTGCCCACGAGACCAAGGCCCCAACTTTTGGAGTCAATGCCACCGACCGCACCAGAGAAGAGGACCCAAACAGCCCTCTACCACCACCATTCGTGACCGGGCTCTGCCTCGCCATCTTCCAGAACAACCCTTCTGTTGCCGAAGCTGTCATTCGCCATGTCTCTGCCACCGCTGCCTCGCATTCTTCCGCCACTACCACTTCTTCCGAAACTGCCGCCGTTCAATTGGAGTTCTCCATCCAGTCCCTCAAGGGAGACGTGACCACCACCGGATTCGTTTTCTCCACTGACAGGTACACCCACGACGAGGGCCGCTGCCATGGCATCCCTACTCCTGCCCATGCCTCTATCTGTTTGCCACGGCCTCCGCCACCAGCCTCTCGGGCCCTCCAGGTCCCTCACCGCCGCCTCAAACCTCTGTCAGACCACCGGTGTACTGACCAGAGGTAACGTGTGCTTCATTCACATTCTCACCTCCTCCCAGCCTCTCGCCGCCATCGTCCTCATCCCTCACAAGACCGTGAAGTGCATCGTCAACGAGATTACTGCCGGGCGCGACCTCGGCACGCTGGCCGACAAGTCTTCTCCTCTCTCGGCTACCCGTTTCCGCATCCGTTGTAGCCGCTGTGGCTACGACCTCACCTTCCACCATCTCTTCGCAGCCGGCCACCGCACATCTTCTCACCGCATACCCTTTCCACCACTTCGCTCTGTTGCATCTCAACATGGAACTATAGCCAGTTCAACATCTAGATCGTGTCTCACGCCAGCGTAGAGCGCTTTGCTACTTGGTCGCCTTGAGGACAAGGCGTTAGCGGAAGCGTGGTGGAGTGTTGTAAACGTCACACACCCATGACGCATCATCCTATTTTAGGCAGTATTCGATTATTATGAGTCATTTCCTTTTATGAATTATTGTAATAAGGGCCTGATTAGATGTAATAATCATGATCCATCATGTCATCATAATGACGACATCCTGTTACATCATTATGACGACATGATGTCATCTAGAGTCCTCTTTATAAGAGGGTCTCCTTCTTACTTTATGGTTATGGAATAACAATTGAATCTTCTTTTACTCTTTCTTTCTCGTCTCTTTTCCCTTTTTTCGGCCATGATATCTGGCCCTGTTCGTGTCCCATACCGGGATACAACAGAACCGATTGACGCGCAAATCGTATCGGTTCATACTGATATAATAGTATGATGTCGATGATTGGATATTAATATGGTTTCTTGCAAAGAATTGTCTTGAATATGCATGTATGATTAATGCATGATAAAAAATGCTTCTTTTGTGTATCACGTGTTTGTTCTTCACATACGAAGCCCTAGAATGCATTCCCATGAGGTTATACTATTCAATCCTTGTCATAACTTGCTGTTGTACGTCATATCTCGTTCTATCCAGTAAAAGATGGCAGCTTTGTTGATCGATCGAGTCGTTTCATATTATACTAGTACTCTCGATCCAATTTTGATAATCGATTTGAGTTTCCTATACAATTCTTGACCTAACTCTTATGAAATTAAATTATATTGCCTATGATGATTCAGTTTACCCTCTGGAATTCATGTCAGGCTGTATTTGGATTGACCAGCATCTGTGATTAATTGTCTTATTTGGGTTATTTCGGACTTTGGTGAAAACAGGGTTATAAACTCTAAAAAGCTGAAAGGATTTGTACAAAGGGATAGGAAACTACATGGAATCAGTGTTGATAATGTTCTATAAAATTTCTAGAAGGGGATTACTTGACGTCAGTAAGTGGTATTAAATAATTAATTACTAGTTAATCAGCTAATAATTAAAGTGGATTAAGATAACTGCTCTCGGCCAGGACTGTTCCTGCACCAACCAG
Organism: Houttuynia cordata; assembly: GCA_039654745.1. Taxonomy (NCBI): domain Eukaryota; kingdom Viridiplantae; phylum Streptophyta; class Magnoliopsida; order Piperales; family Saururaceae; genus Houttuynia; species Houttuynia cordata. The sequence goes on along the minus strand of CM077510.1, from coordinate 2,367,231 downwards.
CAGTGATAAGAAATTCATAACTAAATATATATAACTCAGAAAATTATGAAATTAGATGGGTTAGAAACTAGACATATAAACTGAGAAAAAAATTTCAGAATTTAATAAGTACTTAATAAATAGTGGCAGTGGTTAGAATTCAGCTATTTTGCATGGGGCAGAACATTGTGGTCATGATAAAACCCTAAATCGACTGTATACTATATGCTATAAGTATACGTATACATAGTATTACGACCTAATTATTATATATTAAGAATATGAGGGTACAGGGTACAGTAATATCAGATTATATGAGTATGAACAGTGAGTCATGGGTTCTATCCGAAATTAATTATCTCTTTGAATCTAAGTCCTTGATTGATCTATCGTTCAAAGAATTCTCTCGTACAAATCCAAAAGACTTTGTGCATCACGTTTGACCTATTCATGATATTGATGACCTTAAATTCTTGTGCATGGGGATTGTCATATCTAGAGGCTAAGTACGATGAGGTGATTCAGTATCTCGATTCTTGATGAGTCATAATTGGAGTCATCCGATGTTGATCATTCTAAGAGTTTTTGAATACTCCGATGTGAGTCCTTTCTGATGACCTTAACAAAGTTATTATCTTACTCCTCTGAGAGTTTTTCATTGATGATTATGGTCTGGGTCTTTGTTTGAGAGAACCCTGGTTGATTCTAGATGAATTCAGTTCCATGTAAACTGGTTCTCCACTAGGAGTTCTAATGAACACTCTTAGTTGGATTCATAGTATGCTCACGAGCCATTGCTAGAGATCCTTTGTGATCTCAGATGATATATGAACCTCTGTAGTTCAGTCGATGATGGCAACACGTGCGCTTTAGACTGTATGATATTATGGAAGGACTGCAGTCTCAGCCCATTGTGCCCGTAAGCACCGATGGGGCCAGCATCCCTAGACGCATGGCCGGGTTCCTCTATAGAACCTCTAGGATGATCTGGTATTAATGTCCATAGGGGAAGTGGACTGAACAGAGAGTAGAAATTGTTGTCTCCGACACTCTGGATATTTGGAGTTAGTATTCTTATTGATCTTCCTGATGCTCTATACGTTTGGGAACTGAGTTATGTTTATTCATTCTTGATCGCTGATGGTCTTTGATATTGATTTTGAGCTGGTAAGTGAACCCTGTATTTACTCTACCCTGATATTCTTAAATGTGTCTTTAATGCTCATTTCTACAGTATTCTATTTTATTACCTGTTGTGGGTTTTTCTTGGCTCCTACTGGGTATTTCTTTCGAAATACTCATGCATCTCTCGATGCAGGAATTAAAGTGGAGAAGAACTAGCAAGGATCATGTTTGGAGCTCGATGACGGAAGTTGATAAGATATGAATTTATTTATCGTTTTTATTTTCTGTTCGCGGAGAACTTATCAGCCTGTGTGCTGAATTTATTTTGATGTTTAATGAATTGTTGACTGGATTATTGTAATATTGTAGTTTGTTTTATTATTTAAGATTCTTGTATAACGGAAATTGGTTAAGCATTCTGGAATGGGATCATATGTGTTGAGTATTCGGGTCGCGGCCCGGGTTTCAGCCTCGTGACCTTAATTGAGTTAGTGCTTCCACGCATTATTTGAGGTTTTGAAATTCGGGGCGTGACACTAATGAAATAAATGCTTCAAGTTGTAGAAAGTCTTTTTCTGTATTTTTTTAAAAAAAGGTTTTCTACCAGAATTTGTAAAATGTCAACCGCTTACTTATGGATATGGGTACTGTATAACATAATTTCAGTACCAAGTCTCTGCAAGCTATAATTGCTGTAAAATTGCATGTATGAAAGTAAGAATAGACAGATGATTACAAGAATTTTGAAAGAGCAATTTGCGCCTTAAACTTTTCGGGTTGAAGTCGTTCCTATGTATCTATGTTCTACTCCTAACATGATTGTGAGCAGAAATGGAAGTTTTATGAAATAAACTCTAGAGAGTAAAGAGAAGGTGAGATTGAACTAAGAAAAGTAAAGAGAAGCTTGCAGTAGATGTGTCAAGACCTCACTTGCTTCGAGCCAGGTGTGGCATACCTCAGTGCTAGGTGTGGCATGCATCAAACCAGGTGGTCATTGTCATCTACGTCTTCACCTTCGCCCTGGCGATTCCTAACCCAGCCAGTCGAGAAAAGTTACCACCTTGAATCCTGGGAGGTGATCTCCGGTGCTCCGACAATCTCCGGCGAACTCGACGCCCGGCGAACCTCCAACACCCATCGACTCCCAGCAACTCCGGCGACTGGGCTGTGAGTCAAGCAGAGGGGGAAACCAGGAAGAGGAAAGGAGCAGTAGGGGAAGGGTGTTCTCGAGTGACGCCGGCGACGAGTGAGAGCTTCAGCGATGAAGATTTCGGCAAGCCAATGACTCCCCGGTGACTCCGGTGAGCGGCGGATCGTCATCGACGGCGCACGAGGTAGGATCCCATACCTCCTTCATAAAGCTTTGATTTTTTTTAGTTCTTTGTCAATGGAGGCGGCGGGGATGGCGACATAGGAGGTAAGGGGCCGACAGCGAGTCGACGGGGGTCAAATCGACCTCCGCCAGGCCGCCGACCACGGTGGAAGAACAAAGGCAGCAGCTTTTTTGCTACTGCCATTTTCCCTCCCCCTCCACAAATCCGACCGGATCATGGTCTGACGATCTGTGGAGGAGAGGAGAAGGGGGGGGGGGGGGGCGTCGGCTGGGCGGTGGCGGCCTGACGACGGCGGCTGTGTCGGCCGCCACCCTCGCGTGAACAAAGACGACCGAACGGGTCGTCTTCCTGGGGAAGATGACCGGTTCGGTCCAGGATTAGCTGGACCGGATCGGCAAACCGAACCGGAACCCGGTTTGGTAATAGTCAAACCGAACCCGGTTCGGTCAATGATTAGATCGAACCCGGTCCAATAAATAAACCGGTTCATGCAGACCGAACCCAGTTCGGTCCAGTTTAAATCGAACCCGGTTCAATAATAAAACCGGTTCATAAGCTGGTTTAGATTTTGAACTGCCGGTGGACCTCAACCGACAGTTAAAACTGGCCACAACTGACGGTGAAGCCTGAGTGTCTGTGTAATTGAATGCAGTATAGTACATACAGAGCCAGAATGGTACATAGGCTCTTTTTAGTAATTTTGGGCTGTTTAATAAATAATTTCAAGCCCTAATTGGTATGTTATTGGTATGTGTGTGATGTTATAGTATTAAGGGCATTAGTCCCTTATGTTATGCTGACTAATAGCAAAGGTCTTAAATGGTAAAGAAAACCCGACTAATAAACCTAGATGGTTTGGAGACATAATCATTTTATGAAAGATAATAAAATGATGACTTGAGGGCTGAGCTTGAGGGTTGGGAAGAACCTAATCAAGATAAAGACTAAAATGCCCTTAGGATTGGGAGTCAGTGTATGAGTGTGAGTGACTTCCGATCAAGCGACCGAATGACTATTAAGTCAAAGGTCAGGCTATCTATTGAGCTATTAAGCCAACAGTTGTGAATGGTATGTGATGGTTTCACACTAGTAATACTGTGATGCCTATTAAGGATCACAAAGAATATATTGGGGTGGTGTTGCATCTTCCGACTGGTGGAAGCTCTGCCGTCTGTATCTCTCTATGGATTTTAGAGAGCATTCACATCTTCCGACTGGTGGAAGCTCTGTGTCATGGTACCTAATAAGGACCAACGTCTATTGGCCAGGCTTAAGCTGTTATATCTCTCTATGGATTTTAGAGAGAACAATGATATGTTATTTTGGCCCATGTTTGCATCTTTCTATGGATTTTAGAGAGAGCATTACATATTCTATTGGCCAGGCTTAAGCTGTTACCTATTTTCTATAGATTTTAGAGAGAACGTGCTTATTCTCTATGGATTTTAGAGAGAGTTTTTGCATCTTCCCAAGTGGAAGCTCTGCACACATCCTGAGCCTTAGTTGCCAGGTGGTTTACTGTGCACAACATTGGAGACGTTAGCATCCTAGAAGGCTGTGTTTCTCGATCCACATCGAGTCTAGGAGCTGATGTGGAGCCAGACCCTTCCGACGGTCATACCTTTTAAGGTAAGGAATGGGCGAGGCAGTCACCCTTGAGAGATTCAGGGCGTGCCGTGATTACCGGTATTAACCGGAGTGATAGTCACGGTGTTTTCGTGCTGTCTGTCATGTAGGTATGACATTCAGTGAGTCTGTCTATGGGACAAAGACTTAATTATTGAACTTGAACTTGGGAAGCAATAAAAGACTTGCTTGAAAGATTAATAAAAGATTCAAGTGGAATCCTGCAATAGGTTGCATAATATGTTAATGCAAATCCTAATTTGTTGTAATGTTGATGACTGTGTTATGGTATCCCACTGAGTATTTTTATACTCAGCATCCTTATGTGATGTAGGTGCTGCTGTGGAGAATTGACTTCACGTGCACTTGGGAGCTAGGTGGTGAGGACGATCAGATTGCTGAGTATATCTCCTATTCGGGTTTGTTCTAGCTCTTGTATTAAGGCGTGAGCGCCGACTATTTCTAGTTTATTTTGAGATGGATGACAGACTTGCACTTAGAGGACTTGCTTTAGTTTAATCGACTTTGCATCTTGTATTACTATATGTATATATGGTTTTGTATCCATATTTGTGAACCCCAGTTATCACGGCCTAGATGCTTAGTCAAAAAATTTTCAACCAAAGATTTATCGCTTAGAGGAACAATCCTCGAGTTTTCCCGCTACCACTCTGATTTAAAAATGGTTTTTAGAAACCCGGGCTGTGACAAGATGGTCGTTGATTACTTGATTTAATGCTGACCATCCTTTTGTAATACTACCGTCAAACATGTACTCCATCTGTCCATATCAATTATCCCATTTGGTTTTTCAAAATAAGTCACTTAGGGGCTGTTCGGCTCCTTTTTAAGTTTTAAAGAAAATGGGCCTAAAAGGCCCTTTCTACTTTAAATGTCCTCTTGACGTGGGAAAGAAAGGGAAAAGGATGATGGGATGATCAACAATCACCTAGACTTTGAAAAAAACCTTTAATGGTTTAATGGGGTGCCCGAAGAGCTAAGAAGCACGGATACGAAAATGGCCCACGATACGGACACGACGACACGCCATTTTCCCAAAAAGTAGGATACGACACAGCTAATAAATTTTTTTACTAATATTTATAAAATAGTTGAGTCATAATTTCTATTGAAATTTTGGCAGTCTCCCCTATATTTTTATATGTACACTTGTACAAAATATAAGTAAATAATAATCCATAGATTAACCACCAAAGATTCAGTCTTATTTTGGCAGTCTCCCCTAAATTTTTGATATCTACACCGGTAAAAAATATAAGTAAATATAATCCATCCATTAGCAGCGATGGAGGAGGCGATGGGAGAGGTAGGTGAGATCGTCAAAGGCTGGTTCTGTATGGTGACAAGAACGAAAGGGAAAAGAAAGGAGAAGACACGGTTGGTATTTCCCGTATCCGATGCATGTGATATATATAAAATATACACATTTTTATATGTCTTTCTATCTATATATTAGTCGTAATTTCAAGTAAAAATAAGGATAATTAATGGTTATTAATATTAAGTTAATAATTAGGAGTTTAATAAATAAATGTGCTGAATTGATTAATTTAGATGCATTAATTAGATTTAATAGATTTATATTTTATTATATATCATAATAAACTAATAAAAGATATCCAGTAGAAACACCATAGACAAAGCTACAACATTAAGCCCGCTTACATTGCAAAGAACCTCGAACTCAAACATCCTGGGCTATCTCCAAAAGGTTGACCTGAAACCGATTATCCAATAAAATATATTTCAAAAAAATATACAAAGAAGCTACCAGATTGTAAGCTATAGGCAGTAGCTTTACAAGTGATAGCTCCGAACATAATCGCTCAATCGTTAGGCGGCAACTGCAGAATTGAATGCTTAAGTGAACGCCCATCGCAACAGAGATTTGTTCGTCACTTCAAAGACCTCTACTCAGTTGATCATCACTCGACTAGGGCACGCTCAGAGTGGAAACCAATAGCTTGTACCCCAAGAGGAACATTTCAAAATGTGAAAAGAGATTCTTAGTCTGAAATGTATTACATTTCAAAATGTGCAATATTTATCCCGGGGTTTTATGGATTTTGAGTTAGTTTTAAGAATCATAGGCTAGTGAGTTAAGTGAGAATTCGTTGGGTTAATGAGACAAGTGAGAAAGTTATAGGAGGGATTAGATAGAGATCAGCTTGGGTACTTCAATTCCTCATTCTTAGAGGTAAGAAAATCAATTCCAAACTTCATGTTGTTTTTAGCTTTGAAGGGGTATCTTATAAAACCCAAAGTACGATTCCCTGTCCATACCACCCCTTCACTAAACGTGAAACAATCAGGACATCCCATTAATAAGCCCATTCGGCCCGTCTGATATTATTCACAATCTCACTAACCCCCTAATAGAAATTAGAAATAGTAGTCGCCTTTCCAGGCAGCAGGAAGGGTGGCCCACAGGTCAGTCCAAACAGGCTCTGCCCCGAGTCCAGATCTGCTGGTGAAGCTTCATCAGCCCACCACGTAAAATCACATGATTTGCACATGAATCGGCAGCATTTCCTGTGCAAATTACGTCATTTGCATTATATGGTAGGCTGGTGAAGCTTCGCCATCCGGTTTCCTCGGCCCCCTTTGCCCCCTACTGTAATTATGGAATAATAGGACATACACTAATTGCATCTCTTTTAAAAAATAATGATATTTCTACATTAATTTTTTACAACAATTTCATACACATTCTACATGCAGACGTCCTTTCAAATTGAACCAAACTGAGAATTGATATGGGTCTGGTTTACAATGTCGTATCTTGAAAGAACTGGTTTGGTTTTGAATTCAAGATTTGAAAGAAGCTGAACCCAACCCAACTCCCTCGCGCTCTCTCTCTCTCGCTCCGCTTCTTCTTTTGAAGTCTGCTGCTCCCTCTCCCGCTTCCCGCTTTTGGCCGACCTGAGCTTCGCATATCCATGAAATTTTGGACTTCTCCAATATGGCCTTTTCTCCCTCGCGGTCACCATTTACGCTCCCATCGACTGTCCCCTCGCGGCCACCATGTCTCCTGCACCGGAACCGGAACCATCCCCAACTCAAAATAATTGACCTGTGGCCATGTCTCCGGCACCGGAACCCTTCCCAGATCCTCCTTTCTGATCTCCCCCATTCCACCGACCATGGAAAGAGCCAGAAGCTCAAAGTCGTTCTAACCACCACTTCCGCCACCCTACTTTTGCTGCTCTTGCTCTTGCTCTAAGTGCTCTTGTCAAATGGAGTAAAGAGGGACTCTTTGGAGACTGGCGGCGCAGGAAGGGCCCATGTAGCGGAGAAGGAGGAACTGGTGAGCTTCGACGGCGGGGAGCGGCTGGACATTCTGGACGCGCCAGGGGAGGTGGTCGGCAAGTCGAGCTATGTATTTTGCTTGTTAGTTGAAGCGACTGAAACTGCATAAAAACAATTGGAGCTCTGAATCTTACAAATTTGATGAGGTTTTCACATAGAGTGCATCACAAACACGTGTTGATGAGGCAGTAGCGAAACCTGTGGTAGAGGTAAATATTGTAGGATTTGATTTTCTGCGTAGCTGAACTCTTAATCGACCTTCTGTATTAAACATTTCAATGAGTATTCATTATTGCATATATCACATCTATGCTACACAGTGCAAAGGGTTTAATCTGACGCGGTTAACAAATTTATGTCTCAAAAAGTAACTTAAAATGACTTGGACTGTTGAATATTATAGGGATGGAATTCTTGGCATCACATCTTCAAATGGGGTGAAATTCTGTGGAATCTAATGGACATTCCTTCCATCTGTGATACTCCATGGGCATGGATCTGCTCCATGTGGCTGAAAATTGTTGTGGCTGCAATAAGCTACACTTGTGCCACGGTACTTTATTATTTCCATATGAAAATCATCCCCACCCTTCTTTTGTAAGGAACAAGTCACTGGGCAACAAGGAGACTTTAGGAAAAGAGAGAAGAGGCAGGTATTGTGGAAGATATACTACCATTTCCTATAGTAGCACTTGAATAATTCATATCTGCAGGGCAGGGCACAGTTCAAGATCACGGGGTGATCCTGGGCCGCTGGATATCAGTTGTGCAGGAAAATTCCTGCACACGGCTCAGGCTAGCTTTTTCCATATATATATTGGTATACAATTTACATATAGATCAATAACTAAGTGATTATCTTTCTATATGTTTCTTATATATGCATGATTGTTAGTATCTGACAGTGAAATCATACGCTCACTCTGATATATATGATGTATATGGTGTATTAGCATATGATTTCCAATTAGATGACAGTACATCAGATCATGGATAGATTTTTATGTGTGAAGGTATCTATTTTTTGGGGGGCTACTGATATGGAATCCTATTTAAATATAGTCTCCATTTTGTTATGCTTTTGCAAAGTGTACTAGATGGGTATAATGGGACGGTGATGGCTTATGTTCAAACAGGTACTGGTAAAACGTTTACCATTGGTCGAGTTTCTAGAGAGGATCTATCTGAATCTGGTATTATCGTTACAACACTTACATATGATATTGTGTCAGTGTCATATTTACAGGTAAAATTACTTAATTAGAAAAAGTATACATGGGATCCTTTACTGGCTTTTAACTTGGTCGTATATTTTTTGTCTTCAGTTGTACATGGAATCTATAGAGGATTTACTAGCCCTGACAAAGAAGAATATTTCAATTGATCGGGATGGCTATGGTTCACCTTCTTCTCCACTTCTGAGTGCCCCTCCTCCAAAACTTCTTGATCGGGATGGCTTTTGTGATGAAGCAACTGGTCTTTGTGATGCCAACTGATCAAGCGTGCCTTTTAATCCAGAAATCGTTACATACAAATTGTTTTAAAATTTTACCTTGACTAAATTGTTAAATAAAGAAAATTTGTACTTCTTGGAGATGTTTTGCTTAATATGAGGACTTCAATTTTTTTAAAAATGTTAATTATATATTTTTAAGTGTTTGTATAAAAATGAAATTTCTTTAATTGTCCATGAGGAATTTTATCGGAAGCGTATGAGAAGTTCTTGTATTACATCTGGATGCCAGCAGAAGTAATTGTTAGGATGATGAAGTCGTGAGAAGCTCATGTGGATGGTGGCCTGCAACAGGATGACTTATTGGAGTCATTCACTGCAGCCCAGAGGCGGATAGCTACATCTTTAGCAGAAATGAGGGAGAGCTGCAAAGGATCAGACAGCTCTGATGGCAGAAGAGAAAAAGGTAGTGGTTAATGAGCAACAGGTGAACAAGTTTCTGTATACAACTCTAAAACCAAATTCAATAATACTCAGATACTCTAGGCCACACAATGGAGTGGAAACATGAACTTCTATACAAATGATACTATAAGAGTAGGAGAAAAAAGACAATTGATTAGCTTCATTGAGGTTAAAATGAGAAGATGCATCGATATGAATGAATGGAAAACTAGAACTAATTAAATTCAAATGGGAACAAATTTGTAGGCCTTCACTCCTTGCCACTTCAATATGTCTCTCAGTAAATTCATGGCCATAGCTGAAAGAAATAAATAAGACATAAAGTGAGCACAACCGTCGATGAGGGCAGGCAAAATAGAACAAGAAAAAAGCAATTATGAAACTCCGCAAGTAGAGTAGTGATAATATCATGGCTCTTGGAATGTCCATAGTTAGGATTAGAAAAACTGCAAAACTGCAAAACTATGGGTGCGTTTGGAAAGCTGAAAAATCAATATTTCAGCCCCGACCTTTCAGGGTGAAAAGTGTTTGGAAGCTGAAAGGGTGACAAATGGTCGGTGACGGCGATAGGTGAAAATTTTCACCTATCACCTGATTTGTGTTTGTTTAGCTGAAAGGATGAATAGTGGGTCCTGACGGTGAAAGGTGATAAATTTTCACCTTTCACCCCTAAAAGGCTGACTCTCCCTCGAGTGAGAATCAGCCTGACGAAAAAATAACGGGCTGCCCCTCCCTCTCGTTTTTTAGGGTTTTTTTTCCTATCTCCTTCCTTTCATCGCTCACTCTCATCCCAGCCGCCATCACTCCCATCCTCGATCATCTTCCTCCGACCGTCTCTCATGCGACTCCCCCACCCCCCAATAAACCATTTTCCCCTCCCTCTTGCAACTCCTGCCGCCGCACCGTCATCGAAGACCGTCCCTTTTCATTGACGTCCCAGTAAGCACACGGCCCTGGTTGTTTGATTTTGGAATTTGAATCTTTCGATGGCGTATGCCTTTCTCCCTATAATTTTTCCCATAACATTTACTCTGAATGAGCATATGCGCGAGCTAATTGGATATTACTGAAGCTCTAAAAGTATGCATAATCGTTTCACGATTTTCGGTCAAACTGCTTATTGTAGGCCAATTTTAACAGTTTTTCTTTTCTTCTGTTTTCACCTCTTAAACGATCTCCTTATTTATTAATCAAATACTTCTTCTTTTCGAGCCGATCGGACTCTCCCAATAAGCCACCGGGGGAATCGAGTATTCGAGTAATAGAGTACTCGATAGATCCATGGACTGTGTACCCGATTACTCGAACGTGATCAGTGGCTCGAGATCTATAATCGGGGTCACGGTACACACAGAAATCGACTAATCGAGGACTCGATTACTCGATATATGTGTCTATCGTGTACCCGATTACTCGATTATTCGAATACTCTGTGGTTATCGTGAGGTGTTTGACGATCGAATAATCGGGTCCATGGTACATGGAAAGATCAAGTACTCGATTACTCGATCTGTGTCTTCCGTATACCCGATTACTCGATTTCCATGTGGTTATCGTGATTATATGACGTAGATGGCTCGAGATCGAGTTATCGGGTTCACGGTACACACATAAAGCGAGTACTCGATATATGTGTCTATCGTGTACCCGATGGCTCGATTTCCATGTGATACCAGTGAGGTGTATGACGATCGAGTAATTGGGTCCACCGTACATGGATAGATCAAGTACTCGATTACTCGATCTGTGTCTTCCGTATACCCGATTACTCGATTCCTCGATTTCCATGTGGTTATCGTGATTATACGACGTAGATGGCTCGAGATCGAGTTATCGGGTTCACGGTACACACATAAAGCGAGTACTCGATTACTCGATATATGTGTCTATCGTGTACCCGATGACTCGATTATTCGTTTTCCATGTGATTATCGTGATGTGTATGACGATCGAGTAATCGGGTCCACGGTACATGGATAGATCAAGTACTCGATTACTCGATCTGTGTCTTCCGTAGACCCGATTACTCGATTCCTCGATTTCCAAGTGGTTATCGTGATTATATGACGTAGATGGCTCGAGACGAGTTATCGGGTTCACGGTACTCACATAAAGCGAGTACTCGATTACTCGATATATGTGTCTACCGTGTACCTGATTACTCGATTAATCGATTATTTATGTGGTTATCGTGAGGTGTATGACTATTGAGTAATCGATTACTCGGTCCATGGATATATCGAGTACTCGAGGACTCGATTACTCGATCTGGGTCTTCCGTCTACCCGGTTACTCGATAACTCGATTTCCATGTGGTTATCGCGCTTATACGACGTAGCTGGCTCGAGAACTCGTACTCGGGTAGACGGTAGACACATAAATCGAGTACTCGATTACGTCAACATCTCTCTTCTCATATGCTTCTTCTTGTGTGGTATAGATGGCAAGCCCAACCAAGAAAGCAAAGTATGTCAAACAGGTTGAGTGGAACAAGGAAGAGCATTATGCATTTATCGCATCGTATGCCGAAGCACTTATGGTGGGATTTCGTAAGGGTAAGGGTCTTCAACCCGGAGGATACGACTATGTAAGCCAACAGTTGGCGAAGAAGGGTATAATTATGAATGAAGAAAAAATACGCAATCACTATGACAAGACTAGGTACCTCTACAATGCATGGAAGTGGATGTTAGATTACACTGGTTGTGGGTATAACGAAGCAACCCAAACATATACCTCCAGAAATCCGGATTTTTGGAAGATTTTTAGACAGGTGCATATCGTCTGACATTTTATTCTGTAACCGTAATTGTCAATATCTTGGAAACTCAGATACAGGATGTTTCGTTGCCATTCTAACTCTCATCTCCTTCTGCCGCAGAGACACCCGAAGGCCATGAGATTGAAGTCTTTGGGATACTCGAGAGAGATGGAGGGTCTATTATCGATAATATTTGATGGAAACCATGCTACTGGAAGTCAGGCTTATCATGGAAGGCCAAAAAAGGTGGTGCCCCCCAGTGCACAGCTGCCACCGGATAGTTCACACGGTACCGATGAGGATCACCCTAGGATGCAACCCAATGAATTTGATCAGTACTTGGGAGAGGATATGGGAGATAACACATACCCTCGTTCATTCTCTAACCCCCTTGATAGTGATATCCAAGCAAGCCCGATCGGCCCTGGCCCCTCAGTACGTCCTACTTGCAACCTATCTTAGGTGCGCAAACATGAACCCTCAATACTGTGATACCATCATCCGCTTGTATCGTGTCCTCGGACATGTATTTGTAATCTGTGTTACAGTTTTTGTGCTAATAACATTATCCATGTTCTGGTTTGTAGGAGCCTCCGAATGCCGACTCTCCTGCTTCCCAAACTCCCCTACAGATGCCTCCACATGCCACCAGTGATCCCCTCAGGCCTACCCCTCCTACCCCTGGTGCCCAGCGTATGACTTCGAAGAGGAAGACTTAATCCTCTTCTGAAATATCTACCGGCTTCCAGTCGCTGTCTGACGCTATGATGGCAAGAAATGCGCTTGTCGAGAAGCACGATCGTATGCTGTCTGAGGCGAAGCTCGCAGATAAGCAAGCACAGACTGATGAAATCAACAAATGTTTTCGTTTACTACGCCGCCTCCCTGGATATGACCCCTCTAACCCAATGTACAGTTTTGCAATAACATTATTCTCGACGGAGACTAATAGACAGCTGTGACTACACCTAGAAGACGATGAATATTTTGCTGAGCAGTGGTTGAAGAACTTGTGGAATGGGAAGACACCGCCCATCTAGATGCGTGCATCACTATTGATTTCAAGAAACTTGTGATTTTATGACTGTTGTATAAGATGTTATCCACTTTATGCATTTGTGGACTTCGTGTGGGGTGAACTATTTTTTTTTTGTCCTGCCAACTATTCTCCATGTGAGTATTGTCCTTTATCATACTGTATGCATGTGACTCCTCTGACCTATATGTAGGCCATGAGTGTGTGGTGATTGATTTTCTCCATGTCAGTAGTTCCTTCTCTCGTACTATTTGCATGTGAGTCCGGGATTGCTTATATATACATCTTCTAGGTGCACCTCGTTACTTACTTATATGTCTTCTACCTTTCCTCCGCCGACCACGGTAATGGAGGCTATCGTGTACTCGCATTGACGATAGACACCCGAAGGCTTATGTACATTTGATTACACGAGCATCTTTTGATACTTCCTGGTTAGGGAACCCATGGACCCTATGGTAAGCAAAGCTTTCATGTTCATTTCAGCAGTATTAACATGTATTATTTGTCAATCAGTTGTATGTTCATTTCGTTATTCTCACTTTCTAGAGGTGGAAGTATTTTGGCAACGATGATGAGGATGCTGCAATAGTTAATCAGTGTGCCATTGCTATGGAATATTTATCAAATCATCCATCTCGTAATGTTTTCACCCACATCGCCACAGGGGAGAGGAGTTGGTACGTGACATGTTATATACTGTTACGAATGATCGACTGTACAGGGACGTCTGTCGTATGAACAAACAGACGTTCGTTGAATTATGTAGACAAGCTAGAGCATCCGGTCTGGAAGATAGTCAAGGCGCATCTGTTGAACAACAACTCATGATATTTTGTCAGCTCATGGGTCACGGTACATCTGTTCGTAATTTGGGGCATGAATTTTCCCACTCAGAAGAGACCATACATCGGTATGTGTATAAGGTGTTCACCACGTTAGAGCAATGGTTCTATGCTAGAATCTCCACCATGGTTCCACTCGAGCACATGCCATCTTACATTCGGAATAATAGAAAATTTTATCCATATTTCAAAGATTGCGTTGGGGCAATAGATGGCACACATGTCATGGCGAAGGTGAAGTCGGATGTGTCAAACGCATATAGGGGTAAACAAAAGGTCACTACACAAAATGTCATGTGTGTGTACGATTTCAGCATGCGTTTCACTTATGTCGTCACAGGGTGGGAGGGGTCTACCCATGATCAGCGAATTCTCGACTCAGTATTAGAAGACAAAAATTCTGCTTTCCCACGACCACCGTCGGGCAAGTATTACGCGGATGACGCAGGATATGCGAACAAGCTAGGTTTCCTCTGTCCTTACAAGGGGCAAGGTCACATGTATCATGTTGCTTCTTTCCAACAACGACGGCCAACTGGAAGGCATGAGATGTACAACTACATACATGCGTCTCTCCGGAATATAATTGAGCGTGCGTTTGGGGCATTCACAAAACGTTGGCACATTATGGAAAACATGCCCCCTTATCCAATTGAGATGCAAGGAAAGTTTGTGTATGCTTGTGCCGCGTTGCACAACTTTATTCACGAGCAACACAATAGTGCCACTGATTCTGACATGAGAGATTGGTTGCTGCCCGCGTACGAAATAGATAAAGCTTTCCGAGTGATAGAAGAACCATCTAATGACAATTATCCGTCTAGTAGTCATGCCGGGGAATGGTCGGGGCCAGATGATGGAGTAATGGTTCAGCTGCGAGATCGAATCCGGGATGAGATCAGGAACTCCCTTGATATCCCCTCTGATCCACCGGCGAGTCAGCCACGTCGTCGACGGTAAATGTGTGCCATTTACTTCTCCTTGCCATGCATATCGAGCAATCGAGGTCAAGATAAGCACATCAGTCGAGTCATCGACGGCACGAAGTGGTCCTGCCCATGCAAGTCGAGCAATCGATGTAACGCTAAGCTCTTCAGTCGAGTCATCGACGTGATGATCGTGGTCCTTGCCTGGATCGAGATCGAGCAATCGAGATCACGATAAGCTCTTTAGTCGAGTCATCTCAGGCACGACAGTGGTCCTTGCCTTGCATATCGAGCAATCGTGTTCACGATAAGCTCTTCTGTCGAGTCATCCTAACACGATATAGGTGAAGGAATTGCATATCATGTAAGGGCAAGTAATAATAAATGAATCTATCATTATATACATGAATCTCTCATTAGGTACATGGCAATGTCTATATGTAAAGTAATGATTATATAATTAGGGATACTTTAATATCATTATGTACAGTAGTTTCACTTTTTCTAGTACACTATGATCTTTTAGCGGACAATGCGATGTCCTATAAGCCTTCTGCTGCTACGTCGTCAAATTCCCTCTCGATACTTCCCCTTAACAGGACTGCCGCAATCATCGGCCGATAGAGCATTGTTATGGCCGTCTGATCAAAAACTGGTTTGACGACCCCCGACGCCAACTGTGCTGCGTACATCATTACGTATATTCCGCAGTCTGCGAAATTACGTTGGAAGGGTGCATCCCTTATTTGGGACATAAACCAGCTGTCAGCTCCCTTCATCTTGAATTGCTTTGATAGGATCTTACCCAGGCAGGCAACTACACGATCGGCAGCCAGCTTATGGTGTGGATGCATCGATGGATGGCCGGTAAGAGGATTGTAGAAGCGCCACCGTAGGGTGGGGAAGTGTAGAATCAGTAAGCAGTAATGGGTATTTATGTGAATTGGGAAGAAGGCATACGTCATTTTCCTGTCGATTCCCTTCACCAGGCGTTATGCATGAAAAATACACATTTTTATATGCCTTTTTACCTATTTGTTAGTCATAATTTCTAATTAAAATAAGGAATAAAGTAAGTTTTAGTAATTAGTTGAGTAATTAGGAATTGAATAAGTATTTTGCTTTAAATGACTCAATTTAGATATGTTATGTAATTTTATAAATATTTGGTGCGTCTAATTTGGGACATGTTTTATTTTGTATAGGTTCGCGTGCTTGTACTGCAGAACAGCTAAAAGTGAAGCCATTAGACGGGTTTTTGAAATGCCAAAGTGACCCAAGAGCTAAGATCAAGAGCGTAAAAAATCTGAACCGTTGATGTTCAGTGATGAAGAAGACGGGCGTGAAATCAATGTAGAGGGGTTCAGATTTGATCAAGCGGATGAGAATTCTACGACGGGTTACAGCTCAATTAATTAAAAAAAAAGAAAGAAAGAAAACCGGTTTGGTCTGTTGGTTGGCTTGGGTCGAAAGAAAAAAAAAAGAAAATAAAAACAAAAGAAAACCCGAGCGATAGCTCGGGTGTCCTTCAGAACAGAGAGCGAAGATGAGCGGTGGCCTGAGGTGGAGCTCGACGGCGGCCGATGCCAGAGACAGGGATTGCTCGAGTGACGGCAGCGAACCAGCAGAAGGGCCCGATCAAGAGGAACAAGATCGTGAACAATATGAACCGACGACGACGGTCATGGATTCCGGCGGAGACGACGATCGACGTCGAGGAGCAGACACGGCGGCACAGCATGATGGCGGCGAGGAACAGGACGCGAAAAAGGGAACAGAAGAAGGAAGGTGCTCGATTTGGAAGGTTTCAGTTTGGAAATTGCCGAATCGGGAAGACGAATTGCAACTCCATTTCAGAAAGGTAAGTGTCCCAATTTCCAGTCGAATTGAGATTCAAAGAGGGCGATTTTGGCTTTGGATTGGAAAGAAGAACATTTTGGTGCTCTGCCTTGTTTCGAAGAAGATAAAGTTGAGATTTTTATTACCACTTTGGAGGAGAATTAGAAGGGAAATTGCTGGAATTGGAGGGACTTGTGGCAGCTAATTGGAAGTTTCAATTTTTATTCGAGAATTAGAATGGAAAGGGGTTCTGATTTGAGAGGGGAAGAACTGGAGGCAGTTCTATATAAACAGAGCAACCGGCTGTGCAGTCGAGGAGTCCGACAGAGAAGACGACCGAGAGCATTTTGTTTTTTTCAGTTCTAAAATTCTTGTATTTCTTTCTGTTTTATCTTCAATCCAATTGTTATACTATTTTGAAGGAGTATGTAACGAACTGTTGCTCGAGACAGAAGACCGAGAGCAGCTCTCATTTTCATTTCAGTTTCTTTTAATTTTAAGTTCAGTTTTAATAGTTTCATTTATCGCTTGTGTAATTCGAGTTTCAATTGTAATTCCGGAGATTCAATTGCAAGGAGTGACACTTTGTGGCTGATTCAAACGAAGATCAAAGTTGACATTTTTATTTATTTCTTCAAGTCAAGTAAGTTAATTCTTTTAATTCCAATGAGTATTATTATGCATTTTACCTGTGTTTTAGTTAATATGTGTGGCTAGATTTATTGCTAAGGCTAGGATGAGGCTGTAGTAGTTGTAGAGAATGCCTGTTATGTGAAAGTTGAAATTTTTCTCCAAGAATTATGCTATAATGTTTATGCGTTCCTGTTGTTAATTGCGTAGTTATTTTCGGATATAGTATTAATCATGTTTTTGCTATGATTTGGAATTACTATTGTCAATGCATTCTTGTTTTAATTGGTTAAATAACAAATCGGATACTAGTTGTGATTTACTCGTAAGTGGATACATCTAGTGATTTGAGTTGTTAATTTAAATAGCATGAAGGACGTGATTTTTGTATGAGTGATTGTGCATTAAAGTAAAATCTTCCGTAACAACGTGAATAGGATTCTAGATTGTTACGAGTATTTGGAGAATGATAAATAATTGAAGGGTTAGGATTCTCTATAATTTATTGCATGCCGATTCCAAAGCCTTAGTATTTTGTTAATTTGATAAAGATCAGATTTTTATTCCGTTAATTAATTTTAATTAGTCGTTAGTTAGTTAATCAATTTCTACAAGTTTCTTAGTTTAGTCAAGGGTTGAGTTAGGATTCGATTAGATTTCCGCTACACAAGTCCCTGTGGGTTCGACCTCGTAAGAATTGTGCGACTATACTCCAAACATGATTCGTACACTTGCGAGTAAAATTAAGAAGATTAATTAAAACAACAACAAGTTTTTGGCGCCGCTGCCGGGGACTTGTAGGAAATCAAATTCTAAGACTAATTTTACCCTTGCAGTTAATTTTAGGTCAAAAAAAAAAAAAAAAAAAATTAAACACGTGAGAGTTGATTGACAGTGTATGACCACGTGGACACGTGATCACACACTGCGTCTGGTTAGGAATAATTCCAATCCTTTAGAGAATAGTGAAACTAAAATTAATCTTTCATTCAAAATAGAAGATCAACCTGAGAAATCTCTGAGGGAGTTATTTTCTCCAATCTCAATCAACCCTCCATCTTGCATAGTGTTGCCTGCAACCTCTGCAAAGCATTTTGAACTAAAACCTCAGATAATTCAACTTTTGCCCAATTATCATGGTCTTAACAGAGAGGATCCTTACATGCATGTAAATGATTTTCTACAAATTTGTGCAACTTTTAGGTTCACAGACTTCTCTGATGAGTCTGTTCGTCTGCGCATTTTCCCCTTCTCTTTGAAGGACAACGCCAATGCATAGTTAAATTCTCTTCCAGCTGATTCTATCACAACATGGGATATGTTGGTGAGCAAATTCTTGTCCAAATTCTTCCCAATGGCCAAAACTAATGAATTAAAGAGAGAAATCACTGACTTCATGGAAGATGAAAATGAAAAATTTTATGAGAGTTGGGAAAGATTTAAAAACCTTTTACTAAAATGTCCACATCATGGGTTTGAAACATGGAGGTTAATTCAACACTTTTACAATGGCTTAACTCAAACACATCGTAATATGATTGAATCAATGAATGGCGGTGCATTTTTAGACTTAGGGGGTGAAGCAGCTTATAATTTCTTAGAGCGATTAGCTGAAAGGTCCTAACAGTGGGATTTTGCAAGTCATAGGGAGAGACAACATCAAGCTCCTAAGAAAGGAGGTCTCTACGAGAATAAAGAAGACGTAGATGTTAAGGTCAAACTTGATGCACTAACCAAGAAAATAGATGCCCTGAGTTTGAATCGAAGCATCAATGCTCTCAACATGAATGAAGCATGCTCTGTGTGTGCTAGCCCGATGCATACATCTCTGAACTGTCCTTCAATGAATACTTATCCAGAGTGTTATGCAGAACAAGTTAATGTCCTGAATAATTATGGGAAGCCGACAGGAAATCCCTTCTCTGAAACCTATAATTCAGGTTGGAGAAATCATCCAAATTTCTCGTGGAGACAGAGTCAACCACCTATGAATGTAGGTGGGCAGCCTATGCAACCCATGCATAATTAGTTTAGGCAGAACAACCCACCTTATCAAGCTTTGTCTCAACCTCTTACCCAATACCAACAACCAGCCAATCAATCTCCATTTCCTACACAAAAACAATCCTCGTTAGAGGACACTCTCAAATCTTTCATCCAATCCACAAGCCAAGTTATTCAGTCAACTAACCAAGCTATGCTTGAAATGAAAAACTCTACACACATGAATACTCAAGCAATTGCTAAGTTAGAGACTCAAGTTGGTCAATTGGCTACTCAATTAGCAGAAAGAGAGAGAGGGAGATTCCCTAGTCAACCTGTGCCTAACCAGAATGGCCAATTTTCCATTGGTAGTAGCTCCAATTCTTCACAGAATGAGGAACATGTTCAATCAGTTATTACCCTTAGGTCTGGAAAGCAAATTGATAATAAAATTGAAACTCCTGAAAAAGAAGAAAGTGAGAACACTAAGACTGAAATAGAGACTAAAGAAATTAATTCTTCTCCAATTGTTGACAGTGATTCTCCACCTAGGAATTTTGTACCTAGGGCACCATATCCGCAAAGACTAATCAATCCTAAAAAAGGTGCACAATATGGAGATATTCTAGAAGTGTTTAAATAAGTACAAATAAACATTCCTTTTCTAGATGCAATCCAACAAGTGCCTTTATATGCAAAATTTTTGAAAGATCTAGTCTCAGTCAAAAAGAAAAATAATGTTCCTAAAAAGGCATTCCTAGCAGAACAAGTCAGCTCTGTCATTCAATGTAAATTTCCTATCAAATATAAAGACTCTGGTTGTCCCACAATTTCATGCATGATAGGGAAGCATCAAATTGAGCGAGCCTTGTTAGATCTGGGAGCAAGTGTGAATTTATTGCCCTACTCTGTCTATGTGCAATTAGGTCTGGGAGAGCTAAAACCCACTTCAATGACACTTCAATTAGCTGACCGTTCAGTTAAAATTCATCGAGGTGTTGTTGAGGATGTTTAGATTAAGGTTGATACATTTTATTTCCCTGTGGGCTTTGTTGTCCTTGATACTCAACCTGTTCCGAACATAAGTGGGCAAATACCTGTCATTTTGGGTCGTCCATTTCTAGCTACATCTAATGCTATCATTAATTGCAGAAATGGAGTGATGCAAATTTCTTTTGGGAATATGAAGGTGGAATTGAACATCTTTGACATCAGTAAACAACCACCTGACATGGATGATGTGAATGAAATAAACCTGATTGAAACACTTGTCCATGAAACATTTCTTCAAACACATTCCCAAGATCCCTTAGAGGCATGCTTAACACATTTTGGTTGTGAAGTTGATATCGATCAGTCAATTGAACAAGTAAACTCATTGCTTGAGTCTGTACCTCTGATGAGTACTGAACGGTGGCAACCAAAAGTGGAGCCTCTTGCCTTATCATCATCACTAGTAGTTCCATCTAGTGTTGAGCCACCTAAATTAGACCTTAAACCATTACCTGATACTTTGAAATATGTTTATTTAGGTCTTGCTGAGTCCTTACCTGTCATTATTGCATCTGACCTAGATGTGGCTTAAGAGCGTAAATTACTTGATGTTCATGTAAAGCACAAAGAAGCCATAGGGTGGACCATTGCAGATATAAAAGGCATCAGTCCCTCTGTTGTTATGCATAGAATTCATTTGGAGGATGATGTCAAGCCTTCTCGTGAATCCCAAAGGCGTCTTAACCCTGTAATGCAAGAAGTTGTTCGAGCTGAAATCCTTAAGCTTTTAGATGTAGGAGTTGTCTACCCAATCTCTAATAGTAAATGGGTAAGTCCTGTTCAAGTTGTACCGAAAAAGTCTGGAATAACTGTTGTGAAAAATGATGCTGATGAGTTAGAGCCAACTCGAGTTCAAACGGGTTGGCGTGTCTGTATTGATTATAGGAAGTTGAATGTTTTGACAAGAAAAGATCATTTTCCCCTTCCTTTCATTGACCAAATGCTGGAAAGGTTAGCGGGACATGAATATTATTGCTTTCTTGATGGTTATTCTGGTTATAACCAAATTCCCATAGCCCCTGAAGACCAAGAAAAGACCACTTTCACGTGTCCTTTTGGTACCTTTGCCTACCGTCGCATGCCCTTTGGGCTATGCAATGCACCTGCTACCTTTCAAAGGTGTATGTTGAACATTTTCTCTGATATGGTAGAGCGATTTTTAGAGGTATTCATGGACGATTTTTCTGTCTTTGGATCTAATTTTAATGAATGTCTGCACCACCTATCTTTAGTGTTAGTGAAGTGTAAAGAGAAGAATCTGGTACTTAACTGGGAGAAATGTCATTTTATGGTTCAAAAAGGAATTGTTCTTGGGTATATTATATCTAATAAAGGCATTGAAGTTAATAAAGCTAAAATTGGTTTGATTTCACATCTTCCACCACTGCGAACTGTGAAAGAAATCAGATCATTTTTAGGCCATGCTGGATTTTACAGAAGATTCATTAAAGACTTTAGTAAAATTTCAAGACCTTTGTGTAATCTTCTTGCAAAAGATACACCATTTTTCTTTGATGATGCTTGCAATAATGCCTTTCAGGAACTCAAATCAGAGTTAACATCTGCACCTATTATTCGGCCACCTGATTGGAGCCTACCTTTTGAGATCATGTGCGATGCCTCTGATTATGCTATTGGTGCTGTGTTGGGGCAGCGAATTAATAAACTTCCCCATGTGATTTACTATGACAGTAAAACATTGAATGATGCTCAACTTAATTATTCTACAACTGAAAAAGAGTTG
Source organism: Houttuynia cordata (assembly GCA_039654745.1). NCBI lineage: Eukaryota > Viridiplantae > Streptophyta > Magnoliopsida > Piperales > Saururaceae > Houttuynia > Houttuynia cordata. Next base: position 2,345,102 of record CM077510.1, on the reverse strand, counting down.
CTGGCAGTAGTCTTTGCTTTAGATAAATTTAGGTCTTATTTATTAGGATCTAAGGTCTATATCTATTCGGATCATGCTGCATTGAAGTATCTTTTATCTAAAAAAGATACTAAACCTCGTCTTCTCCGATGGATATTGTTGCTACAAGAATTTGATATTGAAATTCAGGATAAGAAAGGTTCCGAAAATGTTGTAGCCGACTACTTATCTAGGTTGATAGTTGATTTTACTGATGAATCAGTGCCTATAACTGAATCTTTTCCTGATGAGCAATTACTTGCAATGTCCCAATTGCCTTGGTTTGCTGACATAGTTAATTATTTGGTAACTGAACAAATTCCATCTCATTGGTCTTCCCAAGATAGGTCCAAATTTTTGTCCAGGGTTAAGTATTTCTCTTGGGATGATCCATACTTGTTCAAGTATTGTCCCGATCAGATTATTAGGAGATGTATTCCTGAACATGATCAACAAAGCATCATTTCTTTTTGTCATGATCAAGCTTGTGGGGGATATTTTAGTTCTAAAAAGACTGCTGCAAAGATTTTGCAGTGTGGATTTTATTGGCCTACTATTTTTAAAGACTGTCATGCTTATTGTTCAGCATGTGAAAGATGTCAGAAGTTAGGAGCACTTTCACGTCGTAACATGATGCCTTTAACCCCAATCCTTATTATAGACCTTTTTGATGTATGGGGTATTGACTTCATGGGACCTTTTCCTAACTCTTTTGGCAATCTTTATATCCTTGTGGGGGTAGACTATGTCTCTAAATGGGTAGAGGCCGTAGCATGCAAAACCAATGACCACAAAGTGGTGGTCCAATTCTTAAAACACAATATTTTTGCACGTTTTGGTTCTCCTCGTGCTATAATAAGTGATGGGGGAAAACATTTCTGTAATAGGGTTTTTGAACAATTAATGAAGAAATATGGCATAACCCACAAAATTGCTACCCCATATCATCCCCAGACAAGCGGTCAAGTTGAGATTTCTAATAGGGAGATTAGTTAAGGCCTTCGCCGGGTATCATCAGGTCGCACTGCTGCTCAAGGGGTCGGTCGATCCGGGAAGGCCTTAACTAATCGCCTTCGTTTACCTTTCGGCACGGGAGGACCGGGTGGGAAGGCAGAAGTGGGGGCAGGTTCGTCTTCAACCTCAGCGCGTAACTTTTGGAGGAAGCTATGTACAAGTTGAGCATTCCCGCGCGTAAACTTTGGCATAACCGACGGTGGCGCTGCCTCGGCGCGAGTCCTATGTGCCCTAGATGCTACAAAGATGCAAAAGGCAATGACGGACATGAGGATTCCCATTTAGAGGAATGTATAACGTGCAACTACGATAGAGTAGTCATCGTGCAATCGAATACTCGACGGGCACCTCTATCGTACAAGCGATTACATGATTGACCGATCTATCGTGTCATCAATTATACGATGGAGACATCTATCGAGTAATTGAGTACTTGATTGGCATATATATGATGAATTATATCGGGCGGGTGATAGGGAAATTACCTGCATTCGTTGTCTTGTGGGCGGGCACCTTGTGCCGGCTAGGAATGGCCGGCGATAAAGGCGATTCGATTGGAGGCCGCTCTGCCTCAGGCTGGGGTGACACATCTGGCTGGTCCATTTCGGGCCTGTCGTCCGGCATCGCAGGGGGGGACTGATGAACATGTGCTGGCAGCGTAGTTGTTGTTGACAGCATCCAACTCGACTCACCGCGTACGGGGTGTGGCCACTTTCGGCCGACACGCCCATGCGGATGAACCTTCTGGGGTGGTTGCCGGGGAGCTTCTGGTACGGCAACTCCCAGTTTGTCAACTAGGCTTCTTACTGAGTGATTCCACTCCTGCATTTTTTGAATACCCTTAATAATCTGAGGGACTCTGAAGCCTCGACTTTCCATCATATCGCTCTGTTCGAGGGCGACATTAAGGAGGGAATTAATCCCCTCAAGAACACCCTGCAGGGAAGTGACATGATGGTGGACAGTTGACGTCTGTGTCGACCTCGGTGACGTTGGAGGTTGAGGTTGGTGGAGGGGGATGAGAGATGACTCTTCCGATAATGGGGATATGACATCAACGACGTCGGTTTGGACATCCAACGTCTCTAATAGGTGAACGTAATACGGTCAAAATAGGTGATGGAATTGGATTCCCTTATTTGCTTCATCCACCAGCACCCCAGCTCCGGGCCACCTTCTCACTCTTGGACTACATGGACCCATAGTGGATTGAAACAGATTGGTGTGCACGAAGAACCATATCTGCAGAATGAGAACATATATCATTAGCCACTAATGGATATATACAATGATACCAAGTCATCGAGGACGCGATAGGCAAGACAACCGCGTAATTGACTACATGATAGAGGAACCTACCGCGTAATTGACTACACGATATCCATAGCAATCGAGTAATCGATTACACGGTAGAGATGCATTTCGAGTAATCGAGGGGACTATATCCACTACCATCATGTACTCGATGTGACGGAATCTACATGAATCGAGTTATCAATTGCACTATAAGCTGAATATAAGGACTCACCTGTAAGACATACGCGGCTCCTGCCAGAGTCCCGCCACTACTCGTCTCTCCGGAAGATCTAGAGTGCAAACATCTAGATGAATGTGACATTTTCGAGACAAGCATTTTATGGATGGCGCCCGGCCAATTATACTTGAACAGTTGGGAGAGGTCGTCCAGATAGTCGCATAGTTTTGTAGGGACTGATCTTGACGATTGTGTGAAGAGCGTGGTTGAAAACATGTGGAGGACGATAATACGAACCATGTCATCATCTGAAAGATCTGCTACCCCCGCAGACATTTATCAAGTAGTTCTTCAATGGATTGCCTATCCGGTCTTCGTGTGGAGAAGAACTTACGGTAGAATGAGCCTTTCGGGGCCAGAAGTTTACCGTCAGGGGATTTCCAATTAACAATCTCACCAGATGCCCGTAACCCAGTGATGAGGGCAACATCCTGCTCAGTGAAGGATAACCTTCTACCCTTGATGTTGAACACCATCAGACGCTCATCCCAACAGTCCAACAACACATCAAGCAAATTTCTAGCCACAACTACATGTCGGCCTTCGAATAACAAATGAAAAGCCATCTCTTTCAATAGGTCCATGCAGTGTGGGTAACGCTCTGCAACTTGTAGAGACTTGGTGAGAGCGCCGGGTGTACACTGGGTTCGAAGGCTTGGCCTCGCGTTATACTTCCTCAGGGATTGGGAAGATCTCTTCTCTTGGGTGGGATTTGGCGGTGGATTCATCTAGTCTGGGAACGCATCCAGTAGGATTGGAAATCAGGTTACGATATTGACAGCATCGGGATTCAGTGACACGATATGCGAGCGCAATCGTGCAATCGGACACACGAAATAAAAAAATAACAAAACAAATGTCGGATTTTTAAATTTTACCGGTGGGTGGATGTGCCTATGGAGGAATGGTTAGCTCGACGATAACCTGACACCCTGAGGAGGGATACCCTGCAGATCGACCGGCTTTAAATCGACTGGAGGCCTATCTCCGCCGCTGGCAATATGGAACCCCGCTGTCGCCGGAAAGTGCAATCGCGAAAACCTAACCGAGTAGTCGCAGTTGCGATGAAGCTCCGGAAACTGGTATTAATAATTGGGTGAAGGGCGAGAGCAATTTGGGAAAGTAGGCGTCGGGGGTGACAGGTCCGGCATGCACTCTGACACGTGCGTTGAGTTACTCGGCACCCATGCATAATGACACGATGAAGGGTACACGACACTCAGACAATAAGACGTTTGACGTGGCAGTCGCAAAAGCGAATAATAGAAAACATCCGATAACGAGTAATCGATTACTCGATGAGCACCAAATTCGAGTAATCGAAACCACGATAGATTCCCACGTGATGAGGTGGAGACCGAGTAACCGATTACACGTTGAGCAAGTACTTCGACATCCCAATTACACGATAGAGAAAGGTTTTCAAGAGCGGACTAGACGATGGGCACATAAATCGAGTAATCGATTACTCGATGAGAAACGCAATCGAGTAATTCTACCAACGATAGATGCCCGCGGCGTGATGTGGATAATGAATAATCGATTACACGATGAGCAAGGCTCCCATCCGGCGTCTCTAGCCACAGAACCCTACCGCATATTTTGGGGATATGGGTTGGCAATTAATATATTAGCAAGGGATATTTTATGAATATTTATGCCCTGACATGGTGTTTCTCACAGTGCTTCCCAAACGTAAAGCAGTCTGATAAATTTTCATGCTCCCAAACAGAAATCAGCTAAAATAAAACAGAGTGAAACTTGTCACCTGTCACCCATGTTAATTTTCAACTTCCAAACATACGTCAGGGTGAAAATTTTCACCCTGTTTTATTTTCTGCTTCCAAACGCACCCATAGTATACTATACTATATTGAGCCTAAAAATATCTTCTATTAAGAATTGCACCTATTATCCCAAAAAAATGTTGACATATCTGTAACAACCTGCAGAACACAAAATGTAAGGACAGAAAATATGATAGCAAATTTGAACCAAAAACACAATTCCATTGCAATTGGTATATTTCAGTTCAATAACAAATTCCAGGCTTGTATGTTTTATTTTTCTTCTTATTTCCTGAACTCAACAATCCTTATACCCACTGGTGCGGATACAGGGCCTAGGTTTACGCCCACCAGAATAAGACCTGTGTCCATTAGATTCGTTTATTTGCTTACATATCCTATTTAGATATTTAGAAAATCTTGTTTAGGATACGATTTCAATTAGATATTCTATTAAAAGTATGATTTCCCATATCCAGTTGTGATTAACTCAAATCTGTTTGGCAGTTTTTTTATTTAGCATTTTTGTAAGCCTATTTAAAGGCCACTACTTCAATGAATAAAATGGCCTTAATTTTATGTATAGAAAATTCATCTTGATACCTCTGTTGTAGAGTTTCACGTTGATGTTGATTTCGACACCCGGTGCTGACTCCGAGAGCTGCTGGTGGTTTTGGTGCTTATTCCAAAACCCAGCCTTTTATTCCATCTCATTTGCCCTAGGACTGCCATAACTATTTTGCCTCCTCTGGTTCTAAAGGAGTGGTAGAATGAAATAACTGTCCAGACTGTGCGAATAATTGTCCTTGAATTGAAACCCATTCCTAGGAAATGACAACTATATCAGTAGGGTCAATGATGTTGAAGCCAAGAAATGTGAAACATGAATATCTCTTTGGCTTGAGGAAGTAGAATGCTTGCCTGTTTGCCCTTACTCCATGAACTTCGCCAAAAAAAAAACAGAGATGCATCGTAAAATAGGCATTGCGAAGGATGCTCTTTGGCACATTTGAAATTCAATTCTCAAGGAAAAAAGAGATATCCCTGGAACAGGCATAATGAAAAAGGCCAGAGACTAACATTAGTTAGTTTCCTTCAGCAGAATTTCGTTCTTCGCCCATTAGGTAGTCCTATTTTTACTTTCAATCCTGTACAACTTTAACTGACGTAATTGATTTAAGGTTTGGTATGTGATAGTTATTAAGTTTTAACGAATGCAATTTATCCATGGGGCAAGATTCTTATACTCTCTTATCATTTGTATATTGAATTGCATGCAAGTTTAGCTCATTTTCTTCAGTTGCAAAGCATACGCAGCAATTGGCAAACACAAATTAGATTAAGCTTCTAGTGCAAAAATAACAGCAACAAACAAATATACTTCATACAAGCCAATTGGTTACACAATCAAAAGAAAAAAGGTAGAATAATAAGATTACATCAGTCAGATGACATATTTCCGGAAATTTTAATTGTAATAGAATTAATAAGGAAACTAGATGATGCAAGCCATTCATTTTTCTCTTATCTCTAGTGCTTTATGCAAGATTTGCTTAAAAATAGACTAGAATACCTTCTCTCTCATATGCAAATACTCCAAGGATCTTGAACTCCTTTTGTGTCCACAGATGTTGAAGCTGAAGCTTGAGCTCCTTGCTGAATAAGTAGTGGCTGCCTAAGACAGAATATTCCTCAACAGTCATAATCTACCTTTCTGGTTGAGACTATGGTGCACAAAATTATTGCCAAAAGTAAGGACAGAGTCTACACACAAAATAAAAAGGGCATCACATGAAGTGGTCAGTGGAAACACAACATCTTCTTATGGAATAAGATGAAGCATTTACAATAAGGAGTTCCTACTCTTATACCTGAAACATGTCGAATAAGTGTCCTATCAAATGTAAGAACAAGGAAGACAAGAAGCATAGCTCATATAACTGCACACATACATGACAAATGATATTTGTCCAAGACATCCTTCATTGAATGTATGCATGAAAATGCTAAAAAGATTACATTAATTAATTTATAGTTAGACAGGTTAGCAGGTTTTCATGCAAGTTGCTTCATAGTTTAACAGATTCAGATATGTTGTTAATGCACTAACATGTTAGTGCTCTCATATGAGCCATGCATAACACAAAAATTTGCACAAGTTTTCATAGCACACAGGGCATAAGCAAGAGCACTAACATGTTAGTAACAGTGTAGCTGAGAGGTAGTGTAACCGTGGGTCTTGTTGATTGCATAGATGTTCTCAAAATATGCCAGTAGTCCTAACTTCACAGTGCATGTAAACAAACTCAATAATAAAGCATAGTTACATGGAGAAAGCTACCTACATAAAGTTATAACACTCTCTCCCAATTGACTCATTTTCGGCTATGGCTAGGATATTTTCCCAAGGATGGATGTCAGCTTCAAGGTCCTAACACAATCATAGTCTACAATCATTGAATATTGATGCCAAGACCTACAAAAATTAGCAGCAATAGCAAAAGACTGCAAGCAGGGATATTTTCCCAAGCTTCAAAAATCATAACTTCTGCCACCATAGGATGCATCAAGTCGACAAAATTGTTCAAGAAATAGAAGTGATTTATTGTCGATTCATTTAGGGAAAAAATATACTCATCAAGTTGATAATCTAGAAATAATGGAAGGGGAATATATGGAGGTGGAAGATGCATAGATGGCCTCTGCAGAGTTCGATAATCTAGAGGTAGATGATACCATTGTGGAGGAGGAATGAATGGGTTTGTGGGTCCATAACATGCCCCCTTCAAAGGTTGAAACATGTAGGTGGATGAGCAAGAAGATAAACAACGAAGTACTTTGAAACAAATGTATATGATTCAAGATGAACAAAAAAATAAAACAAAACAAAACAATCAAGCACTAAATAAGAAATTTGAATATGGACTGCTTGTATAATAACTTATTGCTTTGATGCCTTATTTGTGTCCCACAACCATAAGTCTAATGCGAAGACATATCCACGTACTTGCCAAAAGTATAAAGTGATTGTGGCAATCAATCTAGAAAAAACCAATTCTGTCTAAATTCCATTGTCCTAAAATCCCACCTTTTTAGTCTAAATTCCAGCATAATCTTAAATTCCCAATCTTCACTTATTTATGTAAATAATAAGATTTATTCAGAGAGTCAAAGATGAGGTACTACCTTGAGAAACAATGGAGCAACACATATGTCATAATTAGGTCGACCAGTCCACCAGAATAAGTATTTTTGAATACCACTTCCACAAGAGGGAATAAGCTTAGAATCAAGGTTAGGCACTATTGGGTCAACAGGTGAGGAAAATGGGTGTAGCCAGTGTATGGAAGGTGGAATGTGATAGCTAGAGGGGTTGGGTAAAAGTGGAGGAGGAGGCCAAGGATCCTTAGGCAAGGGAAGTGACATGCAAGCCAATAACATAATCGTGATTGGGGAAGGGGATAGGAGCAAAGGATAAGCAATATTAAGGTTGAAGTAGGTCTCCTTTGTGTTGATGACCAGGACATCAAAAAATGGGGCAGGAATATGCGGCCATGATAATAGAGGCAATTTTGGTGAACCCAGTATGGGAACTAATGTGGGCAGTGGCACACCACTCGCAGTGGATTGTCGAGACTCTCTTCTAAAGTTGGATTTGCTATGGTTAGGGGCATGAGGACTGTGATTTAGATTGCTTCAGTTAGTGTGAGTGTTGTCATTAGGGGTGAAGCTAACTAAACAGCTGATGGTCCAAGTGCTTGAGCTGATGGCAGTGGTGGACATGTTGATGAGACTGGCTAAAGAAATGGCAGTGAAGAGTGTGGTTGATGTGAAGAAACAACAGTAGGTTGGACTTCGTCTTCCATGGATGCGGCAATTTGTCGACCAGAACGCAATGTCTCAATTATCTTTTCAAAGTGCTTGTCAATGTTCTTTTTCCATTCTTGTAAACTGTATTGCATAGTATGAAGTGTATCCAGAATCTCCTCATCAGACTCTAACATGCTAGCTACATGAGATGTAGACAATTGTCGAATGAGAGCGGTACCTCATGAATCGTGGAGATCAGTTCGGGGCCTTGTTAGAGAGGCATGAGTAGGTTGAAAGTACTCACAAGACTCATCACTCACATTGCACTGGTATGGCATCCTATGGGGACGATTAGACCACGCTACGTTATAACGAGAGTGGTCGTCTGGTTCATGCCAGTGCTGTGAAGGTTTGCAGTACCTTGCTCGTTCAGTAGCGACGGGATAATTGTAATCAACTCTAGCTCGGCGGCTTATAGAATTATCCCAGAAATACTCCATGTCTCGGTGGCAATCAGCAGAACCAAAGAAGGCGGACAGTGGCTGAGTGAAGCAATCATGCAAGAGGAACGGGCTGGTTCGGTTTTGTTTGATAAAGAATTCCGGTTTGGTTCGGTTAGAAATAAAGGACCGGGCTGGTATTCCGGTCTCGGTTGTAGTTCATGGTCTGCGTTGCAGCTTTCCCGCTGCGAAGTTAGAGGACCGCAAATGGAAACAGTAGGATCTTCCCAACCTCGCTCGGATCTTCTCCAGCCGATCGGGGTCGCCGGGTTTGGAAGTATTCCGATGTGTGCGATGATGCGCCGAGATTTCAGGAATGGCAGAGAGGGCGCTGTTGCAGGCCGGCGGCGGCGTAGAGATGTTGATGGCGAACTAACTGACCGGACATCACCACCGATGGCCGAAACGCCAGAGGCAGAAGAGCCTAAATGGACCAACCGAAGCGACGGATGGTGTTCTGGTCGGAGGGGATTGCAGGAGGAGGCTGGACGAGGAAAGGTCCCACCTTTGACGCCGCAACTGGTGCTGATGCCGGAGAAGGTGACTGGCAAAATCAAATGGCGGAACAGAAGCGCCGACGCCGCGGCCGACGCCAAAGATTGAGGACGATCACGAACCGAAAAGTCAGAAGATGAGGGGATTGCGACGAGCTTGGCGACGAGTTTGCGGGAGAGCTTGGCGACGAGGTTGCCAGAGAAAGTCAGAATATGGCGATGTGAGGCAATGGCGATGGAGCGAGGCGATGACGGCAACAACGGTGTGTTGATGGCGGACTCGTACGGCTCCAGAAAAAATGCTGCTCTTCTTTTTTTTTTACTCGGGTCGCTGTTGAAGGCTGGCAAAAAGGGTAGATGGGTTCCCCGGTCGTCAATGGAGGTGGCCACCCTTACCAGTCAAATGGATGGGCGGTGGAACTGGCGAACCCTAGGAAAGGTCCCGCCTTTGACGCTGCAATTGGCGCTGACTCTCTGGAGAAGGGGATTGGCAAAATCAAATGGCGGAACAGAAGCGCCGACGCTGGAGCCAGACCGGATTGGCCACGACCGACGCTGAACATTGACGACGATCACAAACTGATTACAATCAGGGGATGTGGCGAAGACGATGGTGACGAACCGAGAGGCGAGATTGGACTATGAGAACCGAGGACCGGACGTCAACTGGCTGTCCTGGGTTGGTATGCCAGTCCCTCCTCAATGCCTTCCAAATACCCTTGATGATGACTACGATGAACGTGGCAGTGCTCTGATACCAAATAATGGAGTGGCTTCTATGCTTAATCAAGATTAGCAACAAAGAAGAGTAAAAGGAAGAAAGGGGGGCCGTAGCCGAGCTAGGGGAGCCGAAGCTCAAGTAGGGGAGGCCAAAGGCCAGGAAGACGAACGGGAATAACTCTTCAATTCATCTCCAAAACTGCCGATTACAATAGTTCACAGGCCTTATATAGTAGAGCCTGACTTATCAAAAATAACAAAAAGACCAAACTATCTTTAATTTATTTATTATAAAAATACTCAAATAATACTTATTAACTTCTTATTCTGCATCAACTTACCTCCCAAACATTCAGCCACAACACTAACAATATGCCTCCAACCATATCTACAACAAGGACATTTGAATAGGCACTAACACTAGCCATAGAAAGCAGAAGTGATAGAGCGTCCACTCGCAAATACCTTACAAATGTAAAAACTAAAACAATTAGCTTTCAAGAAATGCAATGTCACGCCCCGAAATCCCATACCTCGATTAGAGTGCAGAAGCCAATCAATGTAATACATTTCAAGGTAGAGATCCCGACCATGCTACCGAACAGTCGATTTCACCACCGATTATAATCATCTCAAAAGAATGTGTAACCGATTATGCCCACAATCAATGTAGTGTAATAACAAACATCAATAAAGAATATGAAATGAATTTACTTAATAATAATCTATTTATGAAGAATAAAATAAAATAAGCCTATAAGTCTATGGCACACAATTGCCAATAATGTCATAAGCATCAATCAAAGCAAATAACTAAATAGTCTTTAAACTCTTCTTGGTGCCTGCAATCCGCCTTTCCACTACTGCACTTCCTGATCTCAATTTTCATTTGCGCCTACATCAGAGGATGCATGAGTATTTCATAGAAACATTCAATAGGATGTAAAAACCCACTGAATTAAAACAAGCAGTATGAAGAGAATAAGAACAACAAAGATTATAGACATTCCACAACATCTGAACTGAACTGAGGTCGATACACCTGCTAGGTTAGTCAACAACAATTCCAAAATGCAAGTATAGGAAAACATCAATAAGACTCCGAACAAACATATGTGTAAGGAGAGAATAACCATCATATCAAAGGCTCCAGACATTTAAAGTGAAAGGAGTTACAATTTCTGCTCACTAAACTGATCGCTCGCAAGTGACTAAAATAATATACCAGAACCATCCTAGGGATCCTCTCTTTGGAACCCTGCCATGCTTCTAGGATGCTGGCCCCACCAGTGCTTACGGACACGATGGGCGGAGACTGAGGACCTTCCGTAATGTCCACAATCTAACGTACATATAGTGCCTCCCTTCGGGCAGTATAGAATCGCAACCCCACAAATATAAATGACCTTGCAAGATCTAGCAATGGCTTAATTGAGCATACTATGAATCCACCATGGGGAGAGTCTCGCAAGATCTCCAGTGGAAGAAACAATCATGAAATTAATATGAGCAATATCTCATAGGAAAAGAGGTCGCAACACTCTAAGATCATAAGGTATCTCTTACCAGAATAGACTCTCTCATGGAGTATGGATAGAAGTGTCAAAGTCAACACCTAACTCACTCATTGGAGTTACATAGAGTAACAAGCTTCTTAAAAGGCATGCAAATCACTCTATGAATAACAAGACAACCCAAACACTTTGAATAATAACAAACAACTCACCCAAGGAGTAACATACAATCAATACATACCATTCATGCTCAGCTCTAGATAGGAATTTCACATACACATTAGAATTTGATAATACAAATATCAGAGATAAGAAACCAAAAAATCTTAGATGATTTGAATTCCAAGTGGAATATCAAACTGACATCAACGCTTTTAAGATAGATAGTTATGAATCACTTGTTCAAAAGATTATCCCTCCTAATTACATTACTTCTAACCCAATTCTTACTGTGATATTCCATAGGTATATAGTCCAATTACTGGTATTGACACGTTAGATATTATCATATCATATTTCATGATGTTATTTGTATACTTAATATTTTCTCTCAGATTCAGCTCACTGTCTCCTGCACAACAGTCTTCTTCTGATAGCTACTGTACTCTGTACACTAAGAATTAACCTCTGCAATTTTTACTGATAATACCCTCGTGAGTCTAGTTTCTAACCCCACTGATTTTATATTTTTTCGATTTTATTTCAATTAGGTATGAATTATTTACTACCGACTGTTAACACAGAAATAGTTCTAGTCGAGATTAAGACTCTTAATTAAACTTGATTATCTCACTTAATAACATATTATAGATGATGATATATAATTAACAGTCCATATACTCCCCTCCTAAACCAATTACAGACCCTAGAATGATCTGGAATTACTAAAGTACATACCTTTCTCATGTTCCTTTACATATAACATAGTTTTAACTATCAATACCTCTCAAATAAGACCTTTAATGCAAGACACACATTAAGACACCAAAACTCAACATGGATCATGGTCCATCAAGCAATATTAGAACTTCTAGTCTCTGGAAAATTAATAAAACATCAGACTTTAGGTGTGAATTCCCATCTAGAAACGTAGTATGAATGTACATATGATTATAATGCACTACGCATAGCAATAATGACACAATTCATTCATGTCACAAGAATCAAGCCAATACTCTAAGGTATTGAATCAAAACACTTATAAATATCATATAACAGAAGAAAAGAAAGGGGGAAAAACCATCCTACTTAATTCACCGAAGATTCCACCTTTATACGCGTTACTCATCTCCTCCGCTTTCTCCAAAGCTCCTGCTCCAAGCTCTTACAAACTCCCACAAGAAGAAGCCTTATGGGAGGTGGGTGAACGTGGGAACGAGAGGGGGAAAGGTCTCTTGACGTTCTAGGGCAAGGTTTTACAATAGCACAAGCCTACTCTCTATAGTTTATATAGAGTTTGGGGAGAATCCCTTCTTAAACTAATTTTCCAAATTATGGACACTTCCCACCAATGGGAAGGCCTCAAAATCCCTCTAGAGATGTGCAATTAAAGTCCAATTGGGATTTGGTATCTTTCCCATGCAAATCCACCCCAAAAATAAGCTAAATCTGCAAAACCGCAACCGGCGATCGATCGGCGATATGGCGATCGATCGTCGTATGCGTTGTTCTATATTACCACGTTACAGTCGATCGATCGCAATTATTTCCGATCGATTGCTTTACCCGAAATAAAATAATTAAAAATCACAGTAACTACGATCGATCATTTGTTCTAGTGATCAATCACAGTCACGCTCAAACAAAATTCAATTTCTCATAACTTTCCACTCCGAACTCCAAATCGCACATAGTTGGTGGCGTTGGAAAGCTCTTCTCACCAACTTTAATTCCCATTAGGCAAAACACGACCAAATCAAACAATAAGAGGGTCAAATTTCGGTTTTAAAATACTTACTAATTTTCTGGGTGTTACATGCAAGTAGGACCGTGAATGAAAAAATATTTTCTTGACCAATAAGTCCATCAGATGCAATGTGCCTCCCATAACATATTACAAAGATAAATGGGAATCATTACAGAAGATAAGTGGGAATCATTATAGAACATGGTGAATGCAACCACTGTATATGATTGGCAAGATATTCAGCTCCACCAAGCCACTCCATTATGGATCCATTTACAGAGTCATCACATCTTTCCATAATCTTTTACAAATATTTTCTTCTATGGAAGCGACAGAGTTAAATTTTATCATTGTTCACATAAATGTTCCTATAAATCCCAAAAATGAGTTAATAGCTCCTAGTCTAACAACCACCCCTAATATTTTCAAAATCCACATAGCTACACCTTTCTTATTTAATAGTAACAAAAAAGGCACAAGAAACACACAATATTCACACATTCAATTAAGATACAACCTTTGATGCTTACCCTAATTTGGCTGGATGCTTCTTGAAATATGCCTCACATATACTGCACATAGAGGTGGAGGCATCAATCCATTAACTTAACAAACTAACTTTAAAAATGCTTTGAGTCTTAGATAGTACCCCTCAAAGCAATTATAAAATACAATAAACAAAAAATGGGTTACCTACGAGCATAAGGTCGCCTGAGGAGAAACCTGAGCATATATTTCTTTTGCTTACTCACTTTGTATTTCTCCTGCCAATACTACAAAGTCAGCTCAATTATGTAACAAAATCGTGATCCCATTCCTCTTTTTATATGGTACAGGTAAAAGTCACTTGTGAAAAAGCCGTTTTGTTTTCAAATGTAGAGTTGTTAGCTATTAGAGCCTCAATTATTTGGTCACCTGAACCATCCTCTCTATGAACAAATTTTTCAGTGCTTTAAGTGTGAGCATTTTGCAATTAAGAATTATCTCTTCTTTTGGTGATTAAAATAAGAAACTTCATACTTCATTTCAGCCATATAAAGAAGATGGTGTGTGTGTGTGTGTCAGATACAATTTTTATTGAAGAGTCATATGAATTTTTCTACTTAAGATAGTATAGGCAGATAATAAACAATATGTGAATTTAAAAGATACAAGGTTTACTGATTTAACAAGATATGATACAGTATGTCAGGTTTTTATGACACAATTGACAAAAAAAATTCAAGCACAAGAGGGGCACAATAAGCTGGAATTCTTTTTTGTATCAAAATTGAAAATTTTTATTTTTTTCAAAAGCTTTTTAGATACATGTAAAACAATCTACATCTTATTAAAAAGCACACGTCCCAAAAAATAATAAAAAGACCAACTCATACAATTGAAAAATGCAACGGAAGTGAAAAATGAACAAGATGAGCAATCCCATTGCTCATATACGCCTCCTTTCTTTTGAAAAGGAAACGCTCTGTCAACTCTACTTGAGCAATCCCATTGCTGAGAATTTTCGCATAGAGTCTCAATAAAATCCCACGATTCTTCTGCACTCTTCATCATAACTGACCCACCACTAGCGGCATCAACCATTTGGCGGTTCTGAGGAGTTAAACCGTCATAGAAGAATTGAACTTGTTGCCACTTTAAAAATCCATGGTGTGGACACTTAAGAAGCAAATTCTTCCATCTTTCCCAACACTCATAAAAATGTTCACCCTCCTTCTGCATGAAATTTGTAATTTCTCTACGAAGGGCATGAGTTTTATGAACCGGGAAGAATTTGTTCAAGAATTTTTCTGCTAATTGATCCCAACTCCTAATTGTTCTAACTTCTAAAGAGTTCAACCATACTTTCGTTTTTTCTTTCAAAGAAAAGGGAAAGAGGTGCAACCTAACAGATTTATCAGAGAAATTTTGGAATTTAAATGTCGCACAAATGTCAAAGAACTCTTTAACATGATTATAGGGATCTTCTTTATTGGAACCATAGAATGTGGGCAAAAGTTGCATCACCCCTGGTTTCAACTCAAAGTGGTATGCCGTGGTGTGCGGCAACACAATGCAGGAAGGTGAGTTGAATTGAATGGGGGATGAATAATCTTTTAATGTCTTCCTCACATTCTCATTTTCCATGTTACCTAATTTAATCTTGCTTTGAAAGTTCTTTCAATTTCTAGGTCAAGAGGTGCAAGCTTTTCACCCAGTGACCGACGACCAAGCATACACTAATTAACACCACTAAAAATTAAATACTTATAACAATCCTAAAAATCGCAACTAACACAAGTATGCAATCATAGAAAGAAATATAAAAATACCAAGCACCTAGAAAAATTAAAAGAGAAGGAAAAAGAAAGCAAACGAGGGGAAGGGGTGGCCCTTCCAACGTTGGCGAGAACTCCGCGTCTTCTCTTAGTCCTACAAAAAGGCAAAACACTAATAAGAAACAAAAATTAAACTAAATTAAACTGAAACTAAACTACTCTAAGAATTTGGTAAATTATCCTACATAGTCCCCGGCAACGGCGCCAAAAACTTGATGTAAATTTTAATATAATACTCGCAAGCGCACGAATCTAATGCAGAATAATGGCTACGAGGTCGATCCCTCAGAGACTTAGTAAGATATTCAACCTAATTCTAAGAGTATGTAACAAGCAACAATAAAATGAAAAGTTTTAATTTTTACTTTCTAATTAAGCAATCAGATGTTCAACTAAACTTAAAACACAGAAATTGGCTAAATAAAAGATAAAATAATAAAAAGCCTGTTTTCTGCTTTCAGTCCGTCTGTAATCCTGTCCTGCTTTCCTCTTTCCTTCACCTTCTGCAACAATCTCTCGATTGCACGCCTCAACCGTTTTACTCTTTCTCTCGAACAGAATAAAATAGTCCCCAATTCCAGCCAAAGCAAAGCAGCCCCGAAATCAGATCAGTCAATCTTCTCCAGCCCCAATTCCTCTCAAATCCAACCCAGCAGTTCCTCTCACCCATTTACCCAGCACCTTTCTCTCTCCTCCTTCAACGAAAACCAGTCAGTTTTGCTTCACTCTCTCGAGCAAAAGCAATTCTGACTTATCTGCAGCAGCCCTCTTCTCAGCATGAGCAGATCAGTTCCTCCCTCTCGGGCAAAAGTTCTGATCCTCCTCTTACGAACAGAAACAAAGCAACAGTTCAGGCTTGCCTTGTTTCTCTTCTCTCTTCAGAACGATCCTGCTCCTCTCACTCAAGCTAAACAGAATCGTTCCTCCTCTTTTCTGCCGTTACGAACTGTACCGTTGAGTTCCTCTCTACTTTGCCTCTCGACATAAACTGGCTTCCCTTCTCCACAGCCGGCCACCAAACCTGATTGCAGCAGCTCCTCCTTTTCTGCATAGCCGGAATAGCACCCAGAAAACAGAGCCCCGCTTCTCCTCCTGCCCAGCCAGTACCTTACCTTCTCTGCCTCTCTTCTCTCGGACAAAAACAGAGCATCAGTTCTGCTCTCGACTCAAATCCACAGCGACAGTCCCTTATGCTCCTTCTTCTTATCCGCCGGTCGGAACAGCGCTGCCCCCTACAATTCCGGCCTCCTCGAACCCTTCTCTGCCTCTCGACAGAGCAGCCGCTACCACCAAAAACCACACCTCTCCGAACAGACAGAACACTGCCATAGCAGAAGCTGCCCCCTTCTTGCACACACCTCCCTCTTTACCTTCAAGACCCCTCCTTTTTATCATTCCGGCCAGCCCTAATCTCCTTCCCAATCGAACAAACTGTCCATCTGAAGGACGCCTCTAATCTTCCCGATTCGGACTTTCCCAATTGCGGCTTTCCAAAAATCAGAAATTTTAGCTGCTTTTGCTGTTCTTCATCGCGCCGCCGCCGCTTCGCCGTGAGTCCTACCGATTGTGAGCTCAGCCATCGCCGTCGTCTGCCGTCAATCTTGCCACCGAGCTCATCGCTCAAGAACCATCGGCCATGGCTGCCTCATTGCCCGCGCCGATCGAGCAGAGCGAACATCGGATGCTCTGCTTGATGTTCTGGGTAACGCCCGAGCCATTGGCTCGGGCCGTCTCTTTTTTTTCTTTTTTTTTCTATTTAACCCGAACCGACTACTGAACCGCTGACCCGGTTCAATTCCGGTTCTTTTCTTTTTTTTTCTTTTGTTGGGTTAAAACCCGTCGTATCAATCACGGCCATCAGATCTCCAACCTCTTCACATGAGCTAATTGATGTGCATTTGGTGATCTGAATCTGGAGCTCTAAAACCCGCATAAATAAAATTAAATCATAATTAGATGCATAATAAAATATAAATCTATTAAAACCAATTAATGCATCTAAATAACTCAATTAAGCGCATTTAATTACCAAACTCCTAATTATTCACTCAACACTAATAACCATTAATTATCCTTATTTTAACTGAAATTACGACTAACATATAGGTAGAAAGGCATATAAAAATGTGTATATTTTGCATATATCATGAGTCTTGAGTGATCTACCTCCAAGGTCTAAACTAACTGAATCCTGATGGATCCATTGAAAAATATAAAGCAAGACTAGTTGCCAAAGGGTATAGTAAAAAAAGTGTCTAGATTACTTCGACACATATTCTCTTGTGACTATAATTACCACAATTCATGTACTTGTAGCACTAACAGCCCATTATCATCTAGAAATTCATCAATTGAATAGTAAATAGTGAATTATATATATATATATATATATATATATATATATATATATATATCAGCCAAAGGGATTTGTAATTCCTAGTCAAGAAAAGAAAGCATGCAAGTCGGCTAAATCTCTCTATTGTTTAAAGCAGGCTCCTAAACAATGACATGAGAGGTTTGGCAATGTAATAATATCTAATGGTTTTAATATTTGTGTGACAGATAAATGTCTTTATTTTAAACAAATAAATAATGCTTATATTATTTTATGTCTCTACAATGATGACATACATATTTTTGGTAATGATGTGAATGAGATTCTAGAAACCAAAACTTTATTGTATAGGCATTTTGATATGAAGGACCTTCGACATGCAAATGTAATTCTAGGCATTAAGATTCACAAATCTCCAGGAGGTATAGTGTTGAGTCAATTATATTATGTGGAAAAAATATTAAGATAGTATAGATACTTTGAGTGTAAACCTGTGAATACCCTATATGATCCTACGTGTAGGTTGAGGAAAATTTGTGGGGATGGTGTGTCACAACTTAAGTACTCCCAAATTATAGGAAGTTTAATATATTTGGCTAATTGTAGTAGACCAAATATATCATATGTTGTGGGGAGACAAGAGCTCTCCATCCCACCTCCTACCATGAGCAGCTAGACCTCCGGCATAGGGCTAGGATAAAGTCCTAGAACCCACGATTTGCATCTCTTACCTTTGTTTTAGATTTTATTTTGTGTAGAACCAATTGCATGATTGATTAAAGTTTTGTCTTTTAAGTTTAGTTTTCTTTTATTCAATGTCCATAAATATTTGTCTTTATGCTTAAATGAATTTATGTGAAGTTGATACACATTCCTCATTTTGTACTTATTGTCTTTTTGTGGGAATTTCATGCAATAGTATTAATTGAAGTAGTGAAGGAATATGGATGAAATATACTAGTGGGATAATCCATGTCTATAAGTAGATTAGTGTAGATGGATTATACTTATTGGATAATTCATGCTATTTAGATTCAATTGCTACATTCATGAATGTTTCCGAAGGTCTTGTTAAGGACATTGGTGTTTTACATAGGATTGGTCATATTCGAGGGTAAGAGTACAAGTGGTGATCTAGAGGTAGATTCCAATGCCCTAGCCATTTATCTTAATTTATTTTTCTCTAGTTAACTTCATTGCTCAGAGTAATTATAGTGTAAGCAAAAACACATCTTTCACTTGAATTTGGTAGTTAATCCTCCATTCCTATGGTTCGAAAACCCTAAGTACTCACTGTAATACAATTGCTTTATGCACTTACAAGTGTTTAATATTAAAACGATCAAGGCGATCGATCGCCAAGAGCGGAAATGTCCTTTTAAGTAGGGTTTGAAAGGGGTATTTGCAACATTTTCTCACCCTGGTATATTAAGCCCTAAGGAGGGTTCACGAGAGAGGAGAGAGGCTTTGAGAGAGCTCGTACGAAAGGGGAAAGAGGAAAAGAGGAGGACCTTGAGGAAAGAGAAGAAGATGAAGATGATGATTCCCTACCTTCTACCATGAGCGGGCTTCATCCCTACCTTCATCCATCATGAGCGGCTAGTTGGATGAACCCCTAGATCCTAATATTTGTATTTCTAACCCTAACTTTTCTTCTTTATTTTATTTAGACGATTGCATGATTGAGTAAAAAATCTTCTTTAAGTTTAATTGTGTTGTGAACATCACACACCCATGACGCATAATCTTATTTTAAGCAGTATTCGATTATTAAGATTAGTTTTCTTTTATGAATTATTGTAATAAGCCATGATTGGCATTAGGGATGAATTGATTGTAATCTATGGCACAGATCGTGGCCCATCAATAAGCCACGATCTGGCCTACCATCTTGTCTTTATAAAGGGGTCATCTTCCTTGTTCTAGATTATGGAATAACAAAGTTGTCTTTTCTTTCTAGCTTTCTCCATTCTCTTCCCCTTTTTCACTATGGCATTTGATTTCGTTCATGTTCCCTGTGGGAACACAACATTAGTATCAGAGCCGTTCCGATCCACCATGGAGACGGCGATGATGGCCAATGACGATGACAAAGACGGCGACGGGATCTCCTCCTTCGCCACCGGCACTATTCCCTCATCCGACTCACCCCTGCCGGCCGCCAACAATCTTGACGCCGAGGATATGCTCATCGTCGTCGAGAAGCTCGAGCCGCTCGGTGCTCGTCCTGGCTGGAAGCCCCGACTTGACATTCACTTTACAAACGCCCCCAATCCCCAGATTCCCCTGCACCTAGCACTGGCTCAGAAACGGCTTGTGCTTCTGCGGCAGGTCAAACCTCCTTACCAGACTCCACAAGAGGCGGACTGGGGCTGGGATGTGCTTGACGAGGGTGGAGGAGCACTGGTCGTCTACTTCCCTTTTCGATGGGTCTTCCTCCTCCTCGCCGCCGACTGCCGCATGACCCCCACCGCCGCCATGGGTTCCCTCTCCGTTCCCGCCTCCATCGTCGACTCCATACTCCTTGTCTGCAAGACCAACCCCAAGCACCACCGCATGTCCGCCAAGCCACCGACCATCGATCCATCTACCGCCTCCAGGCACCCCCAAAAGGCGGGGTTTTTCTCTGTCCCCAGCCCCTTCCACAACTCCACGGCGTCCCCGCCCCTGCATCGATGGCTCCCAGCAAGACCATCGCTCCGCGGCCATCCTCTTCAGCCGCCCCGCCATTCCCCATCAGCGATGCCACCACCGCCATGGCTACCGCATGGTCTCGGCCATGATTTTCGTCGACGGGTTTCTGGTGAAGATTTCCAAGGGCATGACAGTGCTCCAGGCCTGTGAGGCCGCCAGCGTTGACACTCTCCGATTTTGCTACCACAGCCAACTCTCCATCGTCAGTGCCGCCCAGGGCACTGACTGCATCGGCTTCATTTCAAGCTCAGGGCTTGATTTCAAGCCGATCCGAGCGAAGGGCAACAACCGCATCGGCACCGCCCACAAAAAGCCCCTTTCTTTTCCGTCAATGGCCTCCGCCCAGGATCTCTACTTGATCCAGCAGCCGGTTTCCCACTTCTCCACCACGTTTTGTCTTCCCGGCCACATCTCAGCCAGGCCCCGCCTCGTCTCCTACACCATCCCCGCCACTCTCGTTGTCTTCTCCAATGGCGCCACCCTCGCTGGAAATCCTGTCAGGGATGGCATCCACCTCGGCCTCCCCAGCAAGGGCCGACTCGCCTTCGTCGTCCTCTATGGCAGTTGCTCCTTAGCCCAACTGAACAGGGCCGCCCTCACCTCTGCCGGAAAGGACACCTCCTCCATCAACAAATCCACCTGCGAGGAGATCGTACCCCTTCGATATCCGCCGCCATCTCCATCCTCGTTGCTGCCATTGCTTCTGGAGTTTCGGACGCCCATGCCGACTGCCTCCCTGGCTCCTCTATTGTCGTACATGTCCACTCCTCCACCGCCTCCACAATCTTCATCGGCGGTTCTATCCTTGGCTATGTCATCCTCCACAATCTTCATCGGCGGTCCAAGGGCTTCTGCCTAAGGGTGCTCACGAGCCGAGTCGAGTCGAGTTTAGACTCAGCTCGACTCGAGCTCGAATTTTAAAAATATGGCTCGAGCTCGAGCTCGGCTCGAGCCTTAAATCTGAAACTCGACTCGAGCTCGGCTCGAGCGCCAAATCTCTAACTCGACTCGAGCTCGAGCTCGACTATCCCATGCCTAAAATTGGCTCGAGCTCGAACTCGGCTCGAGATTGAACTTGAGTCCAGTTGCAAGTCTTGCAATTGGTGCATGTTTTATAAGGTATGTCATGACTCCTCCCCACCTCACAGCTCCGATGTGGGACTAAAGAGGCATCCTCAAAGCACATACCCCAGGTAGGGTCCACATTAGAATCTACAGTTTCAATGCACTATGATTTGCAAGCCTCTGGATTTGTACGAACTTCAGGACTCTATCAATGCACATTTATATTAAACTAAAGAAAATGGATAAAAATCAGTAATCAAAGAAGCAAAGAGACTCACAGACCTCCTTTCAAGTAATAAAGAATGCCCAGGAAAGATGTATGAGGCTTTTACTATTGGCATTCAGTTTACATGTCTATTCTGCTAGGCAATGATGCAATAAGGTGTTCATGGAAGAAAAGATAGAAACTTATTTTTACAAAGAAAAAAAAAAGAAAAGACAGAAACTTGTAAAAGAGAAAACGGGCGTACATTGAACTAAGGGCCAGTCTTCCTTACAAGTGCCTCTACATAGCTTCCCAATCCTGCAGCTGCTGATCATCTCATCGTTCGTTAGACTAACTTCAACTTTCTTCACTTATTAGCTTGTAAAAAACAGAGCAATTCTTTTATGGTTCCACGATTCAAATACATTATTAGAGGAAAACAAACTGTTGTAAATTTTTCAACCACTATGTGATCATAATGAACTTACTTGCACTAATAGCTAGTTTCACATGGTTGTTATATCACAGAACTGCCAACAGCCAACAGCCAACAGTCACCAAGCTTCTTTCTGTTCTATTCTAATTAATAGAGCAAAATATAATCAATGTTTAACATTTAGTACTCTTTAAATGACTACGAAGATGTCTCAATCACAAAAAAAATGTTCAAAACCATACCAGATTCTATTAATCCAGCAGTTGTCAGAATAAAAGTTTGACCATTGAAAATAATTTCAGCTTCCAGAAACCGCCCAACATCAAAAGGCTAAGGAGCATAAAGCGGCTTTGTTGCTCCTGTGCAGAGTGAGAGGGATTACCATGATAACATCAGAGATTGATACAGTAGTTAAAAAAAGTGTGGAATAGAAGACTAAACGAAATGAACTAAGCTGCAATATAAGAGTCTAAAAATGAAAAAGGCAAACTTATCTAAGGATGCTTAGGTTTATTATGTCATGAAAGTAGGGTTAAAAAAAGGAAACTTTCAGAAGCCAAGTTACCATTTCATACATTAACCAAGATAAGCAAAATCTACTGGCAGTAAAATGTGATGCAAGCTAATGAACTTTTTTAAACTTCTGGTGCACCATATCACCAATCACAAAAACATATATAAGCCACAAGGGACATGCATCAAAATGTGTACACGTGATACATGCTTTGCATGCAAGACAGACAACAATATGCAGCTGAATGAAGCTTAGTAAAAACGATATAATAAATCCTAAATTTTAGAAACAAAATTCTATGAATGAGCTGCAGGGTAATTCTTGTATTCGTTTGGTGCAGCTAAAACATGATATTCTACTTTGTAATACCCAAACCACCATTTTACCAAACCTACCATTTTTTAATAAGCCAAAACTGCCAGAGATATACAGTACAGAAAACATGTACTTCCTCCATCCCACACTAATACCCTATTTGGTTTTTCGAAAAGAACTGATTTAGATATTCATCTCAAGTTAGCAGAATCATCTAAGGCCAAGAGAACAAACATATTATAAGTGCTAAAAAAGTTATAGACTTAAACTGTATTCAGAAAGTATGAATAAATATAAATAGAACAGCACCAAAGATAGAAAGTTACAAGGATCGTCTCCATATTTATAGGATTCTGCAAAAGCAGAAACTTATATAAAAAACAGATTAACATAGGTATTAGAAACCAATAATGAAGCAGATATTAATTAGCAAAGCATTGCCGAACCATAACACTCAGATGAACCTTCAAAGTGACATTCACCAATACGAGAAATCACAACTACCAACTATGAGTAAAATTCGCAAAACCAAGCAGAATTCACTTACTCCCATTGAAATGGTGAACCCCAACTTTCGCAAGCATTGCATAGTACTCGATCTCCGATCTTCGAAGAGGCGGGCAGTTGCTGCACAGAATCACGAGCTTTCCTGCATTGAATTTGCCAAATAAAAGAGCAACAAAAAATCAAACCAAATATTTTAGAAGTCTAGGCATTCAATAGATAAAATAAACAAAAAGTAAAACCAAATTTGGGAAGAGAAATTACTTTTTTTATACCTCCTCATCATTACTGTAAGGACTGCTGCTACTGCTAATACACTATATGATGAAGATGGAGAACTGAAAAGATCACGTAAAAAATTATGAGTTAGAATTCTGATATGTCTTCAATTACCGATCATGTCTCATGCTCTTCAATTACCGAAATTTGGAGAAACCAGGAGGAAAAAAATGGAAAAAAAAAACAGAAATTTGGAGAAGCGTGAGACGAGGTCTCATGCTCTTCAATTACCGATCATGTACAGAAAAAAAAATAGAAGAAGAAGAAGAAGAAAAAAAGCTGAATTTTTTACCATGCGTAGTCGGTGGCGGGAACCGGCTGCCAGCGTGAGATGAGCCGGCGGTGAGAGAGGAAGGGCGGTGCCGTAGGAGGGACGACTGACGAGGGGATCGGCCGGCGGCGGTGAGAGAGGAAGGGCAGTGCCGGAGGAGGGACGACTGACGAGAGGATCGGCCGCCGGCGTGAGAGAGGAGGGGTGAGAGTGATATGGGTTTTTTTTTTCATTTATATACTGGCCTCGAGTCGAGTCGAGTTGGGCCGAGTCGAGTCGCGTCGAGCTTATCGAGTCGAGTTATGCCGAGTCGAGTCGAGTCGAGCTATAGTCTGGCTCGAGCTCGAGTCGAGCTCGAGTCGAGCTGTCTCGAGTCGAGCCAAAAATCGAGTCGAGCCGAGTCGAGCCGGAAAAATTCGCGAGCTGACTCGGCTCGTGAGCAGGCTTACTTCTGCCCCCTCGGCGTCGCCCACCTCAGCCCCCACCGAGTCCGCCACCAGCCTCACGGCTCCTCCAGGACTCTCACCACTGACGTTGCCAGTGGTAACAAGGACTTCCTTTCCTACTCTCTCTCCAATTCCATGCACTACAGCCACCAGCGAGTTTGGCGCGTTGAATATGGGCAGATTGGCACACTCATGTGTTGTAAGAATGGGCATGGAACTTACTGCAATCGTTGGAACTGCGCTTGTCGATGTGTATTGCAGATGTGGATGCATCGAAGATCCAATCGTTGTCTTCGATCTTCTACCAAAAATGGATGATCAATCTTGGACTGCAATGCTACAGGGGCCTATAGCGCCAACATCTGTGTTTGGTTCTACAACAATTGGGTCAACAAGTTCTCCAGCGTTGGGCACCTCTGGTACCACAGCAATTGGTGCTTCAGGTACTTCGGCTAATCCTGCTGCATCAATCGGGTTACATCTGGATTGTGGATCTATTTATGAGACACTCATGACATGCGAGGCAACACATCTTCTTGAACGAATGGCCTTTAAGAGTACTGCCAATCGTAGCCACCTGCGTATCATTCGTGAAGTGGAAGTCATTGGTGGAAATACAACAGCTTCAGCTTCTCGTGAACAGATGGGGTATTCGTATGATGCCTTGAAGACGTACTTCCCTCAAATGGTTGAGGGGCTTGTTGACACTGTAAGGAAGCCAGTCTTCCTTGATTGGGAGGTCCATAAGAAGCTGCAAAAAGTGAAAGCAAAAATCACAGAAATGTCGAATAATCCACTGGGATTACTTTTGGAGGCAATTCAGACTGCTGGATTCTCTGATGCATTAGAAAACCCTCTCTTAGCACCAGCTTCTGCATTGACCAGTTTGGATGGTTCAATTTTGGAGATGTTTGTTGATGGGAATTATACTGCCAAACCACTGGATTATGCCAAGTTCATCTTCTCCGATGGCGCCACTGCCCTCAAGAAGCACCGCCTCCGCTGCATCCCTCCTCGCACCGAGAGCCCGACCGGCGGCGTCTCGTCCAAGGGATTCCTCCTCTTCTGCACGCTTGCGTATGCCACCGCTGCGGCCGCGTCTGCCGAGATGTTCGCCGATGGTCCCCACATCCTTTCTTGGTCGCATTGAGGACAATGCGGTAGCGGAGCGTAGTGGATTGTTGTGAATGTCACACACCCATGATGCATAATCTTATTTTAGGCAGTATTTGATTATTATGATTAGTTTCCTTTTATGAATTATTGTAATAAGCCATGATTGGCATTATGGATGAATTGATTGTAATCTATGGCACACATAGTGGCCCATCAGTAAGCCACGATCTGGCCTACCATCTTGGGAAACACGCCCTCTTTAATAAGGGGTCGTCTTCCTTGTTCTAGGTTATGGAATAACAAAGTTGTCTTTTCTTTCTAAGTTTCTCCTTTCTCTTCCCCTTTTTCACTATGGCATTTAATTTCATTCGTGTTCCCTGTGGGAACACAACAAATTGTCAACTATTCAACTTCAGTGCCTGTTGTGAATCCGGATTAATTGTTTTGATCTGGAGTTGATACGCGTTCCCATTGTGCACTCATGGTTAGTCTCATTAGGGAATTTCATGCAATAGTTATAATGGAAGTAGTGGAGGAATTTGGATGGGGTACTCGTGGGATAGTCCATGCCTATAAATAGTTTAGTGTAGATGGATTATACTCATTAGATACCCCATACTATTTAGATTCCATCGCTATATACTTCAATGCTTCTAACAGTCCAGTTAGGAGCATTGCTGTCTACGTAAGATAGGTCTTACGTAACAGTAGGATACGAGTAGCGATCTAGCGGTAGATTCCAATGCCCTAACCATTTATCTTAATTTACTTTTCTCTAATTAACTTCATTGCTTAGAGTAATTATAGTGTAAGCAAAAACACATCTTTCACTTGAATTTTGTAGTTAATCCTCCGTCCCTATAGTTTGACAACCCTAAGTACTCACTATAATACAATTGTCTTGTGCATTTGCAAGTGTTTAATATTAAAACGATCAGTCTCCTCCCTTTGTGGAAGGGTGCCTGTTGGGTTCGGATCTATATAGGGCTGCCTATAACAAAAAACAACGAGACACAGAACACAGTTCGTTCTGTAAAAACTTCTTCTTATCTGATTCTCTTTTCCAGAAAAAGGCAACAGTTTTACTTCCTCTCTGAATTCGGGATCATACCTGTTGTAGTGCACCACTCGTCGACTAGCAATATCTTGGGAACAGATTGCCAAATGTAGCCTATTGACGTGGGGGCTGCAATATCTGCTTCGAAGTCAGTAGTGCATACTGTGATTCGAACAATTTCAAGTGATATGCTCTCTCAGGTTTAATTGGGATTTTATTTAACACACTGCTATATTTTTGGAGGCGAAAGTAAACGAAACGATCCCACTACAGCCCCATGTGGCAAAGAGCCGACATAAACAGGAAACCATTGCATCAGCAGTTCAAATAGACAAGCTATTGAAGCTTTCAAACTGAAAGACCTTTCTTAGATGATTTAATAGGCATTTTTCTCCTTTATGTCTTTTCTTTGGCCCTCAGCCTGTTCTCAGCTTTCTTTCTGTTGCTTTTGTTATTATCTTGGTGGAAGAGAGTGTATTTTAATTATCCTATGTAATCTTTTCATTTGAGTTCATGCTAATTTTTAATAATTATTATAATTCCTCCCATTTATTTCAACAGGATCAACTCCACGACACTAACAATTTTGATGTAACATATCTTTGCTACTTGTTCCACCTTGAGTACTATTGTCTTGCCCTTCAACTTTCACTTGTGGTTGATACATTAAAAATTGTTATAGTGGGTGTACAAGTTACATGATTGGTGCTCAAATTTTAACCTGTTCATTGTTTTGTAACTTTCTTGTTGCTTTTCTAAAAAAAACTTTCTTCTTGTAAATTTATCTGCCGACATTGAAGTAACACAGATAGATAATGACACGTCGGAAGCATAGAACTAGAAACTCCACGTTCACCGACAAATTCATCAATATGGATGAAGGAAAAGAACCCTTCAAACTAACGTTTGCCAATGGATTTGACTTAGCTGATTTTGATTTCTTGGATTTAGGTAGTGATTCTGTTTTTCGGTTACACATAAAAAAAAAAAAGCAGATTCATCTCTTAGGTCTCCTTGATTTTTGCACTCTTTTCCCTTCGAGACGTGCACTCCTCAATGCATCTCGTAACTCCTATATTTAGAAGAATCATTAGAAAGTGGACTTTCTGCTGAATCCAGAAAGCTTCGCTTCTGCATAAATATTACTACATCTTGAATCTGCATAACCAAATACGTTACATTAAGGCTCTGTTTGGTTAGGACTTTTAGGAGTAGGAAATCAGGATTTCCCATATGAAATTAGGAATAGGAAATAAGATGTTTGGTTGAGAAGAATCAGATTTTAAGAATGAATTTAGGGCTTCATGGCAGGGTGTGTAATTTTTTAAAAAAGGACAAGGGCATTTTCAAAGCAAAAACGTGGTTTCAATGATTGAAAATGCCCTTGTCCTTTTTTAAAAATTACACAATGTACCATTACAAGAAGTGAAGCTAGCTTCTTTTGGAAAATCTCCTCAGGAGGAGATTTCCCAAAAAAAGCTAGATTCTTTAAGGATCCAGCCTTTAAAGGGCTACCAAACATGGCCTAAAAATCCAGTGAATTTTTTGGAAATCAGATGTGAAAATCCATTGCCAAACATACCCTAAGTTAATTAATATTGTAAGTTATGCCAATTATTGCGACTTATCATCTGAATTATCAGTATTGATGACCGCAGTAAAGAAGTTAGTTGGTTTTAGTGAAAACATTTTTTCCCCAAAGAAGATTTCTTGAGATGCCTAAGGGTACAGGGGACCCACAAGAGAATGGTAAATGCTTGGCTAGGTGCTAGAAAAAGCATCTTAGAATCTTCTTACAACTCATCTCAAGATGAATTGTAAGAAGGTTATGAGATGTTTTTTCGAAGGAGAAGCTAGCCAGTGCCAGATGCGTTGTAAGGCTAGCAGGCGTTAGATTAGTAGGCCCAATGTGGGCCCCGTATAATTTGACGGCGGCCAACCGTACAACACAGCATAGCGCAATACCAATTTTTTTCTTAGGGGCCGTCTGGGGCGTGATTAAAAGTGGATGTTTTGCTTACACTGTAGCATTCATGTTTTTTATATGTCCAGCTGAAACACCTCAAAGTCGTGTTTCACGCTGGATATATAAAAAACATGAATGCTACAATAGACATCCAAAATACACTCGGAATATTTTGGCTTTTTCATGCTCCCAGCTGCCTCTTAGTATCTAGCCACTGGAATTGAGCCACACAAAGCAACTAATGTAGAACACATTGTTTTCAATTGTAGTTATTAATATGGGATCGAGGACTAATACTTTCTTATGAACGGTATATATGAGACAGGTCATCTCGAGCAAGTCATCTCGTGATGACTGATGTCAAATCAATAGGCGGGTGAGTGTGAACCACCACCCACCCCAGGCACCGTCAGACCAGGATTATTTGGGCTCATGCAAGTAGCATGAGATTAAACTTTTCCCGACTTACAAGCCAAGTATTCTCTCCAAGAAGTTAATTTGAAAACCAAAACTGGTTAAACCTTAGACATCTCCAGAAACCCACTGGTGAATCTTCAACTGGATTGGAAAATCCAAAAGTGGTCCCAAAGAAGTATTCCTGGGCCTGCAATATGTCTTAGACTGTAGAAGGCCTTTTGTCTCTTACCAATGAAGGTAACTAGTTACCTTTAAGAAGAACATGTATGTTGGCTCCTAATACCCTTATATTCCCCTCCAAAATTCCACAATTGCAATCATGCAAGTTATTATATCTGAAAAATCTAGCCCCAGCCCAGCCAGACTAATACAAAATAGAAGGGCACGAGGAGAAGAAAAAGAAGAAGGATCAGATGGCAATTCATCTAGTGGTCCTGGCGAAGCTGCCACTGATGCACATGTTCAAGCTATCTGCAATCTTATGGCCTTTCAACCTGTTCTTCCCGCTGGTCCGAAACCTCCCGGACGTGTGCGACTTCCTCTCTACCGCCTCCACCTTCTTCCTCTTCCGCCTCCGGATGATTTTCTCCCACGACGCCCAACAAAACCCGCGTGGCCGCACGCGGTGGGATCGAGCTCTTCGCCTTGTTTCCGACGAGCTCCGGGCCATCCGCCACCACCACCGGCTCTCCCAAATGGACGAGGACAGCCTCCAGATGCTCATCACTGTCTCCCTCTAATTTGGAGCTCGTGTTACTTCTGAGTCTTCTTTTTTCCATCATTTCCCTTATCTTTTATATACATACGCGTAAGATTTTTTTTTTTTTTTTCTGATAACGAGAGAGGTGTACGAATCCTTAAGGCCCGACTAGAAAGGGCAGGACAACCAACTTCTTATAGCACGGTGGGTATGAATCATTTTTTGTTCCTCATCTTTTCCAGTGTGTTTGAAGATCATGCTGGTGATGCCTATATGACCATGAAGGGATGAACACTATGAATTCCTAACCATACATACCGTCCGCCGATGTGCTGCAACTACCATGGCGACATGGTCACCGGCGGGTGAGTCAACTCGGAGAACTCAGGAAGCTCTTTTTCATATGTAATTTCCTACATTTTGAAGATAGGGATGATTTTATTGCACAAAGGGGGATAAAACCGTTCTTGATCTACCAAATCAGCTTCTTTATTATGTATGTCACATGTGTAAACTCGACTATTCGCTTGAGAACGTGCTGACGGGCCCCATTGGGCTCACTATTATTACTTTTACTTTCTTGTTTGATATCTTGACGACACCTACCATTGGCCCCACTGGAATGAAGACAGCCAATGGGTCCAAGTCAGTGAATGGGGCAAGTGCGACAAAGCCCGTGACTAGTCTCAATGGCAATGGACAGAGCCAGACATTTCTATCAAGGTACAACTCCATATCTAGGTCTGCTAGCTAGTTCACCTTCCAATTCCAACCAATGGAGAAGGATAATGCTACACATACACCAAACCCATACACCTGCGTTTTTGTTTGATGATGAAATGTGGGTTATGTGGGCCCACTTTCCAATGCCTAGTAAAAACATGCCACCTCATGAACGTATGGGATGGTGTACGTATTCAGTGTACAAATTACAGCTTCCATTCCAAACGGTTGTCCCGACTCAGAACTGTAAATACCGAGTCAAGAGAGTTTATGGGAAAGTTTCTTATCAAAAGCTCTTGGATAATGCCCCGACCAAAATGATCGCTGGCCAGCATTAAAACAAATCCCAAACTTGTTACTATGATTACAATCATAGCTATTGGAATGTTGGTATTATACTCATAAAAAAATAGTAGCAGTTAAATGGTACTCACTTTTTTTTTATAAAATGGTGCTCATTACATCCCATAAAAGTGTCCACGACTCCTATATTATTATGTTTTTCAACATTTTCTTGAGAAATACTATTAAATTAGCAATAAATGTCAACAATATATATAAAAAAAACAAAATATTTTTGTATTCCAAAATATATTTTTATCTTTTTAGAATTGGATATTTTTTAATTTTTGGCTAAAGATAAGCTTTTTTTTAGGGATGGCCAAAGTTAACCATAGGACCCTCCTTGTAGTGGTGTTTACTTCTTGGGTGGTGCGCCAAAAAAGAATAAAAGGTAATTGCGAGGCCCACCATCTTGTCATCTTTCATGTGGGCCTATACCATAAATGTTGAAAAATTATTGACTACGCGCCGCGCAGGGGAACAGTGTGCTCATCACCGATGGGTGATGGGCACCTCTCCCCTGCTTGTAATGATTGCCCCAAAGGGACCACAAGCAGGGAGACGTGCTCGTCACCCAAGCGCAGGCTTGAACACTATCTCACATAAGCATCGCATTCAAGGGCCCACAATCCGGTTGTCAGAGTGACTAAATCATACGTCACTCATTACCTCACCAGCTCATTGTCTGCACTATGTTTATTTACCCTGTCAAATTCTTTGCTTTGAACATTATATAATCCCTGTAATTAGAGATACTCCGTCCTATATCATTTGCCCACATTTGAGAATATATGATTTGAAGGAAGCCAATTTACTAACCTTTTTACTCCATCCACTAAACCCTTCTTGTGTTCATCGACTATTCGTTTGAGAAGGATAACATAAAAAGGACAGAATAGAACAATTCTTTCCAAATCCAGCCAATTAATATGGGATGGAGAATATCTTTATTTTTCCTTGGCAATGATGACTCGTACATACACACCTAAGCTCCCTAGTGCCTGGGTGGAGACTCGAATCCAGATCTGCTCACTTATAATAGTGCCACTCAAAGTCTATAAGTATCCCAAATAGTCCACTCATTCATCCTTTTCGATTGTTCAAATCTGATTGTATAAGATTTCTTTTGTATACTATAATCTTTATATACGATTATGAAGTCTACAAGTAAACACACCATTTGTTCACAAAAAAAGAACAAAGGCATTTCAACCGAGTCAACGAAGCAGAGTTTAAACTACTAAAATCACACCAAGCAACAGAGAATGGTACGAAAGTATTTAAATAAACTAGAGAAACACAATATATGTGCGAGTGACATGGGATATAGATTGAGAAACATGAGGGAAGTTGCTATGAAGGTCAGTTTATCTATGTCAAATCAAAAACTTATCTATGTTTAATAACCAAAATATTTTTTTTTTTAAAAAAGACTTGTTAACCAATGTGCAAACATCCGATTGAGAGATGCAGGAATCAACAGAGTAGCCAGAGTTTGCAAAGGTGGTAGTGAAGAAGTAGACGTCTGGGAAAAATCCCCCACATAATGACAAAGGAGGGAGACATGGAAGAGAAGATGCAGAAGAAGCCGACCAGAGCTAAAGCGATACGCAACCTAGCTGATGTGCACCCAGCATTCAATAGGGCCAAAAAGGTGTTGTGCAAGCTTGCTACTAGCAGGCAGGTGGAGTAATCTTTGGCGGGGGCTGAAAACTCACATAGGCCAAGTCACCAGCCTCAAAGGCATAAGCCGCATGAGACATAACTGCATAGAGTTGTTTATGCAATTCTCAGCTGCAGCGAGGTTGGTTTTTAGCACTCTAAGATCTCATCTCGGGTTTGTAACTAATGAACATCCTTCACACACTAAAGAAAGGGGAACTAATTAACTGACAGCCAGTGCCTAGCTCCATGATACACCATGTTGTACAAGTATTCCGCCCAAGGGGAGGACAACCAATATTTCTGGGCTGCTCATATGAAAAAGAGCACAATTATTGATAGAGGCAGCAAATACATAACTGTTAAAAGAGTATATCTGCTGGTTTAGTTTAGTCTACTTCCCACAGTATTAGTCTTTTACATTATAGAGAGTAATTTAGTCAAGTTCTATTATTCCCGTCTTTTTTCCAAAATAATTCCTACTTTAGTATTTACCTTGCATTAGAAGATTCCTAGTCAGTAATTACTTTGTATTAGATGATTTGACCTCTATATAAGTTCAATCACTGTCGACTTGTAGTTCAGCCTTCTGAATTCAGATAATCCTATCAAGCATGCTGGTGGACAAGTGGACTGGTATGAAATTAGAAGGCGTTGCCTATTTGTGTAAACAAGATATGGGTTTGACACAGTAAAATAATAGCTGGCCAGATCCAAACACAACTTAAAAACAGTCTCGACATAATTCATTAAACCGTGTAGCTCAGGTATATCAACAATATGACCATGAGCATTACATAATTATTCTTTAATTTATCTTTCAAATATAGCTACCTCTTCCATAATCTTTTGGCAGACAGTAACCAGTAATAAAATAGATACCTCAATTGCATATCCCAATCCTTTCTCAAAGCAGGGAACTCGTGTTCTTGGTCGAACACATGATTTACAATTGAACGCATGACTACTCTCAAATATTATTTTGTACAAATAAATATGACAAGGAACTCGTGTTCTTGGTCGAACACATGATTTACAATTGAACGCACTGAATGTTCTTTGGTCAGACACAAAGAATTCATTCAAAGTAAATTAGTATAGCCAACTCTATCCTTGGTAGGGAATAAAATTAATATAAGTCTGTTCTTCGTTAGACACAAGAGTTATTAAGATTAAATTTCATTCATAATCATACAAGTCTATGGTCAAGCATTAAATAAGAAATCATGAAATCGCATTAAGCATAGATAAAAGAAATCATATCAACTTTCATTAATGAAACAATCAAGAGTAGCAATGCAAGCTAGGGCTTCATCTAGCCTTAATAAGAAGTTTAGCTAGACATATAAAAAAGAGAAAATCAAAGCCTGTTTTAATGTATTCATTTACATGAATCAATTATTCTCCTTTGGCCGTCAAAAGACTTCTTCTCTCGCTCTAATTTTTGTCCCATTTTCGTCCCATTTTCCTTTATTTCTGAGCCCTCTCTAAGCTTATATAGTAGGGTAAGAAAAGCCTGAAACCCCTCTCCAAATCCAACTTGAAAAAGATTCTTTTTAAGTTTTCCATATACGGCAATCGATTGCTAAGTTTGCTGATTGATCGCTACTCTTCTTCACCTTTTCACTGCGTCGCATGATCATTCACTTCACATTTTCATATGCCGATCAATCGCTAAATCTGTCGATCATACTCATGAACTTCAAATCTTAGTAGTGCAAGATCAGGAAGAGTCAGGGGGAAGGTAAATTCTTCATTCAAAACTGGAGCCCAATCATCCTCTATTGTCTTTGTTTTCTTCATTTGGCTGTCAGCAGGAACTCCAACAGTCCCAATCCGTCCAAAAAATCAGTCAGCACCGTAAAGCTTTCAAACTTCTATATGTTTCATTGCACGAATTTTAGATCTTCGAATATAATTCTACATAAATTTGCAAAACAGAAGAGACTACTGAAACAATAATCCTGTGTGTCAAAAACCTAAGGACTTAACTTATTGAAAAAATTTTGGAAAATATAAACAAATGTAATTTGGTTTTTGTATGTCTAACAAAGTAGAGATTTAACTTTGAACTAATTTGCACAATTCCTCTTACCCTTGCATAAAAGTCAGGAGGAGAATAGGCGTCAAAGTGAGTTTGTTTGAAATCAAAATGCCATCCATCACCCATGTACACTTTAACCTGTATGGTGACAACAAGCACAAAGTTATATTTGGATAGACAACACTTTCTTCGCCATGTTGCACAAAAGTCATATTATGTGAGGCAGAAGACAGCATAGTCTTCCTTTCAATGTTCTCTTCAATTGCAACTGTGTAGTAGTGTAACATGGAAGAAAAATATCAATAACAGCAGATGAACTCATAATTAGTAGTGTAACATTAGAAGCATTGATGCCGGGGTGAAATCCCCCCTAGACATTGAACAATCTTCTGCTCACGCC
This sequence comes from Houttuynia cordata, assembly GCA_039654745.1. NCBI lineage: Eukaryota > Viridiplantae > Streptophyta > Magnoliopsida > Piperales > Saururaceae > Houttuynia > Houttuynia cordata. The sequence continues at coordinate 2,309,996 of CM077510.1, read as the reverse complement.
TTCAGCTGAATCCAAATTATTTTTGTCCTGCTTACTTATTTCTTATTTATTAGCATCCATAGTTCAAGTATCTTAATCTCAACTGATATTGAAGTACCCTATTGCATATTCTTCCATATCCCTGTAACTCACTTGAACATTAAGAGGACTGACATCAAGCATATTACTAAACTCAAGCATATTGCATAGTGGTCCTGGTATATTACATTGTTCTCATCCATCACCCTCTAAATATAACTAACATCAAGCATATTATAAAAAATATAAATAACATAGTGGTCCTAGTGTTATCCCTAATGTACTCTTCCACCACGAACATTCGATTTCTTTGTTGATTAGGTATGTTGGAAGGCACTCATGGATGAACTCTTGTTGTGGTTGGATGCTTTGACTGGCTTGCTCAACCACCTGAAGTACTCACAGACTGCCTCCCATTGCCAATACTAGATAAAGACTAAATATACAAATACATATAACATAGAATTAACTAAGGCTTGTAATAACTTACATAGCGATTCTGACATTTCAAAAAAGGCCTTCCAAGGTTTTCATTAGTATGAGAAACATAAAATGTCATGCGGTGGCTGAGACAACGAAGGCATAGTTCCCCCATTCTCATGCTATTATTATTAGATGCATCTATTTCTGAACATTGTTAAAAAATGCTGATCAACCCAAAATGTAATAAACAGTTATCAGATAGTTGATTAATTGTATGCAATCTACATTTTATCAACCTAAGTTTTATTAAAATGGGGGATTACAAGATATGAAGTCTATCCTGAGCAGGATTGACAAGAGTGCAGTAAAAATTCATGTTGGTGGGATAAGCATTGGACCTGTGCACAAGAAAGATGTCATGCGAGCCAGTGTGATGCTTGAAAGGAAGAAGGAATATGCCACAATTTTAGCCTTTGATGTCAAAGTTATTCCTGAAGCTCGTGAGCTTGCTGATGAGACTAGTGTGAGGATCTTTTGTGCAGATATTATATATCACTTGTTTGACCAATTTAAGGCATACGCCAACAATTTAAATGAAGTGTGTGCTCCAAATTATGCCAAACTGCAATAACAACACGAAATAAGTGGTAAAAAATTATTTTAATGAGAACTATATGAATTAGCATTCCGATTAACAGCTAAAAAAATAGCATTCAGAGAATAAATATCACACCTTTCGAAATCGAGTACTTGCATTTAGAAAGCAAACAATTTTTGGTTGTGCAACTGGAGCAAGTCCTCATTAAGCAAGTACTTGCTCCATATCAGTGTTCTGTGATACATATTCTCGAATATGTATCACAGAACATATTCGAGAAAACGGATATGAGAGCAAAGATACAAAAATGAAGAGAAAACGGACTTCAATGGTCAAATTATCATAACTCCGTGTACAAATATCGGATTGGACTGATTCAAGTCTCATGTTAAAGTTCAAGAAGTCATCTTTCCAACGCCACCAACCACGTGCAATTCGAAGTTCGGAGCAAAAAGTTATAGCCATTTGAAGATTCCGGACAGTAGAAACGATCGATCCCATCCTTACGCGATCGATCGCGTCTTCCGCTTAAAAACACTACATTGAAGAAAACGATTGATCGGACACCCAAACGATCGATCATATCTACTGGAATATTTGGTCTTGCGCGAGATTTTGAAGACAGTAAAAACGATCGATCAGCTTCGTCCGTCGTCGTTCTCCATACGATCGATCGGAAGCAATTAACAAAGGAAAACGGCTTCGTTCGGATGCGTTTGCAAGGCGATCGATCGGGTTATACAGGCGATCGATCGGTGCATACGGAAAACGCAATTTAACCCTATTTTGACTCGGATTTGGAAGGGGATTTGAGGGCTTTCCTTCACCCCTATATATATGCCTTAAGGGAGAACGTATTGGGTATGCAAGAATAGAGTTTTGAGACCTTGGAGGCTAGAGCAAAGGAAGAAGAAGAAGATGAAGAACAACATGATGATGGATTCTCTTCCCATGCTTGGCTAGACTCTCTTCCAAGGCGTAGATGAAGCCCAATTGATTGGTAGTATTGTTTCTTTTCTCTCATATTATGTGTTTACTCTAGTTGGTGTATGAACCTTTGTTATGCAATTAAAGTTAATTCATTGAGTCTATTCTTTGTGCTTGAGAGAGACAAGAGTGGATTTTATGAATTTCAATCTGAAAGATTACTTGCATGTCTGAGAGGAATATGAGTGTTCTGATTTGTTATATATCAATAAAGTTTCATTGATTTATGCTCGAGAGAGATAGATCACAATTCCATATGCTTAATTGATTTATGTGTTACGTCCGAGAGGAGAGCACTATATGTTGAATTGACAAGTGTATGTCCGAGAGGAATACACTAGCCAACTGGAAATCTGAATTCAAAAGAGAGAGAGAGACGATACACTAGTCTATTGTGGTGGATTCGAAGCCTTGGTACTTCTCCTATTGATTAATCTCAGCTTAGTTTAGTTAAAGTTCATTGTTTTTCTCTAGATTAATTAAAAACTGCTACTTTTCTCTTGAATTTGGTAGAATATTAATCCGTCCCTGAGGTTCGACAACCCTTTCCATACTCGCCGTAGTACAATTGCCTTGTGCAGTTGCAAGGGTTTTATATTTAAACGATCAAGTTTTTGGCGCCGTTGCCGGGGACGGCACAATAGTTTACTAAATTCTTAGCATAGTTAGTGTTAGAGTAGTTTAGTTTCCTTTAGACTTCTATTTAGTAGCTTAATTGCTTTCTTCTTCTTTTTGCAGGATTAAGAGAGGACGCTGATTTTCGTCATCGTTGGAAGGGCCATCCCTTCCCACTGTTTGCACTCTCTTAACCCTCTTTTAGAATGAATTTGGGTGCTTGGTGTTTTCCTTTTCTTTGTGGGATTGCATGACGTGCTAGTTGTCGCTATTAGGTTGCTAGTTGTCGCTATCTAAGGTTGATGTTTGCTAGTTGTCGCTATTAGGACTGCACAGGTTTTGTTTGATTTTATTTGTGCATGCATGGTCGTCGTTCCCTGACCCCGACTTAGCCTTTGACCCTGATCCTGAGCGACTCTACAGAATTTTGAGAACTCCTAGACAATCAATTCCTGAAATCCAACATATGGCGAACAACATGAACTCGGGGATGGTACTGGTCTAAACCAGAATCCATTAATCCCCCATGCCCGAACCCTGCAAGATTACTACCGTCCAACAGCCTACACCTCCCCTTCCTGTATCCTACTACCTGCTACCGTGGCCAATTTTGAAATCAAGCCAAACATCATCCAAATGCTGCCCACTTATCACGGCCAACTTAATGAGAATCCTTATAGGCATCTCCAAAATTTCTTGGAGGTTAACACCACATTCAAACTCACATTATCGGATGACCAGGTGCGCCTTAGGTTGTTCCCCTTCACTTTAAAAGATAGGGCCAAGGAATGGCTGTACTCCCTTGAGCACAACTCTATTTCCACTTGGGAGGAACTTCAAGCCGAATTCCTCAAGAAATACTTTCCTGTGGGGCGGACCAATAAGATCCGCCATGAAATCATCACTTTCACCCAGATACCTAATGAACAATTCCATGAAAGCTGGGAGAGGATGAAAGCCCTACTCTGGTCTTGTCCCCACCATGATGTGCCCAAGTGGCAATTAGTACAGAGATTTCATGAGGGTGTGTGCGATCAGCATAAAACCTTAATAGACGCCTCCTGTGGAGGCACATTCATGAAGAAAACCCCTGATGATGCTTGGGATCTACTAGAGGACCTGAGCGAAAACTCTCTACACAGTGCCACCCTCTATAGATCGGAAGGCCATATGCCTGGCAGGAGTGCCTCAAGGGGAGGCATGTATGATGTTAAAGCTACCACAAACCTAGAACACCAAGTGGCATCCCTAACTGAGAGATTTGACAGGTTGTTCTCACAGACTCCACCTTATACCCCAACCTCTCATGATGCCTGCACCATCTGTGCCAGCCCTATGCACACCATTGTTGACTGCCCTTCAGCCTTCCAATATCCAGACCTAGTACAAGAGCATGTCAACAGTGCACAAACTTTTCCCAGAGCCAACAATCCATACTCCAACACTTATAACCCCGGGTGGCGTGATCACCCTAATTTTTCTTGGAGGCAACCTAATCCAGGGCCTACTTTTAATCAGGCCCGAAGACAGGAATTTCAAAACCAACCTCAACCTTATCAACCATCCTCAGCCCCGCACTTTGGCCAATCTAATAAGAAACCAACAATTGAAGACCAGCTGAGCCAAATAATGGCCACCCAATCCACCATACTTACGGTTTTAACTGAGCTGACAAATGAACAAAAGTCTCAGGCCCAGCTAGTCCATTCTCATACATAATCTATTGCCAAGATCGAGACCCAATTGGGACAGCTAGCTCAAGCCATGAACCGTAGAGAAGCAGGAACTTTACCTAGCCAACCCCAACAAAACCCTCGAGGCCAGTTTGTAGCTGAGGCCTCCCATTACCCTCCTGAGCAAGTGCAAGCCATAACTACCTTGAGGAGCGGTAAACAAATTGACAACAGGGTTCGGGATCCATCTGTTAGCCCTTCGAGTGAGACACCTTCCCATGAGGAAGACAAAGAACCAACTTCCATCGAAGCCATACCTGTTAGTTCTAAAACCCCATCAGATAATCAACCCGAGGCCCAGAAAGAGAGATCTTATATTCCCAGGGTACCATTCCCACAATGCCTGGACAAACCTTCCCCGTTTAATAAATCTCATCATAAGATGGAGGAGATGTTCGAGGTGTTTAAACAGGTGAAGGTCAATCTCCCTTTGCTAGATGCAATAAAACAGGTCCCTGCCTATGCCAAATTCCTGAAAGACCTTTGTACCCAAAAGCGAAAAGCTAAATCTAATTTGACTAAAAAGGTCTTCCTTACCGAGCAGGTGAGTTCCCTCTTAACACATAACCTTCCACCGAAATATAAGGACCCAGGATGTCCAACAATTTCATGTGTTATAGGGAACCATACTGTTGACAGGGCATTACTAGATTTGGGGGCGAGTGTAAATTTGTTGCCTTACTCTGTGTATGAGCAACTTGGGTTGGGGGAATTGAAATCGACTACAATAACACTACAACTTGCAGACCGATCCATTAAAACTCCACGTGGTGTTATTGAAGATGTTTTGGTACAGGTTGACAAATTTTTCTTTCCTGTGGACTTTATTGTCTTAGATACACAACCTGTACCGAACATTGGTAGTCAAATTCCAGTAATTTTGGGACGTCCATTCCTGGCGACATCCAATGCTATTATAAACTATCGGGATGGGGTGCTGAAATTGTCTTTTGGAAATTTAAATGTCAAACTGAATGTTTTTAATGCCCAACAACAACATCCACCACCAGATGATTATTACGCAGTTCATCTGATTGATACTCTGGTGGATGGTGCACCCCCATGGTTTTGTCCCACTGATTCATTTGCTCCTTCTTTCATTAATTTTAATGTGTGTAGTAGGACCACTGAAGGACTGAACGTGGGATTGAAAGACCCTGGATAAGTTGAACTAAAGGAGTTTCGTCTGGCTGAAGACGTTAAACTTAGCGCTTGGTGGGAGGCAACCCACGTATTCAGGTGTATTCTCTCCTTTATTTGATTTTCTTTGTTATATGCTCATTGTCATGCTATATTTTGTTCACACTGAGGACAATGTTCATAATAGGTTTGGGGGAGGGAATATTACTGTTGTTGTTTTAATTAGTCTCCTAATTTTACTCGCAAGTGTACGAATCGTGTTTGGAGTATAGTCGCACAATTCTTACGAGGTCGAACCCACAGGGACTTGTGTTTTTGGAATTCTAATTCGAAGATCAGATTATTACCCTTGTTGAAAAATTAAATTGATTTGATCCACTACAACTACGACTAATCTAAGACTCAATGCAGTTAAACAGCTTTAACTAAGAAATTAATCTAAAGGCAATTAAATAATCTATGAAAAAGAAACTAATTGACAATTAAAAATTGAAACTTTAATCAAGAATTTAAAACTCTAGGGCATAAGAATCAGCACATGACAATCATAGGAATATTTCTTTTAAAATCAGCAATTGTTTTCACGATTATCTCGTAGAGAATTGGAATTCAATCTATTCTCCTACGGAAAATTTCAGCATTAAAGCATATAGATTTTTAAATAGGATTTTGCATTCTCTTGCATATCAACAGATGAAATTCAAATCATTAGCTGTATCCATTATACGATGAATCACAGGTAATACCCAAATATCATATTCAACATATAATCCAATGCAATTAATTTGAGAATAACAATCGTTAAAACGCATTAATTTAGACAAAACAATTGCATCACATGAATAATATTCCTACAACTAATCATGGCTTCATCTCAGCCCTAGACAGGGATTTAGCTACTCATGCTAGAAAATTGAATTGCAAAAATAATGGAATTCATTTGTATTAAAGGTAAAATCAACTTACAAGACTTTTTGAATAATGGAAAATAAATCAGAAAGTACTGTTCCTCTTCTCGAAGTTACTGTTCACAGCTACAACTCGAGCAACTGATACAACTCAATCTTCAAATCAACTCCAACACAGCACCAGAAATCCAAAGCAAAAAGAACAAGAAATATGAAACTAATTTTGAAAACTAGAAAAAAACTGTTCTGTTCTTCTTTCTGTCGCTCGAACTGCCGGTCCTCCTCGTGCTTTCGTCGGTGTTCTGTTTATAAAGACTCCAGATTGAAGAAATCTCCAAATTGAGTACGCCTTCCAAATCCGGAATCGCCACTGTTTTGGACTCCAAATCCAGCCAATTCCCAGTCATTCATGCCTCTTTCGAAGTCCTAAATCGAGCTAGAAACAAAACTTTCCAAATCGAGTCCGACTCAAAGGAAAAATCAAAACTTTCCTCTTTCAGTTCCTGTTCCTCGCTGCCGTGATGCTGTCCGCCGTCGAGTGCTCTCGCCGTCAGCTGGTTCCCATCTGCTGATTTCTCCAGTCGTCGAGGAGAAGCTCCAGCCGCCGATCGCTGCATCCTGCCGTCGCCGGAACCCAGGTTCATAGCCGCCTCGGGCCTTCGTCGCCTCGCCATCAGACCGTCGCTTCCGCCGTGTTCTTCGAGTGACCCATGGTCGTCGTCGGCCTGACTTCGCCGTCATCCTCTACCCATGGCCGCCGGAATCCTTCGTCGGCCTCTGCTCTGGTTATCGGCCTCTCGAGCAGAGCTCGAGAGAGCTCTGTTTCTTAATCCCGACAGAACACCCGAGCCTTTGGCTCGGGTTTTGTTTTTTTCTTTATTTTTTTTTTTCAATGAACCGGACCATTGAACCGGTCCGGATTTCTTTCTTTTCTTTTTTTTTTCTTTTCTTCCAATTAAACCCGTCGAAGCAATCTCGTCCGCTGGATAGAATCTGAATGACTCTTTATTTCATTATGCGCCCGTCTTCTTTATCAGTGAACATCAACGGATCAGATCTTTTCTGCGCGTGATCTCAGATCTTGGGTCGCTTTGGCATTTCAAAGCCCGTCTAACGGCTTCACTTTTGGCTGTTCAACAGTACGAGCATGTGAACCTATACAAAATAAAACATGTCCCAAATTAGACGCACCAAATATTTATAAAATTACGGAACAATGTTAAATTGAGCAATTTAGAGAGCCTTATTCGTTAAATTCCTAATTACTTAAAAAATTACCAAAATTCACTTTATTTCTCGTTTTAATTGGAAAACATAACTAACAAATAGGTAAAAAGGCATATAAAAATATGTATTTTTCATGCTTAACAAATACCCCCAAACCTAGATTTTGCTAGTCCTCAAGCAAAACACAAAAGAAAAATAATAAAACTACTCAAAAATAAATGCCGCTGTCGTAGGGAATCACGATTGCATTTAGCATATGCAACAAGCCTTTTAAACCCCCAGGTGTCCCTGGCTGGACGAGTGAAGTCTCGTGAGGGTTTGCAGCCATGCTACCCACAAACATGTATTTATAAAATTAACCTTATTCTTTATCTAAATGAGAAATAAGTCAACTAAACACTTCAAAACACAAAACCTATTATCCCTTCAAATACACACTGCAATACTTAAGAAAACTAACCACACGTACTTGCATTTATAATCAACTAGAATATAGAAGCGCTCAAGTAAGTGGTTTTATTCTACACCTTCATCTTGGAAATTTCTGCTCAATATGATATAGCATGATACTTTAAATAATAGAAAGTGTAGAACATTGTAGCAATACACTCTAAATCTCTGTTTCATACAGATCCAGTGTTACCCATTAACCAAAGAACATCAGAATCTACATAGTCATCGTAATCTTTGGGTTCATGATAGCACAGATGCTTGCGCGCCTCCTTCGGGTCCAACATTCTAGATTTGAGAGGATAATACACCATAGACCTTTTTTTTTTTTTTTTTCATAAGGACTGTGTAAGGCCTGACTTCAAGATGCTTAGGTTTAGCAATGACTCAGGCCAATGACTCCCAGCCAGTTGGCTTAGGGCATTAGGTTTTAAGATGGACCGCTTCGGACCTGAGCATCAGCCTAAGTTAATCCTATAATAGTCAAGCAGCCCCTTTTCTTTATTTTCATTTCCATTTATTTTTTTCAGAATATATATTTTCAAGCACATCTTTATTCTGTCCAGGCTGTATTATACTCTCAACCTATTTCCGGTTCCAAGCCCTTGCCATAGCCAAGTTAATGGTCTATCATGATCTTTTAAGCTCAACAGACAACCACACATCATCCAATGACTCTGACTAAAGACATCCCACTGAAGATTAGTATTCAACAAATCTCTAGAAGGTATTACTTTATGTAACTGGTGTGTGTGAGTGAGTTTTATTAGCTCAAGCACTTGATCCAAGAGGACTGTAACAGAATGCTATTTCTCAGTTAAGTGACTCTATCCTCCAGTATACTTACTCACACTTCCAATGTAAATTAATCTCTTAAAAATTGAAGTATGCATCACGAAGGGATAAACTACCAAAACCTATAAAAATACTAACAAACAGCCTAACAACTACAAAATTTTGAAATTTTTTTTTTTTGAGTTTAATTTTTTTTTAACTGCAAAATTCAAAACAAGCAAGAAAATAACTAAAATATCCTAAACAAATATCTTCCTATACCCCCAAACCTGCATGAAACATTGTCCTCAATGTAAAAAGATATGAAATAAGTACTGAGGAAAATAAATAGACGAGGGAAGGAAAGATAGTACCTGCACTCCATTGAAACGTTATAGTATCTATCAAAATGAAAAGAACAAGTGAAGCACAAGAATAGCATAAGAAAAATAAGCACAAAAATAAAAATTCTAAAAAACTTGGGTTGCGTCCCAGTAGCGCTAAGTTTTACGTCTTCAGCCAGACACAGCTATTAATTCACTCATTAATGGATGATGCAGATTCGACCAAGGATTTAGCGCGAGACCACAGAGAATAAAAACACGACCAAGTGACATCTCTCAAATGGCAAATGAATGTTCCCAGACTTCTCTTCAATCTCTCCCACCTAGACTCTCGGGGAAACAAAAACGAATATGAAATTGGAACAACATTGACAGCAGCTATGGGCCCCTGAAGATCAAGCTCATCTATGGGTGAGTCATCCATACTCCCCGCTAACTGATGTGGAAATAATGGTGCCCAAGGATAGACAACTGGAATATCTAAGTCCGGACTCAGTGGATGTTCATTCACTACTTCTTCTAACTGTGCAGGCACCACCCATAGGTGTAAGAATATGGCAGCCATCTAGGTATCCTGTGAGAATCATGAACCTAACAATGTGAGTGATAAATAATGAAAAATAAAGCAAGCAAAGAAAAACTAAACCCACTATGCACAAAACAAATCACTGCAACTTTAGTCATTATAAGTCGGGTCTGCCAGACTCAATTCATCAATCTGAGGTTGCGGCAATTCCAAGAATGGTTTAAGACGATGACCGTTAACTTTGAATATATCACCATTCTTTGGGTTTTCTATTTCAACTGCTCCATGTGGATAAACAACACGAACTAGAAAAGGTCCTGTCCATCGAGACTTCAGTTTACCCGGAAACAGATGTAAACGAGAATTGTATAAAAGAACTTTCTGTCCCGATGTAAAAGATTTTCGCAGAATATTTTGATCATGAACCTTTTTCATGCAATCCTTGTACGATTTTGCACACTCATAAGCATCATTACGAAGCTCATCCAACTCATTCAACTGCAGTTTCCTTTGAATTCCTGCTCTATTTAAATCAAAATTCAGGTGCTTAATTGCCCAATAAGCTTTATGCTCAATTTCAACAGGAAGATGACATGCTTTCCCGTAGACAATACGGTATGGAGACATTCCAATGGGAGTTTTAAATGCAGTACGGTAAGCCCACAAAGCATGAGTGAGTCTCAGTGACCAATCTTTGCGATTCGGATTGACTGTCTTTTCTAAAATATGCTTAATCTCCCTATTAGAAATCTCAACTTGACCGCTTGTCTGGGGATGGTATGGGGTAGCAATTTTGTGGGTTATGCCATATTTCTTTATTAATTGTTCAAAAACCCTATTACAGAAATGTTTCCCCCCATCACTTATTATAGCACGAGGAGAACCAAAACGTGCAAAAATATTATCTTTTAAGAATTGGACCACCACTTTGTGGTCATTGGTTTTACATGCTACAGCCTCTACCCATTTAGAGACATAGTCTACCCCCACAAGAATATAAAGATTGCCAAAAGAGTTAGGAAAAGGTCCCATGAAGTCAATACCCCAGACATCAAAAAGGTCTATAATAAGGATTGGGGTTAAAGGCATCATGTTACGACGTGAAAGTGCTCTTAACTTCTGACATCTTTCACATGCTGAACAATAAGCATGACAGTCTTTGAAAATAGTAGGCCAATAAAATCCACACTGCAAAATCTTTGCAGCAGTCTTTTTAGAACTAAAATGGCCCCCACATGCTTGATCATGACAAAAAGAAATGATGCTTTGTTGATCATGTTCCGGAATACATCTCCTAATAATCTGATCGGGACAATACTTGAACAAGTATGGATCATCCCAAAAGAAATACTTAACACTGGACAAAAATTTGGACCTATCTTGGGAAGACCAATGAGATGGAATTTGTTCAGTTACCAGATAATTAACTATGTCTGCAAACCAAGGCAACTGGGACACTGCAAGTAATTGCTCATCAGGAAAAGATTCAGTTATGGGCAATGATTCATTAGTAAAATCAACTATCAACCTAGATAAGTGGTCGGCTACAACATTTTCGGAACCTTTCTTATCCCGAATTTCAATATCAAATTCCTGTAGCAATAATATCCATCGGAGAAGACGAGGTTTAGCATCTTTTTTAGATAAAAGATACTTCAATGCAGCATGATCCGAATAGATATAGACCTTCGATCCCAATAAGTAGACCGAAACTTATCTAGAGCAAAGACTACTGCCAGCAATTCTTTTTCAGTTGTAGAATAATTAAGTTGAGCATCATTCAATGTTTTACTGGCATAGTAAATTGATCTATACATGAAATATACATTATATTATCTCCTAAACTTATGTTTATGCTAGTGTTTGATTAGAATAACTACTACTTTAATATAGTTTTTGGTTTTGTAGGAAATGAGAGCAAAGATGCAAAAATATGGCGAAAACGGACTTCAATGGTCAAATTATCATAACTCCGTGTACAAATATCGGATTGGACTGATTCAAGTCTCACGTGAAAGTTCAAGGAGTCAGTTTTCCAACGCCACCAACCACGCGCAATTCGGAGTTCGGTGCAAAAAGTTATAGCCATTTGAAGATTCCGGACAGTAGAAACGATCGATCGCAACCTTTACGCGATCGATCCCGTCTACGATCGATCGGACACAAAAACGATCGACCGTATCTACTGGAATTTTTGGATTTGCGCAAAGTTTTGAAGACAGTAAAAACGATCGATCGGCTTCGTCCGGCATCGTTCGCAATACGATCGATCGGGAGCAATTAACAAAGGAAAACGGCTTCGTTCGGCAGCGTTCGCAAGGCGATCGATCGTGCTATACGGGCGATCGATCGGTGCATACGGAAAACGCAATTTAACCCTATTTTGACTCGGATTTGGAAAGGGATTTGAGGGTTTTCCTTCACCCCTATATATATGCCTTAAGGGAGAACGTATGGGGTATGCAAGAATAGACTTTTTGAGTTCTTTTGGAGACCTTGGAGGCTAGAGCAAAGGAAGAAGAAGAAGAAGATGAAGAACTTGTTGATGGATTCTCTTCCCATGCTTGGCTAGACTCTCTTCCAAGGCGTAGATGAAACCCAACTGATTGGTTGTATTGTTTCTTTCTCTCATATTATGTTTTTATTCTAGTTGGTGTATGAATCTTTGTTATGCAATAAAAGTTAATTCATTAGAGTTTATTCTTTGTACTCGAGAGAGACAAGAGTGGATCTTTGTGGATTTCAATCTGAAAGAGCACTTGCGTGTCCGAGAGGAACGTAAGGGCTCTGAAGTGTTACATATTAATAAAGTCTCATTGGTTTATACTCGAGAGAGATAGATCACAGTTCCATGTTTTAATAGATTTATGTGTTACATCCGAGAGGAGGGCACTATAATTTGAATTGACAAGTGTATGTCCGAGAGGAATACACTAGCCAACTGGAAATCTGAATTCAAAAGAGAGAGAGAGACGATACACTAGTCTATTGTGGTGGATTCAAAGCCTTGGTACTTCTCCTATTGATTAATCTCAGCTTAGTTTAATTAAAGTTCATTGCTTTTCTCTAGATTAATTAAAAACTGCTGCTTTTCTCTTGAATTTGGTAGAATATTAATCCGTCCCTGAGGTTCGACAACCCTTTAATACTCACTGTAGTACAATTGCCTTGTGCACTTGCAAGGGTTTATATTTTTAAACGATCATAAATCACATGGGGAAGTTTATTAATTCGCTGCCCCAACACAGCACCAATAGCATAATCAGAGGCATCGCACATTATCTCAAAAGGTAGGCTCCAATCAGGTGGCCGAATAATAGGTGCAGATGTTAACTCTGATTTGAGTTTCTGAAAGGCATTATTGCAAGCATCATCAAAGACAAATGGTGTATCTTTTGCAAGAAGATTACACAAAGGTCTTGAAATTTTACTAAAGTCTTTAATGAATCTTCTGTAAAATCCAGCATGGCCTAAAAATGATCTGATTTCTTTCACAGTTCGTGGTGGTGGAAGATGTGAAATCAAATCAACTTTAGCTTTATCAACTTCAATGCCTTTATTAGATATAATATGCCCAAGAACAATTCCTTTTTGAACCATAAAATGACATTTCTCCCAGTTAAGCACCAGATTCTTCTCTTTACATCTCAGTAACACTAAAGATAGATGGTGCAGACATTCATCAAAATTGGACCCAAAGACAGAAAAGTCGTCCATGAATACCTCTAAAAATCGCTCTACCATGTCAGAGAAAATACTCAACATACACCTTTGAAATGTAGCAGGTGCATTGCATAAGCCAAAGGGCATGCGACGGTAGGCAAAGGTACCAAAAGGACACGTGAAAGTGGTCTTTTCTTGGTCTTCAGGGGCTATGGGAATTTGGTTATAACCAGAATAACCATCAAGGAAGCAATAATATTCATGTCCCGCTAACCTTTCTAGCATTTGGTCAATGAAAGGAAGGGGAAAATGATCTTTCCTTGTCAAAGCATTCAACTTCCTATAATCAATACAGACACGCCAACCCTTTTGAACTCGAGTTGGCACTAACTCATCAGCATCATTTTTCACTACAGTTATGCCAGACTTTTTCGGCACAACTTGAACAGGACTTACCCATTTACTATCAGAGATTGGGTAGATAACTCCTACATCTAAAAGCTTAAGGATTTCAGCTCGAACAACTTCTTGCATCACAGGGTTAAGACGCCTTTGAGATTCACGAGAAGGCTTGGCATCATCCTCCAAATGAATTCTATGCATAACAATAGAAGGACTGATGCCTTTAATATCTGCAATGGTCCACCCTATGGCTTCCTTGTGCTTTACAAGAACATCAAGTAATTTACGCTCTTGAGCCACATCTAGGTCAGCTGCAATAATGACAGGTAAGGACTCATCAGGACCTAAATAAGCATATTTAAGAGTATCAGGCAGTGGTTTCAGGTCTAATTTAGGTGGCTCAACACTAGATGGAACTACTGGTGATGATGATAAGGTAAGAGGCTCCACTTTTGGTTGCCACCGTTCAGTGCTCATCAGAAGTACAGACTCAAGCAATGAGTTTACTTGTTCAATTGACTGATCGATATCAAATTCACAGCCAAAATGTGTTAAGCAGGCCTCTAAAGGATCTTGGGAATGTGTTTGAAGAAATGTTTCATGGACAAGTGTTTCAATCAGGTTTATTTCATTCACATCATCCATGTCAGGTGGTTGTTTACTGATGTCAAAAATGTTCAATTCCACCTTCATATTCCCAAAAGAAATTTGCATCACTCCATTTCTGCAATTAATGATAGCATTAGATGTAGCTAGAAATGGACGACCCAAAATGACCGGTATTTGCCCACTTATGTTCGGAACAGGTTGAGTATCAAGGACAACAAAGTCCACAGGGAAATAAAATGTATCAACCTTTATCAAAACATCCTCAACAACACCTCTAGGAATTTTAACTGAACGGTCAGCTAATTGAAGTGTCATTGAAGTGGTTTTTAGCTCTCCCAGACCTAATTGCATATACACAGAGTAGGGCAATAAATTCACACTTGCCCCCAGATCTAACAAGGATCGCTCAATCTGATGTTTCCCTATCATGCATGAAATTGTGGGACAACCAGGGTCCTTATATTTGATAGGAAATTTACATTGAATGACAGAGCTGACTTGTTCTGCTAGAAACGCCTTGTTTGGAACATTATTTTTCTTTTTGACAGAGACTAGATCTTTCAAAAATTTTGCATATGAAGGCACTTGTTGGATTGCATCTAGAAAAGGAATGTTTATTTGCACTTGTTTAAAAACTTCTAGAATATCTCCATATTGTGCACCTTTTTTAGGATTGACTAGTCTTTGCGGATAAGGTGCCCTAGGTACAAAATTCCTAGGTGGAGAATCACTGTCAACGGTTGGAGAAGAATCTTTAGTCTCTATGTCAGTCTTAGTGTTCTCACTTTCTTCTTTTTCAGGAGTTTCAATTTTATTATCAATTTGCTTTCCAGACCTAAGGGTAATAACTGATTGAACATGTTCCTCATTCTGTGAAGAATTAGAGCTACTACCAATGGAAAATTGGACCTTCTGGTTAGGCACAGGTTGACTAGGGAATCTCCCTCTCTCTCTTTCTGCTAATTGAGTAGCCAATTGACCAACTTGAGTCTCTAACTTAGCAATTGCTTGAGTATTCATATGTGTAGAGTTCTTCATCTCAAGCATAGCTTGGTTAGTTGACTGAATGACTTGGCTTGTAGATTGGATGAAAGATTTGAGAGTGTCCTCTAACGAGGATTGTTTTTGTGTAAGACCCTGAGATTGAGTGATAGGTTGTTGATATTGGGTAGGAGGTTGAGACAAAGCTGGATAAGGTGGGTTATTCTGCCTAAACTGATTATGCATGGGTTGCATAGGCTGCCCACCTACATTCATAGGTGGTTGACTTTGTCTCCAGGAGAAATTTGGATGATTTCTCCAACTTGAATTGTAAGTTTCAGAGAAAGGATTGCATGTCGGCTTCCCATAATTGTTTAGAACATTGACTTGTTCTGCATAACACTCTGGATAAGTATTCATGGAAGGGCAGTTCAGAGATGTATGCATCGGACTAGCACACACAGAGCATGCTTCATTCATGTTGAGGGCATTGATGCTCCGGTTCAAACTCAGGGCATCTATTTTCTTGGTTAGCGCATCGAGTTTGACCTTAACATCTACGTCATCTTTGATTTCGTAGAGACCTCCTTTCTTAGGAGCTTGATGTTGTCTCTCCCTATGACCTGCAAAATCCCACTGTTGGGACCTTTCAGATAATCGCTCTAAGAAGTTATAAGCTGCTTCACCTCCCAAATCTAAGAACGCACCGCCGTTCATTGATTCAATCATGTTGCGGTGTGTTTGAGTTAAACCATTGTAAAAGTGTTGTATTAACCTCCATGTTTCAAACCCATGATGTGGACATTTTAGTAAAAGGTCTTTAAATCTTTCCCAACTCTCATAAAATTTTTCATTTTCATCTTCCATAAAGTCAGTGATTTCTCTCTTTAATTCGTTGGTTTTGGCCATTGGGAAGAATTTGGACAAGAATTTACTCACCAACATATCCCATGTTGTGATAGAGTCAGCGGGAAGAGAATTTAACCACGCCTTGGCCTTGTCCTTCAAAGAGAAGGGGAAAAGGCGCAGTCGAACAGACTCATCAGAGAAGTCTGTGAACCTAAAAGTTGCACAAATTTCTAG
This sequence comes from Houttuynia cordata, assembly GCA_039654745.1. Classification (NCBI taxonomy): domain Eukaryota; kingdom Viridiplantae; phylum Streptophyta; class Magnoliopsida; order Piperales; family Saururaceae; genus Houttuynia; species Houttuynia cordata. Next base: position 2,293,515 of record CM077510.1, on the reverse strand, counting down.
AAAATCCTTTACATGCATGTAAGGATCCTCTCTGTTAAGACCATGATAATTTGGCAAAAGTTGAATTATCTGAGGTTTTAATTCAAAATGCGTTGCAGAGGTTGCAGGCAACACTATGCAAGATGGAGGGTTGATTGTGATCGGAGAAAATAACTCCCTCAGAGATTTCTCAGGTTGATCTTCCATTTTGAATGAAAGATCAATTTTAGTTTCACTATTCTCTAAAGGATTAGAATTATTGCTAACCAGACGCAGTGTGTGATCACGTGTCCACGTGGTCATCCACTGTCAATCAACTCTCACGTGTTGAAATATTTAATTTTAATTTTTAATTTTTAATTTTTTTTAAATTTTTGACCTAAAATTAACTGCAAGGGTAAAATTAGTCTTAGAATTTGATTTCCTACAAGTCCCCGGCAACGGCGCCAAAAACTTGTTGTTGTTTTAATTAGTCTCCTAATTTTACTCGCAAGTGTACGAATCGTGTTTGGAGTATAGTCGCACAATTCTTACGAGGTCGAACCCACAGGGACTTGTGTTTTTGGAATTCTAATTCGAAGATCAGATTATTACCCTTGTTGAAAAATTAAATTGATTTGATCCACTACAACTACGACTAATCTAAGACTCAATGCAGTTAAACAGCTTTAACTAAGAAATTAATCTAAAGGCAATTAAATAATCTATGAAAAAGAAACTAATTGACAATTAAAAATTAAAACTTTAATCAAGAATTTAAAACTCTAGGGCATAAGAATCAGCACATGACAATCATAGGAATATTTCTTTTAAAATCAGCAATTGTTTTCACGATTATCTCGTAGAGAATTGGAATTCAATCTATTCTCCTACGGAAAATTTCAGCATTAAAGCATATAGATTTTTAAATAGGATTTTGCATTCTCTTGCATATCAACAGATGAAATTCAAATCATTAGCTGTATCCATTATACGATGAATCACAGGTAATACCCAAATATCATATTCAACATATAATCCAATGCAATTAATTTGAGAATAACAATCGTTAAAACGCATTAATTTAGACAAAACAATTGCATCACATGAATAATATTCCTACAACTAATCATGGCTTCATCTCAGCCCTAGACAGGGATTTAGCTACTCATGCTAGAAAATTGAATTGCAAAAATAATGGAATTCATTTGTATTAAAGGTAAAATCAACTTACAAGACTTTTTGAATAATGGAAAATAAATCAGAAAGTACTGTTCCTCTTCTCGAAGTTACTGTTCACAGCTACAAATCGAGCAACTGATACAACTCAATCTTCAAATCAACTCCAACACAGCACCAGAAATCCAAAGCAAAAAGAACAAGAAATATGAAACTAATTTTGAAAACTAGAAAAAAACTGTTCTGTTCTTCTTTCTGTCGCTCGAACTGCCGGTCCTCCTCGTGCTTTCGTCGGTGTTCTGTTTATAAAGACTCCAGATTGAAGAAATCTCCAAATTGAGTACGCCTTCCAAATCCGGAATCGCCACTGTTTTGGACTCCAAATCCAGCCAATTCCCAGTCATTCATGCCTCTTTCGAAGTCCTAAATCGAGCTAGAAACAAAACTTTCCAAATCGAGTCCGACTCAAAGGAAAAATCAAAACTTTCCTCTTTCAGTTCCTGTTCCTCGCTGCCGTGATGCTGTCCGCCGTCGAGTGCTCTCGCCGTCAGCTGGTTCCCATCTGCTGATTTCTCCAGTCGTCGAGGAGAAGCTCCAGCCGCCGATCGCTGCATCCTGCCGTTGCCGGAACCCAGGTTCATAGCCGCCTCGGGCCTTCGTCGCCTCGCCATCAGACCGTCGCTTCCGCCGTGTTCTTCGAGTGACCCATGGTCGCCGTCGGCCTGACTTCGCCGTCATCCTCTACCCATGGCCGCCGGAATCCTTCGTCGGCCTCTGCTCTGGTTATCGGCCTCTCGAGCAGAGCTCGAGAGAGCTCTGTTTCTTAATCCCGACAGAACACCCGAGCCTTTGGCTCGGGTTTTGTTTTTTTCTTTATTTTTTTTTTCAATGTACTGGACCATTGAACCGGTCCGGATTTCTTTCTTTTCTTTTTTTTTTCTTTTCTTCCAATTAAACCCGTCGAAGCAATCTCGTCCGCTGGATAGAATCTGAATGACTCTTTATTTCATTATGCGCCCGTCTTCTTTATCAGTGAACATCAACGGATCAGATCTTTTCTGCGCGTGATCTCAGATCTTGGGTCGCTTTGGCATTTCAAAGCCCGTCTAACGGCTTCACTTTTGGCTGTTCAACAGTACGAGCATGTGAACCTATACAAAATAAAACATGTCCCAAATTAGACGCACCAAATATTTATAAAATTACGGAACAATGTTAAATTAAGCAATTTAGAGAGCCTTATTCGTTAAATTCCAAATTACTTAAAAAATTACCAAAATTCACTTTATTTCTCGTTTTAATTGGAAAACATGACTAACAAATAGGTAAAAAGGCATATAAAAATATGTATTTTTCATGCTTAACAATTACTTGTATAAAAAAAAATTACAAATTAAAAAAATAAAAAAAAAATTTTGATTAGTTTTTAGGTTGTTTGTTAGTACTTTTTCATAGGTTTTGATAGTTTATCCCGTAATGATGCATGTTACAATTCTTAGGAGATTAATTTATATTGGAAGTGTGAGTAAGTATACTGGAGGATAGATACACTTAACTGAGCATATCTTTCTATTACAGTCCTCTTGGAACAAGTGCTTGAACTAAGAAAATTCACTCACACACACTAGTTACATAAAGTAATACCATCTAGAGATTTGTTCAATACTAATCTACAGTGGGATGTCTTTAGTCATAGTCATTGGATGATGTGTAGTTGTCTGTTGAGCTTAAAAGATCATGATAGACCATTTACTTGGCTATGGCTAGGGATTGGAACCGGAAATAGGTTGAGAGTATAATACAGCCTGGACAAAATAAAGATGTGCTGAAAATATGAATGATGAAAATGAAAATGAAAACAAAATGAAAGAAAAGGGGCTGCTTGACTTTATAGGATTAACTTAGGCTGATGCTCGGGCCCGAAGCGGTCCCTTAAAACCTAATGCCCTAAGTCAACTGGCTGGGAGTCATTGGCCTGAGTCATTGCTAAACCTAAGCATCTTGAAGTCAGGCCTTACACAGTCCTAGTGAAAAAAAAAAAAAGTCTGTGGTGTATTATCCTCTCAAATCTAGAATGTTGGACCCAAAGGAGGCGCGCAGATTTGTGCTATCATGAACCTAAAGATGACGATGACTATGTAGATTCTGATGTTCTTTGGTTAATGGGTAACACTGGATCTGTATAAACAGAGATTTAGAATGTATTGCTACAATGTTCTACACTTTCTACTATTTACATTATCATGCTATATAATATTGAGCAGAAATTTCCAAGATGAAAGTGTGGAATAAAACCACTTACTTGAGGGCTTCTATATTCCTGTTGATTATGAACCAAGTACATGTGGTTGATTTTCTTAAGCATTGTAGTGTGTATTTGTCGGGATAATAGGTTTGTGTGTTTTGCAATATTTTATTTATTTTTGCTTTATTTTTGCACTTAGGTTAATTAGATTAATAAATACATGTTTGTGGGTAGCATGGCTGCAAACCCTCACGAGACAACACTCGTCCTACTAGGGACACCTAGAGGTTTAACGGCTTGTTGCATACGCTCAATGCAATCGTGTTCCCTACTAAAGTGGTGTTTACTTTATGCATTAGTTCCTTTAGTTGCTTGTTTGATTTTGTTTTGTTTTGTTTTGCTAGGGACTAGCAAAATCTAGGTTTGGGGGTGTGATCTATACATGAAATATGCATTTTATTATCTCCTAAAACTTATGTTTATGCTAGTGTTTGATTAGAATAACTACTACTTTAATATAGTTTTTAGTTTTGTAGGAAATGAGAGCAAAGATACAAAAATGAAGAGAAAACGGACTTCAATGGTCAAATTATCGTAACTCCATGTACAAATATCGGATTGGACTGATTCAAGTCTCATGTTAAATTTCAAGAAGTCAGCTTTCCAACGCCACCAACCACGCGCAATTCGGAGTTCGGAGCAAAAAGTTATAGCCATTTGAAGATTCCAGACAGTAGAAACGATCGATCCCATCCTTACGCGATCGATCGCGTCTTCCGCTTAAAAACACTACATTGAAGAAAACGATCGATCGGACATCCAAACGATCGATCGTATCTACTGGAATATTTGGTCTTGCGCGAGATTTTGAAGACAGTAAAAACGATCGATCGGCTTCGTCCGTCGTCGTTCTCCATACGATCGATCGGAAGCAATTAACAAAGGAAAACGGCTTCGTTCGGATGCGTTCGTAAGGCGATCGATCGGGTTATACGGGCGATCGATCGGTGCATACGGAAAATGCAATTTAACCCTATTTTGATTCGGATTTGGAAGGGGATTTGAGGGCTTTCCTTCACCCCTATATATATGCCTTAAGGGAGAACGTATTGGGTATGCAAGAATAGAGTTTTGAGACCTTGGAGGCTAGAGGAAAGGAAGAAGAAGAAGATGAAGAACAACATGATGATGGATTCTCTTCCCATGCTTGGCTAGACTCTCTTCCAAGGTGTAGATGAAGCCCAATTGATTGGTAGTATTGTTTCTTTTCTCTCATATTATGTGTTTACTCTAGTTGGTGTATGAACCTTTGTTATGCAATTAAAGTTAATTCATTGAGTCTATTCTTTGTGCTTGAGAGAGACAAGAGTGGATTTTATGAATTTCAATCTGAAAGATTACTTGCATGTCTGAGAGGAATATGAGTGTTCTGATTTGTTATATATCAATAAAGTTTCATTGATTTATGCTCGAGAGAGATAGATCACAATTTCATATGCTTAATTGATTTATGTGTTACGTCCGAGAGGAATACACTAGCCAACTGGAAATCTGAATTCAAAAGAGAGAGAGACGATACACTAGTCTATTGTGGTGGATTCGAAGCCTTGGTACTTCTCCTATTGATTAATCTCAGCTTAGTTTAGTTAAAGTTCATTGTTTTTCTCTAGATTAATTAAAAACTGCTACTTTTCTCTTGAATTTGGTAGAATATTAATCCGTCCCTGAGGTTTGACAACCCTTTCCATACTCGCCGTAGTACAATTGCCTTGTACACTTGCAAGGGTTTTATATTTAAACGATCAACCCACATTCCCCAAACATGAAGGCAAGCTTGGTGCTCAAGGAGTCATGGTTCAGAGCCACAAATGATGAAGTAATGACGCAGGCGTGGACTTGTCAGCCCTAGAACGAGGCCAACTAGGAAGCGCAGAGGTCAAGGAGGGAGGAGTAGGCTTCTTGGAGTGGAAAGTAGGAGGAATAACTATCATTCAAAAAATAAAAATCATACCTTTGGAAACCGATGAGGGAGGAGGAGGTTGCACGGAGGGCCGATGAGGCATGTCCGCAGAGACGAGGACGATGGGGGCGTCGACGAGGGAAGAGGGTGAGGAGGGCAGAGGAGAGGCGATGAGGGAGGGAGGCGATTGTCGGGGGAGAGAGGGTTACGGGTAAACTAGGGTAGATGTAGGAAAGTAAAAACCCGCCTCAACCCATCACTTTGCATCCGACGACTACTAACAAATTCGACTGGAGAGAGCTTCTCTCCAGTCGAATGCAGAGTACCTTTTTCCTATATATATATAAGAAAAGTTTAAATGAGATCTCTCTCATATAGCTTATATGAGGCCAATTCAATTTGTAGCCATTGGATCTTGATCTAATGGCTATAAATAGCTACAAAGAATTCACTTAACCACTGATTTGACTCACTCACTTACCCACTGATTTGATACCTACCATCGGATCGAAATCTAACAACCTAAAAAATTGGCCTCATGCTCCTTATATGAGAACGATCTCATGTAAACCGTCCTCTATATATATATATATGATTATCTTTTAGGTTTATTTTGATTATCTTTGATAATATATGACAATTGTACCGGAAATTTTTATAGAGAGCTATTTTTTAGGGACTGATTATCACGGGGAGATGTTAAAAGATTTTTTTTCACGGAAATTTAAATAGAGAGAGATGTACATTTTTTACGACGGCTTTTGAATATGTATGTATCCACAATGGCCCTACAAATTAATAGAGAGATCCTTAAAGATATCTTTTCTAGCGCTCATTAATGAAATTACCCTTGAATTAATTGAAAATCCTTAACCCCATTAAACATTAATGAAATAGGATCCCACATCATATAATTCCAACGAGAAAGAGAGAGACACTTTGTTATTCATCCCATGGGTCCCTGTCTCCTACATTGTTGGCGCATAACTCAATTTCATCCCATAGGGCTCACATCCTCTCATACGTACAAATAGAGACATAATTAATTGGATATATTATAGCTAAGTACTTAGGGTGATTCCATGTCAATGATTTACCCTTACAATCATTACAATCTCTCGAAGATAGTGGGTCCCATTAAGTCCAAAGGGGCACGATTTTGATCAGTTTGTTTTACCCTTTCGTGCATGCATACTAGTGAAAATTAACGTTGCCCAAGTTTTTTTCATTAATACTGTAGATTGTATGGTGAAAAAAAAGAAAACAATATCATACTATTATTATACGATTGCCGATACGACTCAAGTGGAGAAAAAATTGGATCCTTTTTTTTCATAACGGGCACGTGAGGTTGCCGTGAATATAAAGCGGGAGAAGAAGCATTATTTTATAAAAATACATTAATATGACTCCCATAAGAGTCCACGGAAGAAATTTACATGTCAACGGAATAGGAGTGTTATACATGGATAAGGACAACAGAAGAGGAGTGCTATAAACGGAAAAAGTCGAACTTTAATATGCTATTAAATAGGTGTTTGGCATTGTAGTCCTACTTAAGTTATGATTGGCATAATTATTAATCATCTAAAAGACACATGTCCACATGGACTTCACTGTGACTTCATGTCTAGCCATTTATTGTTTAAAACTTTTTCTAATTGATATAGAAATATGTTTTTAGTTTATTTAGAAAAAGCCCATTCACACGTGCATTTTGCACGTGCATCCTTGCTAGTGGATAGAAAAGCCTTATGTTCCATTGTAGACACTGGCACTGCCATAACTCTTATTATTAAATTTTATTTCAGTAACAGCTACATCTAAATGTAGAAAAATGTTTCTTCTCCCGCTTATTTACCACGGCCAACCCACTCACAGCATTTCCATGAGTGACCCGTGAGATTGGCTGTGATAAATAAGCGGGAGGAATAGCACTACTCCTAAATGTGTGCCTCATATTAAGGGATATATGCCCATGGGGCTTACTCCTAGGACGGAGGAAGTCCTGGCCTCGTGTCACAGCCCTGGCATATTAAGAGGAACATGCCCATGAGGCCTACTATAACGTGTGAGTGTGTGGTCACTGTCATCTAAGGGTGCTCACGAGCCGAGTCGAGTCAATTTTAGACTCAGCTCAGCTCAAGCTCGATTTTTAGAAATGTGGCTCGAGCTCGAGCTGGGCTCGAGTCGAGCCTTAGAATTACAACTCGAGCTCGGCTCGAGCTCTAATTCTTAAACTCGACTTGAGCTCGAGCTCGACTATCCCATACCTAAAGTCGGCTCGAGCTCGAGCTCGAACTCGGCTCGAGAACCTGGCTCGAGAACCTGACTCTACCATGATCCCATTATATTCCATAATTACAAAGGTAGATCAATATCACAAAGGCAAACAACTCTACCATGAGCGTAATATCCCATTATATTCCTTACATATCCATCACACTTCTAAGGTTTCCAAATTCTGCAGGTATTGATCCAATCAGTCTTGCTCAAATTTCTGCCAGCAGTGAAGATGTCAAGATGGGAAGGACGAAAAGCATAACATCAGGTTGACAAAAGCATTCAGCTATCAATTACTTCAGAGCAAATGCTTACAATTTCAAAAGATGTTCCAAGTCACCAATGGATTCAGGGATGGCACCACTAATTTTGTTGTTAGAGATGTCCCTACAGATATTGTTCTCATGTCCATTAGTTACACTGTCATCCTTTATAAGAGCAATCATATGCTAAAATAGTTTAAAGGCTCTCTGACTTACAAAGTATCCAAGTTTCCAATTCATGATAGTTCCAGTGGTATGGGTCCCTTAAAATTGTTAGATGAGAGATTTCTGGGTAGAAAAATATATGCACAACCAGAACAGTTTAAATTATGAAAGTGATACGAGTCATATGTATACAATAAGATGTCTATTCATTGCACGCACTAATTACATGAAATAAGTTGTGGCACATAATTAACCACAAATATCAAGAGAATACTAATATCACAAAAGTGATAACAAAGCAAATCGGACTCACAAATAAGTCATGCTTTCTAGTTTTTCAAATGATCGTGGGATGGTCCCATCAGCTGATTTCCATATGTATTCCTGGAAAGGAAAAAGGAAAGAGAGAATTAATTAATTAAACATTAAAATCCCAAATCTTGCAGCAGATAATAAATACAGGGTGCTTACATAATATTGAGATTTATACATGAGCTTAAATTTTCAGAAATTGGCCCTTCAAGCTTATTGTTGGCAACATTCCTGCAAATCTGAAACTTTGTAAATATTCACCAAAAACGAACATGAAGTGCACTTATTGGAAAAAAAAAACTTCAAAAGAACATTCAAGTCAAACAGGTCAGTGAGTTTTCCCAGATCTGGTGGAATGTGCCCAGTGAGTTGATTGTAGAAAGCCAGTTAAACACTGGAAGCAATAAGAAGTTTAGAAAGACAATGATCACATACAGCGTAGCCACTTGCAGAAAACCAATGTTAAATGGAATTTCTCCAGTGAGTCGATTATAAGACAAGTCCCTGTGCAATGAGGAAATAATCAACTCATATAATGTAAATTATCTTGTAATACGGGAAACAATGCTCTAGGATACAGGCAAAATACGTACAAGACCACAATGGAGAAGGGTCAGTGCCGTATAATATTCTCAACAGGGGAGATCTGATGTTGTGGTGCCCAAAATGAACATTGCAAACACTTATTAGTCAAAATAGTGGCGATTCTGCAGTCAGTGTACCACCTCTCGTCCATTAAGCTTTCAAGGATTCATTACAACCCACAATTTCAGAACCTGATTAAGTAGATGATCCACCTCATTAGAGAATTCAACTTTTGCACGATTCATCTTTCCTCCAACAACAATTGTTGTACCATCTTGCAAAGCCCATATCTAAGTAAAGCAGGCAAGATACTGCTTAATACTAGTGCAAAATTTTGAATGAGATATATAAGGAATGCTAAGAGAACCAGTTGGCAATTATAAATACCTGCGAGTGCGACAAGTAACTAATGCAGGTTGTGAGCATCAAAGAACCAAATCCAGCATATACAATTGAAACCCCTGGGTCAGTCTGAGAAAAGAATTTGCCAGCTCTAAGTTCTTCTTTTCATGGTGAACGAGAGTGTATAAACAATATGACAGTTACATATGTAACTCAACATATCCTTAAGGTTTTTACGAGCTTTACCTTCAAATTAAGTCCACTGCTACCAATTGCATCTTCGATGACAATCTTGAAGCCATCAATTTCAATTGGAAGATTTGAACCAAGCCGACGAACCCCATCAAACTTTCCTTCTTGGTCATACAGCACAATTGACTGTAAATCACGAGCAAGCATCGATCTAACCAAGCCACACTAATTCTCATTAGCAACCTTTTTTTGTATCTTGGCAAAGAAAAGGTCACTCAAGGAAACACAGAAACTCACATTCCTTTCACATTAGGAGCATCTGGATCACCCACCGGAAGAAATGTCCCATACAGTTTCTTGTCACCATTTATTTGTAAAGGTGCCATAGGAAGATTAAAAGGGCCTTCATTATCCTTATAAATTTGGAGCGCTGAGATACTCCAATCTGTTTGGTATATTGTAATTCCCTCGTACCTCAATGGATCATTTACACTAATTTTTTTCCTCAAAACTTCCTTACCATTGAGATCATATAATGAAAGATCGGTGCGAAATTGAGACACCTGAACAATTGTCAAACAGAAAAACACAATTTTCATTCCTTTCGTTTGGACTGACTCAAACAAAATATGAAACGGATCTACTCATTACCTCTCCACTTTCATAATAATCTGCACTCTAGCAACAGATTCCTGTCAAATATTTGGTTTTTGTTTGTCGATTTATCACTAGGAATATGCTAACACAAAAAACTTGGAGGAGTCCAACCTACGTGCAATTTTGACCAAGGGTATTTGTGTGGTGTAAGTACAGGCCATAAGTGATGCAGCAAGAAGAACAAGCATCCCTAGAAATACAGGAGAAGAGAACATATGGTCGAAACCCAGGCTTAGAACCCATCGCCAGGTAAAGAAACCAAAGACTGGATCATCTTCGGGATACTTTTGGAAATAGAAATCAGGGGCTTCCCCTTGGTCTATTACTGTACCTGCATGCCACGAGTATCAAAGAAAGATGTTTTATCTAAAACTTGTGAAAGAAAATATGCAACAAGAAATCAATTTTAGTTCATTCTGAAAAGTAGTGGGACAGACAGATTGTCGTATTTAATTAAACGAACAACTGCGAATTCTTTCAGCTAAATACTAACTGTATAGTGTATACCGAATACAAAATTTAAACACTGAATTAAACGATAATGACATCTAATTCAGCTACATCAACTGCCAAGCATCAACCTGAATGCTATTATCCGACTTTTCAGAAACAATATAAAGTTAGAAAAATTAAGCGATACTATCAGAAGCGAACATACCTAAAGCCATGAGACCAGCAATTGCGAACATTTCTCCAATAGCCAAGGGAAGGTTGGAGAGAACCGCCAGCAGTAAGAAGTTGATTGTAGAAAGACCTGGAAACTGGTGCAATTTCCAATATTCTGAGGAATGCTTCCTTTGAAGCTGTTGTTTCTAACATCACTGCAACAAATGCTTCACAATCAAAATGAAAAAACCATTGTCCTGTAGAAAAAGGGTTATGCTGATGGAGTACTCACAAGTACCACAACCCTGTCAGCTGGCACATATCGGGGGATAGAGTCCCAACCAAATTGTTGCCCCGCAAACCCCTGTATCACACAGTTAAAGAAAGGGGTCAAGCTCCAAAATTTGAGACTCTGAGAGCACATTCATAGATCACATGAAAAAAATCAACTACAATTAAAGAGTAACAAACAATTTATGCATGGGAAAATTTGACTACTCACAGAAATTGGAGAACTTCATTCCAGTATATTACTCTGGGAATGTCTCCAGTCAGTTTATTTTGAGCCAGGTCCCTTGGAAAAGATGGTTGCATAATTGCAAATCTGTGAGTATACTTCACTTAAGAATCTTAAACATGAAAAATAGATAAGACAGACTTACAATATTTTCAAGTTAGGGATCTGCGATAATGTTGAGTATAGGTCCCGTTAACTGATTGTTCTTCAATGACCTAGGAGTTCAATCGATGTAATAGAGATAGCACAACATCCATCAATGAGAAGAGAAATTTTGCACAGTTGTCAAGTCTTCAGTTTCATTCTGTGGAAACATCCATCACCTGAGTTAGATTCTATGGCAGCAGCAATACGAGGCAGTCGTAAGTTTACTGAAATCATGCCATCTAAGTTCAATATGAGACAGTCATAAATTACAATATTAGAAGTGTATGATCTGACAACTCAAAATACTAACAATACAAACAAAAGATTTTGAGCAACCTGACTTGACAAGCTTTAGAGTCTCATGCTTAACTAATCTGTGCAAGAAATGTCAAGTATTAGAGCATATATGACTGTTAGGACAAAGAAACTTGAAGAAACTTCAAGTAATTTCTTACCATCAGTTTTCTTCCTTGTCATCTTCAAGCCCTTCATCTTCATATAAGAGGCGCAACCAAAATTGTGTACATACTAGAGCATCAACTGTCTCATAAGCCAAACTCGCACGATAATCACTGACAACTCTACCACCAATACTAAATGCAAATTCAGATGCCACAGTTGATAATGGAATTGCAAGGATATCTCGGGCCATGATCGATAATGTGGGATAATTCACATAGGCAATTTTCCAAAATTCTAGAACATCAAATGGTGGCCCATTTAGGGGTAATCTTAGAATTTGCTCTTCCAAGTATGATTCAAGCTCAGATCTCTTTGTTGTTGTTTCGCCCTCTTCTTCCACGAACTTACTAAATGCATCATCATAATCCATCCCCTGTGGGGAAGAATGACTAGAAGAAGCAGTATCTAGTGATTCCAGAGGTTTACATTTCATTTTTTCCTCATAAAGTACAAATATTTCAAACAAAGTCTTATGGACCTTATCGACTTCTTCCCTTATCTCACTTGAACTCTCGTAAACATTCTTAAATGCAAACCTAACCATTTGCATTTTATACCTAGGGTCTAGGACACATGCTATGGCTAAAACCATGTTACACTCAAACCAATATTTATCAAACTTTGCAATCATTGGCTCCAACATACTTGCCAAATGTCCAAAACTTCCATGAAAGGTGGTATCTAATTTTCCCTTGATTCTAGAGACCACGGGTAGAATTAAATTTGCAGTAGGATACTTTGTCCCAGAGAAAAGTTCGGTGGCTTTATAGAAGACTTCCAACACACCCTCAATTTTTTCGTATTTTATCCACTCCTCATTAGAAGGGCACCATTTGTAGTTTTCATCAATCTCTCCATAGGACTCAAATGCAAGCTTTACCTCTCTTGCCACCTTCAACATCAAGTATGTTGAATTCCAACGTGTAGTCACATCCAGTTGCAAACCTTTCTTATTAGATACGTTGATGTGTGAAATTGAGGTTTCAAAATCAGTTTTTCTTGCCATAGAGCTCCTGATGTACTTGATTGACTCCCTTACTTTGCCAATTACATCCTTGATGTACTTCAATCCATCTTGCACTATCAAGTTCAAAATGTGAGCACAACACCTAACATGAAATATTTTGTCCCTAATATGAAATATTGAATTGGATGGGAGCCGATCCTTGACAATCTTAGCCATGCTATCATTTACTGAGGCATTGTCCAAAGTTATTGTCAAAAACTTTTCCCTCTATACCCCATTCCACCAGAAAGTTAGCCAACATCTTCGCCATATTGGATGCATTATGTGGAGGAGGAAAATTCCTAAAGTTTATGAGCATCTTTTGAATCTTCCAATTAGCATCCACATAGTGCGTTGTAAGGGACATGTATTGCTTAGTTGCTCTTCATGTCCAACAATCACTTGTGAGACAAATGTTCTCAACATATGTTAACTTTTGTTTTAGCTTGTCCTTCTCTTCCTTATACAATCTCATGCACTCTCTCTGGATTATATGGCGAGAAAACTTTTCATGTCGGGGCTGCAAATGTTTGCAAAATAAATTAAATATTTTGCTCTCCACTGATCGGAAAGGTCTTTCATCCATAATTACAAGCTTTGCAAATAGTATTTTCACCTTCTCTTTATCATATTTGTAACCAGTTATTGTCACCTTATCTTCACCCACTTCAGTTATATCCTTCATAAACTGCAACTCTTGTTGTCCTTTTGGCCTTGAGTTTTTTGAACATTTCTCTAAATGCCTCTTCAAGGTTGTTGTAGCCGCGATTTTGGATGCCTTATATAGCTTCCCACAATTATTACACTTGTTTTGTTTCACTCCAAGAACAACTACTCTCTTAAAACTTTTCCACACGTCAGACTTTAGACTTTTAGTGTCATCATCAGTCTCATTCCCAACATCATCGGCTACATTTACTCCATCTGTATTTTGCTCTTGCACGTTTGCATGATCTGCATCCATTGGAGTCGGAGTTGGTTCTTGAGGAGTAGCAGATGTAGCATTACAAGAACTTGACCCTGAAGCCATACTCGAACCTGTACCAAACAATGGAGAAGTTAGAGATAAAAAAACACCAATTTATGTCAAATAAATGGATGGAAATGTAGGCATTCATGAAGCGGAATAAAACTTATGCACCAAAGGACCACGCCCATAGCTAACTAAATACTAATGCAGTAAGAGACTAAACCAAAAGCATTAGTGTAACTTGATAATACATATTAAATCAAATTTTTTTGCTTTCATTCCTCAGTACATTATAACAAATTTCTATACTAAAAATTCCTAGTTTCAATTTTGGCAAAATCACATAATCGCCATTAAAATCCAAATTATTTATTAATATAAATCATGATGCTTTCTCACAATTATTTTCACAAAAGTAAGCAAATGAATGTAGCAGATCACATGAAAACAAAAGGAATCAGAAATATAAACTTAATAGACATGCACTCTCTGTTCCATATTAATAGTCCCGTATGCCCAATTGGACTATTAATACGGAGGTTAAACATGACAATATTAATTCACAAATGGAGAAGAGCATAACCTTAACATAATCATATATTGAGTCTTCAAAAGGTTGGACAACAAAACAGCAGAACCTGTATTGTAATGCTCTACATATTGAAACTCATCAAGATCGAACACTCACAAACCAGAACACTAAAAAATAATCGAAGAAATTCGTAAATAAATCCAAAGATAATATATACACAGATAATCATTGCCACAAACATTATGGTAATAACAAACTTCCACTGCAATTCTATCAATAGAAAATGCTTCAAGACATTGAGAAGTATAAACAGACTTATGGCAGAAAATCAACATCATTTATTTACGGAAAAAAATAAGACATGAAATACAATAGTAGTTGGAATCCTCATATATTTGTAGACAAATAACATCAATGAAACTACCAAATAGAAGATATAAAGAAACTGCAACAAAACTGAAATTTTGACAACGTACATAAGAGAGGAGAAAGGTTGTCGCCGCTGTCGGAGAGGAGAGGGGGGTAGCCGCCGTCAGAGAGGAGAACAGGGGAGTAGGGGCTGATCGGTCAGGTTCGAGGGTTTTGACAGGATCACCCCACCTCGAGTCGAGCTTCTTCAAATCGAGTCGAGCCGAGCTATCGTATGGTTCTATCTTGAAAAGGTCGAGCTCGAGTCGAGCCAAAAGTCGAGTCAAGCCGAGTCGAGCTAGAAAAAATCGCGAGCTGACTCGGCTCATGAGCAGGCTTACTGTCATCGTCATGGGTGTGGTTGTAGAAAAAAAAAATGTATGCAATCAATCAGCCTAATTGATGACACTCATTTTTTATGATGTAAAGTTATCTAACGGAATTTAATTACGTAGATAAGATATTTAACCGGCCGGTTTCCATGTTAGTGTAGAAACCTTACTGTCTTTGGCGACTTGCCCATTTGATTTTTGGTCCGGTTTAGTCTTGGAAGGATTGAAAAAAATGGATATCACATATGATTTCTGCAATTTTATTTCTAATTCTTCAAGACAACTAATAATGTCACGAACAGGATCTTGCTGGGCATCTGCGGCTATTGCAGCTGTGGAAGGAATAAACAAGCTAAAGACAGGTAAGTTGATATCTTTATCTGAGCAGGAGCTAATAGATTGTAACACTCAAGGAGACGGGTGTAATGGAGGTTATTTGGAGGGCGCATTCAACTTTATCCACCACAAAGATCCCGCTGAGGTAACTAATAGCACAAACAAAATCAAAATAGCAGCAGCCAAGATCACAGGTTACGAAGCTGTGCCTGCCAATAGTGAGGAGGACTATGTGGCATTGCCATGTGGGCTTCTTACCCACAGCGACCTTAGAAGATGATGGAGATAGGGCTGGCTCAACGCGATGTGAGGCCGAAGGCAAAAATTAGAAGAAAGTGGCCGTTTGGGGCGTGATTAAAAGCAAAACATCCGGATGGGATGTTTTGCTACACTGTAGCATCTGATTATTTTATATATCCAGCTGAAACACCTCCTGCATGTAAAAATCCAAATGGATGCTACAGTTGATATCCAAAATCCAGTCTGGATATTTTTGTAATAATCACGCTCCAAACGGCCCCTTAATCAGATAGAAAAAGGACACTTTTACCTTAGACTAGCTGTTGAACGAATGCAGGGAAAATCAGCCTATGTACACTTAAATACTTACTCTAGTAGTTGATCGAATGCATGGATAGACCTAGGTCTTAAAGACTTACACTAGTAGTTGATTAAATTATTTTCGTTATGATGTAGGACCACTTTTTTCCTCTAAATTACACGATAGAAATGCAGGGGAAGAGGTTTTGTACGTAGTCGGTCACTGACTCAAATGCTATAGTCAACTTTCGATGAATCTCATAGGGATGCAAAACCTCCTATTTACCAGAAAATAGAAGGGCCAAGCAACAACAAATTACGAAGTGCTGCAATTACACAAAATACTTTCCACCAATTATCTATTAATGTAATGGTAAGCTGTAAATCTTTCACAAAGATGCTATCAAAGGCAAAAGAAAAATAACTTGCAAATGTTAATAATACATGGCATATTTACACTCAAAATAACGAGAAAAAAAACTCCGAAGGATCAGTGACCTCAAATCATATCTGGTTACACCAATATTGTAGATGTTCATCTTTGCGGAGGTTACTAATTAGGCCTCCACACCTTAAGCAAATGAAGCTGCTTCCATCCATGAATGCATCCAGCACCATTTGTTTCCTGCCACTCTCTGCTAGTATAGAACTCTCGTCAAAATTGGGTATCTGTATCGGTGGGGCACCTCCTGTGTCAAATGGCACTGGTTCAGATCTTATCGGTTGTGCCCCGGCAATGGCACACTCTGCAAACAAAGACGCTAACTCCTCAACTGCAACATTTGCTTGCACTTTGTTTCTGTACAGCTCCCGAGCACGGTTCAAGGTTTGAAAAACAGCTGCTTCTCCACCACTGTATCTCATTGCCGTCACCACCTGCTCGTAAATGGAGTTGGATGCTCAGATGGGCTATAAATATCACAGATTTATACGCCTTATGAGATGATAGCGAAACAGCATCATCTCGGGAAATAAAATTTTAAATGGTATATTTGGACAGGATAGTTATGTGTTAAAAATTGACTCTATACACTTCATAGCACAAAACGAACTGTCATAAAATGTTGTTAAATCGTGCAGTTTTATTAGCAGAGAATTATTGCAGACATGAATTGCAGCTGCATAGCAGAGAATCCCTTAGCTATGGACCAAATAGTAATGACATCAAAAATTTCTAAATTAAAATTAGTGAAAACAAGCAAACAAAAAAAATCTTCTAATACAAACATAAAATCGGTGCAGAAGAAACAAGCATAGAGTAAGAAGTACAGTGCACAGGGTGACAACCATCTGCCTCACCTAAAGATCCACTATTTCAAATCTCCAACCACAAACTTGAAAAACAAACCAGCAATCGAATAAAAGGAGGTGTCATCTAAAGAAAACTAAGTCTCTCTATGGTTACAGGGGAAAAACATCACAGCAAGCCTAGGTAGTTTGTACCTTCCATTACGTTCTTCCACACATACACACACGTATTTGCACACAAATAGGAATACAGAAAGACAGCCCCTCTCATCTGCTAAAAGGGCAACTGGTTGATATTTGATTGGACTACAGAAAAAATCCGAAGAGTACAACTTATATAAAGTTCCCCACCATATTCTAACACAATCACAGATGCCTAAACATTGCAAATCCAAGCTTTCTCAACCATCAAAAGCTTATAGAAAGATAAGCTAGCAAATATAACGCAATAAACTTCATGCTGGAAGGAAACTATGCTGAGTCTATACCCTCCAGGAAGAAAAAGTACTGAAGTGTCGAATCTGTAAGAAACTTGGAGACGTAGACCGGAAGACAACTATTTCTGAATCAACCCCCCATGAATAAAACTGAAGAGAGCAATCTGTAAGAAACTAAAAGATGAAGTCTTTAATGAAACACCTTATTGTATAGTGTAAAGATGAGAAGCAGAACGTCAAAGCATTGATATGAGTATAAGATCTTTTATCTCCTAAAATCCCTTGGCTACTTAGCCCTTAACTTAATTATAGGAAAGAAGGACAAAAGTGCTCCACCTAGGAATAACAGCTGCAAAATTAAACTAACAGCAGCAACATAATGATAAGAGGGAAACCAATCAGGTTGTGTGGACTCTGGAATGAGCAAACAAGATGAGCTACATGGATGGGAGAACATAGCAGAAATACACAAAACTTATATGCACTCAGTTGAGTCTGGAAGTGACCCAAAGTACAGCAGGATAGCTTGAAATTTCTGCATCGAACAATTGGGCACGATTAACTATGCCAACTACTTTTGGCCTGTGAGTCGCAGCATCTGCTTGCCTGATCAATGTGTCAACATATTTTATTCTGTTAAGCCAGGCACGCAAGTCGAGATCATATTTGAAGAATCCGATAGATTTTCCCCCTCCAGCTAAAACATTGGCAATAGAATTGAAATCTACCATTCTCACTCATTTGGGTACTTAACAATATGCACTCCAAAAGGATATCGCCAAAGATCCAAAAACTAAAAAAAGGAACTTAATATCTTGATCAGGCAAGCAAATCATGTGATTTTGAGACATATGATGCTCTTAGATAAGCTACCCAAGAAAAGGAAATGTGTCAAACTTGTATCCTATTCATGAAGCCAATAAAAACAAGCCTAGGAAAGAAATCAGGAGACAGAAGGGTGGACACCAGTTGAACACATTTTCGTATGTGGTGAGAGTTACAATTTCTTTAATAAAATCTTACATGGTCCTAACAACACTAAAGATAGATACCTTTTTCTTTTTCAAAGTAAAACGTCTATGAAAATCTGTAAAAGAAGTATAAATCTCAATACTCAGAACAAGAGAATTAAAATTATTAAGCAAAGCCTGTCCTTATATCAACAAGGTGTTTCTCCCAACAGCTCCCATTCCTACTGCAACAAAAATACTAATAATCCCACATGGTTATGTCTTAATCACCCCAGCTTTCAATAGTTCCTCAACTCAATAATACCAAATGACTCACCTGTTGACATTCCAACATATACAAAATGCAAGGAAACAGCAATAAAAAACTATCACTTTACATAAAAGCAATCAAGATTCAATTTCAATCAAAAAATGAAGTGCAAAGCTGGCGAGGAGAAGAAGGGTGAGCTCCGAAATACCGCTTGAAGGGACAGAGAGGGGTTTCCCTGGGAGATGAGCTGACGGGCCAAGGAGAGGTAGTCCCAGGCGTTCTGCCGTTGAGGCAGGTTGTTGGCCGCGTTGCCGTGCTCCGCCGTTGCCGTTTCTTGGTCGATGTCCATGCCTCCGCCGTCGCCGCCATTGTCGTCGTCCATGGGAGCGCTCCGAGTCTTCTCCTCCATTTCCTAAAACAGAGAGCAGCAGAAAATTCTAGGACATTCCCTCTCAGGTTTTGATTTGAGTTTTACACATTTTGCACGGTGATTATATTAAACTATATGTTAATCTCAATTCGACGGCTCAGATCACCTGACTCGCATCGACGAACGTGAGCCGTAGCTCATATAAACTTTGTGAGTATGATTCATGAATGGGAACCGTTTAAATGATACCGTTCTTGTATAACTTAAATGAGTACGAGTAATCTTGACCAGTCATATTATGTTGTTCTGACGATGATGATGCTTCATACTTACCTACCCATGATTTAACACTCATGTAAACAGTGATCTACATGAGAACATGAGAATCCATGGAGGAATATATATATAATTAAGAAAATAAAACATATAAAATAAACTTAATTCTTAATTCTTTATTGCCTAACGAAAAGAGAGGACGTTGGGTACATATTTATAGGCACAAGAGCTTTTGAACTCTAAGAATCCTGATTCAAAAGGAAACTAGCTAATATAAGTATCCAACCTAGAATTACTATAGAGGGTTAACTAAATAAGAATACTAAATCCTAATTAATCTAGTGAATCTTAAAGAGAGATTTGACCCCTAAGGCGGGTCATAACATTCCACCATCCCTTCCGCATCACCTCGTCCTCAAGATAGTCTTCCCTTCTTGTGACGTATACAAGTGGAGGCTTACTTGCGTAAGAGAGGTAAAGACTGATAATGGGCCTACTATAGACCGAACCAAGCAAACATGCTATGTTGGAAGATACTACCTTCAGTAATGGCAGCTTCTTCTTAGACGTCAGCACTGCCACATAATAGGAGCTCTATCTCAGTTGGGAGGAGAACAACAGGGTTGTTATCAAAACCAGAGTCGACATCAAGAACAATGGCAGTAAATTCACAGCCTCCATCAAGAAATATTTCAATAATAACGTTATCATCAATACCCATGGAAATAATCTCAATAGCTTTCTTAAGGGTGCATTTGGCAACGCGGATTTAGACGATGTGATTTTAAGAATCACGTGATTTGTCTAAATCCTGCGTTTGACAACTCTTTTTAGGGGTGATTTGATTTTTCCCCAAAATCTCACTCCAAAAAACGTGATTCTTATTATAACTTGAAAGAGGGTCGCCCAAAATGACAGGCCCAACCCTGTCATTTGTTTTGCCAAACACAATCTAATAGAATCATCAACACCATAAGCAACCGTGACTCAATGCTAGAACCGGCCTTTGTAGGTTTTACCACAACTTTTGCTGACTCACAATTTAGATTATTCCTCGAGAACCACTTTGACAAAGCAAGCCCATCCGGGTTATCATCCTGAATTAAGAAACTAGGCACTGTGACAAATCCTTGGCTATTCAGTTCCAAAGAAGCAGCATACTTATCAAAAGCTCTGCGGCATTCATAAGATGGTGTTCCCACAAATGGAATGTTTGCTTTCTTCAATAGCTTCTGAATCCCACTGACTTCTCAAAAACGACCATGTATGACACGGAAATCTATGTCCACAGAGGCTGAAAGGTGTTCAAAAAACTAAAAGACTGGAAACCTTGAGCAAGACTATCCAGTTTAAAATCAAAATCTGCAGCAGAAGTATTTGAGTATACCCAAACTAGTCCAAAATGAAGAAGGTGATGCAGCGGCACAACTGGGAGAAGAAAGTGCCTAGCTTGTGTAAGGTTTGGCGGCTGAGCTGAAGGTGGTGATGGCTTTGGTGGTGATGGAGATAGGACAGAGATGCTAGAACCAGATCCACATGCACCATGGTCGGAGGGTTGCCGTCGTGGTCAACTGGAAAATTTTCAAGTGAGGAGGAAGAAACTCGATGGAAAGACTCCATGCCTCGGATGACTATTCCGGCATCGGATCTATAGTCGCCATCGGCACATCTCCGGCCAGGCTGATTAGAAAGGCGGGAATCGCCATGCCGGCTTTCTTGGCAGGATCGAAGCCATCAAAGACAAGTCTTCTCTCGTTTCGCTGAGGGCCAACCATGGTGAAGTTTTTGATATGAAAGGGGTGGACTTTGAGCTTTTGAAGCCACACCTGAGAATAATGCGACGGTGGGGGGCTTTGTTTGCTTAATACTGTTTTGATTTTTGCATGACATCAGCGATGGAACCGGCGTTTGTGGAGTATCCAATGTGGAGCCATCCGTATTGGCAAAAGTCGAACACAAGACATAACAAACAACTCGACCGCCAATTCAACCTGAGGTTTGTATTCTGGTTGCTGTGAATTGTCCAACATATTTGGCTTGCAAAAGAGCATCTTCAGGGAGTCCCGCTATTCAGCAAAGAGGTGCTCTATGTCTGCTTTCAATTTTACCAACTTGTCTTCATAATTCCATGGCGTAAGCATAGGAGGGTGAGTGGAAGACGAGGATTGCAACTCTAACGTTGCCATGATTGGTCCGGAGGAACGACCGCTCTGATATCAATGATGCAGACAATGATCTACATGAGAATCCATGGAGGAATACATTTATAATTAAGAAAGGAAAACACATAAACCTAATTCTTAATTCTTCATTGCCTAACCAAAAGAGAGGATGTTGGCTACATATTTATAGGCATAATAGCCTTTGAACTCAAAGAATCTTGATTTAAAAGGAAACTAGCTAATATAAGTATCCAACCTGCAATAGACCAATTACTATAGAAGGCTTAACTAAATAAAGATACTAAATCCTAATCAATCTAATGAATCTCAAAGGCAAACCCGACCCCTAAGGCGGTCATAGCAGACACCCACCGTCAATATCAGTGATTGTTTGGCTCATGCACACTAAACCTCTTCATTTATCCTGTTTATGTCAGTGCTGGCCCAGGCTATGAATGCCGTAACATTTCGATCCGGTGGCGCACATTAATATAGAGGGCAAGAGGGTATGAATCAATGCCTGCTCTAGGCAGTGTCAGATCTCAATTTGATGACTCGCATTGCCCCGACTCACGCTAACGTGCATGAGCCCGGCCTCATATTGACTTTTTAATTATTTCTTTACCAATCCAATTTATTTGCGCCATGGCATATGCAAATCGGCATGTAGTGTACGATGAGGGCCGTTTGATTTTGATCCGGTGGTCATGGCTTAAAAGTTTAAGTGCAAGCTAGAAAAGCGAGGAAAATTATCTATTGTGGGCCTAGAAGGGTTGAGGTGGGCTTAGGCTGCTGCCTTTTAGTTGGCATTTTGGGGTTTGGAGGCTTGATAGCAGCATTCTTTCACAATTATTTTTAAAATTTTATCGATGTAGTTCAAGCCTCCACTCTCTTTGCCACCCTCCCGGGATCATATCCCAATTTACCATGTGCGTATGATGGATGGTCTTTGTTATAGACGAGCTTCTTAATTAGTCTATAATAGCATTGTACTTGTCAGAGGGGATTGGCAGGGGAATACCATAAGAGGCTGGTTGCTACTCATTCGTAAGGACTCTACATCCCCGTTACAAAAAAAATTTCATATTAATGTGAAATTTTTTCCATGAGAACCTTAAGCAAGAGGGCATCGTGTGAATCCTCTAACACCCTCTAAGTGTCATGGGGATTGAGGAGATAAAAAAATTACTGAAATGTAGGTTAATGAGCGGCGAAACTTCGCCTGGTATGAAAAAAAAAATTACCGATTTGGTTGCATAAATTTCATGACATCTTAATTCTTAGCCCTTCAAATATGTGAATATAAAACTCGTAGCGAAGACCCTCCTGAACCGGAGATTCCCTTTCTATCCTGTTGGCCATCGTAGCGTCTTCCTTCTAAACCAAATGTTACTTTGATTCAACAATTATGTATTGAGCGCTTCCCCCATAAGTATGTTTTCATTATGTTTTCATTCAACAGTAATGTATTGAATTTTTTTATATAACATACTGTATACTAGTACAATGCATTATTATTTTATGAAACAAAAGTATCATTTGGTAGTGCGATAAATGAAACAACAAATAATATTGAAACAAAAGTACATCTTATTCTTAATGATGGTAGCATTATTAAGCGAATCGAAGAGGCTACAGTTTAACCAAATGCAGAGAAGTATTTTCCTAGTATACATCAATTATATGAAAACAACTACAATCTCTGGACTGACACATTTTTTCCGACCTTTCGTCATACTCCATTGTTCTTATTTGTGTTAATCAGTTTAGCTGCAGTCAATGCAACTAACACAAAAATCTTATCACCAATAATATCAAAGAAACCGAAGTACAAGATTCTTATAGACCTCTTCAAGATGAGAAGACCACATATTCCCCAAAAACCTACTACAAAGCCGAGTATCATGCTAATGTATACCTCATTGTGCTCTTCTCAATCTTCATTGTCATTGCCAACTGTGTATGTCTCATTTCCTGAACAATTTTTTGTAAGCGGAGCACCACGGAGGTCTAAATTTCCAGAATAAATAGATGGATCATTGAGTGTTTGAAGCTGGTTTCCCAAAGGAATTTTTCCTTGCAAATTGTTGTTTGACAAGTTTAGCTTGCTCAACGATGTCAATCTTGATAGCTAATTGGAATAATACTAATAAGTTGGTTATTTGACAAATCAAGAGACTAGTGATTCCAGTCTTCCAATGTTCCATGGAATCTTCCCAGTCAAGTGATTATATGATAAGTTCAAAGACAACAATCCAACAAGTCTTGTTAATTCATTCGGAATATGCCCGTGAAAGGCATTGCTTGAAAGATCAATACTGGTGAAAAGGTCAAGGTTATTACTGTACTCGAGCATCATGCCTTTCGTCAATAGAGACAAGCGTGCAACGAAATATTTAGATCTTTGACTACGCACTAAACCACCCTCCGACAATGCACGAATCAAGGGCTCCCTTTCTTTTCTTGTGCCTCCATTTGATGCTGTAAGATTTCCCAAACTTGTAGGAATCAAGCACGACATATAATTCTTAGATACATAAAAATTTTGAAGAGATGGCATCAATGATATGTTCGATGGTATTTCTCCACTAAATTTTGTTTGACCGCAATCTGAAAAGTCTCATGTACATGTGGTTACCACTGATCAAAGGTTTAATGCTCCCGGAGAAGTTGTTGTCTCCAGATCAAGAAGCATCAAACTTGAAATATTTTGGAGGGGTGAAG
Organism: Houttuynia cordata; assembly: GCA_039654745.1. Lineage (NCBI taxonomy): Eukaryota > Viridiplantae > Streptophyta > Magnoliopsida > Piperales > Saururaceae > Houttuynia > Houttuynia cordata. The sequence goes on along the minus strand of CM077510.1, from coordinate 2,269,080 downwards.
GCAACTTTCCTTAGAGTGTGTTTTTGCTTAAAATTAATGACCAAAGAAAATCGAGTCGGTCAAAGGAGAATGGTATACCTCAAAAGTTTTCACCCAAATCAAGTATTTGGAGAGAAGTACAATTACCCAAGTTTCTTGGGATTGTCCCGCTTAAATGGTTGTGAAAAAGGTCAAGAAATTCAAGCCTCGCCATTGTGCCAATCCATGATGGAATTGTGCCATTGATTGATCTGGTTTATAGACAGAGAGATCTCAGTTGGAGCACTTCCACCAGTGAAGTTATCAGGAATGGGTCCTATGAATTGGTTATTTGAAAAATATAGGTAGTTAAATATGTATAGGCGATCGGGTGGAATGAATACTAGGCAAGATAAAGGTCTGAGAGAAGATTGAAGCTAAAATCAACACGAAAGGCACGGTCGAGTGCCAACAGATTTGGCATTTGACCTGTAATAATACTATGAGATAGGTCCAGAGTGTCTAATTGGGAAGTGAGGTTCCAAAACCATGATGGCAGGGAACCCCCGAGGCTTGTGTTGGACAAATCTATGGCATCTAGTGATTTTTGTGTATTTAGCCATTGTGGAAAGTTTGGTCCTAGATAGGATGACTCTATGTATAACTCAACAAGTTGGAATGGTGGAATCAAATTTCTTTTTAGTCTAAAAACCAATTCATTCAACGAGATGTCTAACGATTTCAAACTCCAAAGCTCTTCAAAATTAGTCTCATTCAAAACGCCGGTCAAGGAGTAGTTAGCCATGGAGGCAGAACTCAACTTCGATTGCTTTCCAAAAGTAGTACGGATCAGCCCATGTAGCTTATTATTATCAAGACTTAACCATACAAGGGATGAAAGATGTCCTATGCTACTTGGAATTTTACCCTCTATTTGATTCCTAGACAGGCCAAGACCCAGGAGGGAAGCCAAATTTCCAACTGTTTCTGGAATGCTACCACTTGGAGATGGTTTTCTGACAAGACAAGTAATATAAGGGAAGTCATGTTACCAACTGACCTTGGAATTTCTCCCTTGATATTGTTGCCCTCTAGATTCAAGGTCTCGATTCTTCCCCATCCTCCTTCGAGCAACCTTGTACAGTTTCTAGTAATGTCATTTTCACTAAGATCTAAAAACTGCAAGTAAGGAAGCTCTTTCATGTCATTAGGAAAATACCCATGAATTTTGTTCAACATGAGATCAATTGACTCAATGTTGCTAGTGTTTGGTAGATATGCTAAAATTTTGTCCCCCAAATTATTCCCACTGAGGTCTAGAATGCGAAGAGATGTGAAATTCCCGGCAAATGGAGGTAAGGCAGGATTAGGAAGATCACAATTACTCAGATGCAACTCAGATAAAGAAGGAAGAGAGGTTACAACAGCTAGCCAACTAATGTCTGCGTTAGAAAGATTTGTACCATCCATTTGAAGGTACTTGAGAGAAGTCGTCCCCTTTAGCCACTCAAGTGTCATTATGCAACATCTGATCATAAAATGACGATGATGAAAGGTCCAAGTATTAAGTTGAGAGAGATTGCCAAGCTGATGGGGGATTTCCCCACTAAATCTTGACCCCGACAAGTTTAAGTACTCCAACTCCTTGAAAGAACCCAAGAAGCTTGGAATTGGGCCACCAAAAAGGACATTGTTGCTCAAGTCCAAGCACTGGAGATGCTTCAATTCAAACAACACAGGATCTAATTGACCACTAAGGTTTACCCAGTTTGGTTGTTGCAAGTGACTCCTCAACATTTGCAGCAATCTGACAAATGATCCCATGAAGCAAGGGAATTGTAGGTGTCAACAAGCCCACTTCTGAACTTGAGGAGGGCTTCCCTCTCTTTGGTGGAAGCTCACATCTGCATGTCTTAGCTCCATGCAGAGTGTCAATACTTGCAATACTACAATTGCAAATGCAAAGTTTTTCATCTTCTTTAGTAACCAATTAAGGAAGCAGTCATGCCTCAAATTTCCGGCTTCATTCGTGGAAAACCGCATTGTCATTTACACAACCATCATTAAGATGTATAAATGAGTATTTAGCTCTGATAGGACTATTAATTAAATAAAAAATCCAAAAAGTACTGAAAATAATAATCCAACATAGTCTGCTATTTTCACAAATACTATTTATTTCAAAGTTTGCATAATAACTAAACTAGAGAAATTAACTAATATGGTATCCACAATCTCCAACTTCCTGCTACTCATTCAATGCAATTCTCAGCTAGACTTGTATTGCAAGATGTGTGAGTACTCCGAAGATATACTCAATAGAATGCAAAACTATAGCATAGATATAAAGAAGATTCAATAATGATCACTATAATGTGGAAGCAAAATAATATGAAGTTGAACAACATAATTTCCATCAATAAGAAGGCAAGAAATTTCATATCACAAGAGACATCAATATCTATCAAACTCCATAACACCTAAAGTGTAAGGAGATATATAATTTCTGCTCTCAAACAATTGCAAGCATATAAAGACTTGCTATGCCCTGTACCCTAGGTTTTCTCTTTGAAGCCTGCTATGTGTCTAGGATAAAGACCCCATCAGTGCTCACGAACACAATGGGCGGAGACTATTAGACCTTCTATGATGTCTAATAAGCCTAGAAACGTACGTGTGTTGCCTCTCTTTGGGCAAGAGCCTTGGAACATATAAAGTGTCACAAAAGTCCAAATAAATTTAAGCTCTTGCATATGTGCTTTTGAGTATATGAAATCTCTCACCCTAACGGAGTCTATCATGGCTTAATGAGCATATTATAATAGTTTTACAAAACATTTATTTTTTATCACATGAAGTCTCTCACCTTGGGAAAACTTACTGTTGTTGTTTTAATTAATCTTCTTAATTTTATTCGCAAGTGTACGAATCGTGTTTGGAGTATAGTCGCACAATTCTTACGAGGTCGAACCCACAGGGACTTTTGTTTTTGGAATTCTAATTCGAAGAACAGATTATTACCCTTGTTGAAGAATTAAATTGATTTGATTCACTACAACTACGACTAATCGAAGACTCAATGCAATTAAACAACTTTAACTAACAAATTAATCTAAAAGCAATTAAGTAACCTATGAAAAAGAAACTAATTGACAAATTAAAATTGGAACTTTCATCAGGAATTTAAAACACTAGGGCATAAAAATCAGCACATGACAATCATAGGAATAATTATTCAAAATCAGCAATTGTTCTCACGTTTATCTCGTAGAGAATTTGAATTCAATCTATTCTCCTACGGAAGATTTCAGCATGAAAGCATATAAATTTTTAAATAGAATTTTGTATTCTCTTGCATATCAACAGATGAGATTCAAGTCATTACATGTATCCATCATTCGATAAATCACAAGTAATATCCAAATAGCATATTAAACATATAACTCAATGCAATTTAAATTGAGAATAACAATCATTGAAACACATTAATTTAGGCATAGCAATTGCATCACATGAATAATTTTCCTACGACTAATCACGGCTTCATCTCAGCCCTAGTCAGAAGATTAGCTACTCATGCTATCTAATTGAACTACAAAAGTAATAAGATTCATCTCAAATAAAATTAGCAATTGACTTACAAGAATTTCAAAAATAAATGCAAAATAACAGACAGTACTGTTCCACTTCTCTTTCGGTCGACTATTTCAGTAGCAACAGCTCGAGCAATTGATACAACTCCAAGCAGAGATGAACACCAAAAAATAAAATAAAAACTGAAATGAAAATTTAGAACTAGAAAAAAATGAAAACCAATCTTCTGGTCGTTTGTCCGCCGGCCCTCTTTTCTGCTCCCCGTCTCTGTTTATATAGACTGCAAGAACAATCCTTTGTTCTTCCAAAATCAGACCTTTCCTAAGCCAATTTTGTGCAAATCAAAACCTTCCCTTCGGCTACTTCCAAATCAGTCAATTTGCAGCTCAATTCGCACTAAATCCCGTCCAAGTGTGTAATAAAAATCCCATCTTTAAACCATTCCGGAACAGGGCCGAAGCACCCAAAAACACATCTTTCCAATTCAAAGCCAAAATCGACCTCTTTGAAATCGTTGATTGAACTGAAAATGTACACTTACCATTCTGAGGCCATTGATTTTCCGATTCGACTTTGTTGCAAGCATTTTTTCCAAATCTAGAACTTTCCAAAATAGAGGCTGCTCTGTTCGCTCCGGAACCGCCGGTATCCATGGCCGTCATCCTGTAGTCGAGCTCCACAATCGCCATCACCTTGCCGTCGTCATCTCGCTGCTCTCGAACCCAGCCGTCACTGTCATCAAGTTTGACTCCTCCTTCGCCATCGCTCTGCCTTCTGCTGGTTCGCCATGTTCTGATTTCTCCAGTCATCGAGGCCATAGCCACCGTCGGGTTCTGCTCCCAGCTCGACCCATCGCCGCCATGAACTCCTCTGCCGTCACCATCGTCTCTGCTATTGGACCACCGGCCTGATTTCGCCATGAGAGCTCGAGCGCTCTCTGTTTTGAAGGACACCCGAGCAGAAGCTCGGGTTTTCTTTTGTTTTTATTTTCTTTTTTTTCTTCGAACCAAACCGGCCCAACGAACCGCTGATCCGGTTCTCTTCAATTCTATTTTCTTTTTTTTTCTTTTACTTGATTAAAACCCGATGTAGCAATGTCGTCCGCTGGATCGATTATGAATGGCTCTTTATCTTAACTCAACACTCGTCTTCTCTTAAGTGACTCATCAACGGTTCAGATCTTTAATGCGCGTGATATCAGCTCTTGGGTCACTTTGGCATTTCAAAACCCGTCTAATGGCTTCACTTTTGGCTGTTCTGCAGTACGAGCACGCGAACCTATACAAAATAAAATATGTCCCAAATTAGGTGTAACACCCGAAAAATTGGTACGTTAACAAAAGGTTTCTATTTTAGGAAACTGTTCTAAAATAGGAAAGTTCGTTGCCTGATTTGATTTCTAGTTGTGCGATGTGCTTTGATGTGTTATTTGATGTTTATGATGTGGTATGATTTGTTAATCGCATGACTATTAGTAGTAGAAAACCAGGACGTGAGGGTTGGTCCTGGCACTGGGCACAACCTAGCGCTGAGGCCAGCCTGGCGCCAGGGTCTGAGAACACCTGACGCCAGGAGTGGGGCCAAGCGCCAGGGCACGTGTTCAGTGGATGAGACTCATTTGAATTTTATAATTAATGGGTTAATTTTATTTTTTACATACATGGTCCGTGGTCTACGCGAGATAGTATAACGAGTTGTGTAACCGGGGGACACTAGAGTCATGTGTGTGCAGGACTCTAGCTTTAGATGCACAGACCTGGGCGCAGGGCCATGTGGCACAGGCCCAGGGAGTCATGTGAATGTGGGTAACTAACCACAAGGAGATCTTTAGAGGATTGGAGCGAATCTTGGTGCAAATCTACAGTTTGACCTAATCGCGGTGGATAAAGGTAAGTACTGCGGTAATTGGAAAATTATCATTTCAACGGAGATAATTATGAAGATAAATATGAATTAAAAAGGAAGTAATTAGAGTATCTTCTACCAGCCAATAGGAGGAGGAGACGCCACATAAGCAAGAGAGAGAGGGCATCCTATTGGAGGGCTCCTATTTGGTAGTTTCCTAGTTGAGTAGGGAACTAAACTTGATAAGGTGATATCCTAACTATAAAGATTGCAACCTATCTAATGATGGAGTTAAATTGCTGGGCGCCCTAATCATAATTAAGGGAAGGAATCTAATTGGTTAGTTGGGATTTGGGATTAGGAATGATCTAATTAGGAGATATCCTAGTTGGAGGAGGCTTTGGCTATAAAAGCCAAGGAGGAGGTCGCCCATATGCTCCACACGCCAAAAGCCTTGGACGACTTGTGCTAAACCCTAGCTCTTCTCCCTTTCCTTTCCACCAATTCCAGCAACCTTCTACGTCTTCCCTCAACCTCTTTTCTCGTGCGATCGAAGGTGTGGAGGCGTCATTGCAAAGAAGAAAGAACGAGCTACAGGTGGAGGTGTATTTCGCATACATCTAAGTGGTAGGATGGTTTTTCCTAACCAATTCAGTTTGCACTTCTTTGGTTCTTTCATATTGTGATTAGTTGATAAATATTATCTCAAAGATAAGAGTGCCTAATGTTTGTTTCATGAGAGATTTCTCGTTGTTTGATAAATAAGAGTGCTCATAATGTCATACCTTGTTTAATGCTTCATGTTGATGCATATATGCCTACTTTTGATGGGAATATCTATAGGTAATGTCTCTTGAACGTGGATGGTCATGAAAGTTATCTTCTTTATTCTGTTATGTCCTAATTTAATAGTCTAATATGGTTAAGGGATGTATTAATAATGTTAAAAGCTTAATTAGATCAAGGTTGATGCCTTGAATCTAGTTTAAGGTATTAGCATCAATTAGAATCATTATAATCATTAAGTTCTAGAACATGCCAGAGTCTAGAATTACTCTAGGAGGAGAGTAATTAAGGGTATTAATGTTATATTATCATGGTTAAATGGTATTAGTACGTGATTACCTATTATAAGTAAGTAAATAAATCATAATTAAATGTATAAAAATCATAAAAATATTCCATCAGTAGGGTTATAAACTAGACTCATAGGGCTATCTGCTGTTAAAATTTCAGAGTCAGAGTTCTTCTGTGTTGACAGTGGGATCAGTCGAAATTGGGCAATGCAGTATAAAATAGTTTACTGGAATTAGGGGTTTAAAGCACTAGAAGTATTACTACTCATAATATGGTATGATCTGATTAAAATAACACTAATACAGTATGATAAAACTACTTATGAGTCACTGTAATAAGTGAAGAAGTTTAAAAGATGAAGACTTTGGGACGAGTCAGCGTGCACAAGAGTCAATTTGTTCTTGTTTCTATGGTTCATCGTGGTGTCGGTTTGAGTATCCAATTGGAGATCAAACTTTCCTAGAAAGGCATTTTGAGATTAAAAGTAATACAATTCCATACTTTGAGATATCCCTATCAAAGGTAAGACATGATGCATGACGTGTACTCTAAGAGTGAAATTCATTATTCCTCAGATTGTGAGTCTTCATTATTTTCTTCATTACGCGAGATATGTGAATGTTCTTGTTACTCCCTGAGAGAGAGCTATATATATTGTTGAGAAACCTTGATTATCTGTTTCGTACTCCATGAGTGAGTCATTGCGGTAAGAGTTACCCTATTCTCATAAAGGTAACACTTGTGCTTTTGTTGAATCATTGTCCAATTTGACATTGACCTATTTCTCCACTTATTAAAAGGTGGAATCATAGTATGCTCACGAGCCATTGCTAGATCCGTGGTGATCTCCGATATTTATAGAACATGGTTTCCCTATTGCCCGAAAGGAGGCAAATACGTACGTCTTAGACTAGTTGACATTACGGAAGGTCTTCAGTCTCCGCTCATTGTGCCCGTAAGCACAGATGGGGCCAGCATGCCTAGACGCGTGGCCGGGTTCCAAAAAGAGAACCTCTAGGATGTTCTGGTATATATCTTACCTCTTGCGTATTGGTAAGTTCAGCGAGTAGAAATTGTAACTCCTTGCACCATAGATGCCTGGAGCCTTGAGTGTCATGAGCATTCTCTCCTTACACCGATATTTGTTTGGAGTCATATTGAGATTATTCTTTCCTATACTTTTCTATTGGAACTGTTTTCATTTGACCTTGCTATTCATGCAACGTAAACCTATGAGTGGTCTTTCAGAGAGTGTTTATTCCTGTTTATCTGAGTGATCTATTCTTCACAACCTATTTTATCTTCATGGTGGGTTTTTACATCCTACTGGGTATTTCTACGAAATACTCACGCATCCTCTGATGCAGGCCTCAAAGATCAGTAAGTCAGGATTTTGCAGTTCGGAAAGGCGTAGCAGATGCGTGGGAGATGTCTTGAAGAATTGCTTTATTTACTCTATTGCATTTTGTTAGAATTTCTCTAGTGTTGGCCAGTGTGTGCCTAGATTTGATGCTTGCTTTATTTGACAGTTTTATTTAATCTGCTGTAATAATTTTAGTAGGATTCATTTGCTACATTGACAATGTTATTTAAAATTTGATGAAGAAGTTTTTAGTTCTCAATTTCTAAGTTTCGTTATGAGTTCCTGGTGATGTCGATTACACGTTCTTTTGTAACGATGTAATTGACCCGAGTGATTGAGTATCCGGTCGCGTCCCAAGGTCCCTATCTCGGCTTTTATTTGGTTTACTTAAAGGCTTCCGCACTCCGATCGAGGTCAGGAATTTTGGGGCGTGACATTAGACGCACCAAATATTTATAAAATTACAGAACATATCTAAATTGAGTCATTTAAAGCAAAATACTTATTCAATTCCTAATTACTCAACTAATTACTAAAACTTACTTTATTCCTTATTTTAATTAGAAATTATGACTAACAAGCAGGTAAAAAGGCATATAAAAATGTGTATTTTTCATGCATAACACTTACTCAGTTGCCTCTAATGGGCGGGAACCTTGCAAGCATACGAAGCCTTGCAAAGTATGTAAATCCAATCAATATAATTCAAGGAGTCAACTAAGTCAGCAATCATCACGTTAAAAGAAAAAGGAAGTTGCAAGGATAAAGAATCTAATAAACCACTCTAGAGGAAACAACTAGCTCACAACAAATAACTTCAATAGAAGCTTCTAACCACGATGTTCTAAACTTGTAATGAAAATCCTTTGAGAGAGAGAGACGAGTCATAACCCAAAAAGAGTTGAAGGGCTTTTAAAGCTTTTACAATAAGTATTTTATTTTCTTAAGCCATACTTTCAGTTACATAATTAGATACAATTAATTAGTGTTTTGGATACAGTTGGCTCGTTTTCAATGAAACCAACTATAATTGTTTTATTTCTCATAATTATTTGTAGAATGCCCTACTGTCCCTACCATTAATTATAGGCACTTAGGCCATTACTGATAAGAGTTTACAACATTAAACATGTCACTTTTATTGGTAGTTCGCAAGTTTACAATAGAGAAACGAAAATTGATTTTTAAGAAAAATAATATTCTATTCAAAATGGAACAAATAGGTTTACAAAATTCCCACGGTCAGCACGTGAAGAATCTGGACTGAAATTTTTTACATAAGATACTTTTATGAGTCTAGAATCCAACAAAGAAAATGACATATTTTTTTAACTTGTATAATTTGTTATGGTCATTTTAGTACAGGTCATTGGCGCAGAAACAGTTCTAGTCGAGAGCATTATTTTAACCCGATAATAACTTATTAGGTCTAACTATGATCTAAACCTTACTTAATTAATATACTTGCTTAGAATTAAGTATTTTATGGCAGTGACTCCTAGAAGAATCATGTGGCAAAGTATGACTTCATAGGGACACACATGTACCTCGTCAGTGACTATAGCCACTTCTGGTTGGCAGTTTTTAGAGGGATTGCTAAAAAGGTTAGGTATCACTATTTAAACCTAATGCATTTTAATCAATTATATACCTAAGTGGTTCTCATAACTTTTAAGTAATACCTCTTTTATGCTAACAGGAATTTATTATGACAAACGAAAGGAATTTAGGTCGACAAAATTGTGTTTTTGACATGATTTAAATCTAATTAGGAAACATGAATAATGATTCACCTTTTTACACACATAATAGTCCCTACCGACTGAGACAACTTTAATGGGATAGAAGTGTCACGCACTAGAAGAGCATGACAACAAGGAATCAACAGGAATTTACACATTTCATTATTCTATTACAAGTATAAATAACAAAATTTTAAATGTTAATTGCCAATGAATTAATTTAGCCAAATAATATAAAATATGACTTCGATACTTAGAGATCACACACATGAATATGGATCATCAATATCAGCACAAGAATATTATTATTCAACATTCATATCGAAAGAAAACTATGCATTTAAGAATTGAAAAACCTAGAAGAGGTTGTGTTAAATTATCCTACCTCGTTGCGATGGAATCCTTCTCGCGTTTTAGAAAATCGAGCCGCGTACAAGTTCTCCTTGTTGTCAAAACAGATCAGCCAGCAATAGGATGATGAGGTCTAGTGAGAGAGAGAGAGGCTGTGGGTTTTGTAGGGGAGAGAGAGGGAGGAAGATGGAGTGGTCGGTCAAATCATGGGCCGACCAACTCTCCTCTCTTATAATAGGGTTTCCTAGTTCTAAATAAAGTGCGATTTCCTCCTTCAATCTGAGTCAAGCACATCTCATCTGTCTAATCAAAAGTCTCTCCAAAAGATACCATGACTCCCAGTTAGATTTGGATTCTAACTGCAATTACTTCTCTAATGTTAACTCCAAACCAATCCATCCTTATCCTAGGTAACTGTTTTTTAACTTTCAAATTCTCAAGCGCCCATTCCCTTTTGGCATCCAAAATAAATTATAACTTTACATTTTTACTAATTTAAATTTACTCTGACAAGACAACTTAGTAACTGAACAAATTCAACTCAGGATCACATCTCCATCGTTCATCCTGATTCTCCTATTCCTTTTCAAATTAGGAATGTGCTAACTAAAGATATCTACATTATTAGAGTTTTTTCCATATTACCTGGCGCCAACTTTGATATTCCCATATTACCAGGTTTTTCCCGTGAAATCTCATATGACCCGGAATCTGGACTTAAAGTACCCAAAATGCCCTTTCTTCTATTTTTTCGTGCTAATACTGTGCGAAGAGGCGTGTTGTGTACAACACAAAAAAAGTGTGAAGTTCTCCGGCGATATACATCGGCGACGTCACCGGCGACCGGCGATTTCGAGTGGCGATTCAACCGGCGGAATACACGGATTTTGACGAGCCTATTCGCGTCCCCCATCTCGATATCGAGCTGCCCCCCCCCCCCCCCCCCTGCTGGATTTCGACAACACGACTGAGGGAGAGTGCACAAAGGCGGCGATTTGAAGCGCATACGTCGGTATTTCTGATCTTCAACCTTCTGAGCTCCCCCGCGGCTCCCTCCGCCTACATGCAACCGGCGGATTGACCGATTGAGCTTCGGTTGACGGCGAGGAAGACTGTGAAAGGCACCTACAAGGAAATACACACATACACACGATTAAACTGCGGTAAGTTACAACAATCCTTACTGATTTTAGCTTCATAAGGTCCGACATTTGAATTTTAAATTTTTACTATGAACTATAAAGTCGTGTCTGTAAAATACACGACTTTCTATTTAGTCGTGTACGCGACAACACGACTTTTATATTTTCGTGTTTCACCGAGGAGACTTTTCTACTGACCACTATACCTCACTCCTTGCATATGGATAAAAAAAGAGATGAGTCTATGGAGGAAATACCATCGGAAGAGGAGGAGGATCATGATTTTGTCTTGGCACCTCGATAGCGAAATCAGAGGGGCAGGAAAAGGAAGGCTCCGATGGACCGACCAGTGAAGAGAACATATAATGCGCGACCGGCGCTAAAGACGTGTTGTCAATCGGGACCGATGAAAAAGTGTGCGGCCCTCCTACAGCGTCACCAAAGATGTGCCCAAGTGATCAAAGATGCTGGTTTCGCTGTCATTTTTGAAGGTGAGGACGTAGTTGTATCTCGAAACCTCCTCGACCATTTGGTCAGGTACTGGGATGAGTCGGCGAAGGTCTTCAATATCAAGGGCAGGACGCTACATTTCACAGAGGAAGAAGTTGCGCTTATCACCGGATTGCCCGCAAAGGGCGAAAGAGTTGAGGTCCTCCCCTCCTTGACATGCCAACCGGAAGGTCAATTCTTCAGAAAGCACTTCGCCGCGAGGAGAGCGGAAATTCCACACATTGAGGAAATCATAGACAAGCTTAGCGGGGGCGAACTGAAGATGGAAGAGGAGGACATTGCGAGGATGATCATCTGCCTCCTCTTCTGCACGGTGCTGTTTCCAGACAGCACTAGAGCGGTTCATCCCTCTTTGTACCGTTACATTGACGACCTCTCAAGATTGAGGTCATACAATTGGGCTGGGGCTATACATAAGATGTTGGTTTCTGGTATAACCCATACCAGCAGACTAGTGGGTGCGAGATCGCAAGGAGAGTGCCTGGGCGGTGGATGCCTAAATGGCGCCGCATATGTCCTTCAGGTATGTAGCATTCATAGTCTTCGATCGGGAAAAAGTCTTATACAATACCACTATATATAGTCGTGTATTATGCAACACGACTATATTTATAGTCATGTATGATGCAACACGACTAGGTATATAGTCGTGTTGTTTACGACACGACCATAGTTCAATTCGTGTTCAACTTATAGTCGACTAAGGCAACCGCGTATTGTAATAATGCTTTCATCTGTTTACTATGCAGATTTGGTTTTTCGAGCACATGACAATCTTTCATCCTATCATGGGCCCTACCAGCCCACGGGCCAAAAGGTGGCCAGGAAGTGGGGCCCTCATTACAGAGGTGATGAAAGGTGCACAGAAGAAGCACCGTATGGCCGACTATTGGACGGAAGTGTTCCACAATCTTCAAGTAGGGGAGGAACTCGTCGACGTAATCAGCCCCATGGCTGAAGAGGCATCTTTCCTTGCTTCGTCAACCTCAGTGGCCCCTCCTCCACGACGGCAGAGGCCGGAGAGGCCGGAAATCAAGAGGACTCCCAACCAACCTGCATCCACTTCCTCGAGGACGGCTGCCCAGTCCACTGCAACTGCAATGGGGCGATTGGAGGGTGCGCTTCAGGGCATACAGTCACTAATTGAGATAGCTCTGTCTTCGTATGAGGAGATGGGAAGGAGAGTCGGACCTCTGCGAGAGGTTCTCCACTCTATGAAGGCCTCTGCCGCCTCAGCGTCAATGCTGTTAGAAGGTCAAATCTTTGACATCCCAAGGAGGAGATGACTGAAGAGCCGACGAAGGAGTCAAAGAAGCGGCCCCAAATGGAGCCAAAGAAGTCATCGGTGCATCAGATGACGACAAAGAAGCGGCCCCAAATGGAGCCAGAGAAGTCATCGGTGCATCAGATGGAGCCAAAGAAGCGGCCCCGTGACAAGGAGCATATGAAGAACACTCCGATTGGTATGCGGACAAAGGAGCTGGCAAGGAAGTCACATCTAGATTCGACGAAATGGGGTAAGGTAAGTTGTAGACGATTATTTATTTTCTCGTGCCACATGGTACACGACTATTATATTTGTCGTGTTTAATGATACACGACTATGTTTTTTATCGTGCTGCTACTACTGACACGAATAAGTAAAATATCATTTTAGCTCCCATCAAACGCGCGGATGAGGAAGACAAGATTGAACGGGCTACAAAGAGATCCTCTGCCAAGTTGTTTTTGAAGAAGCTCCAACCAGAATTCAACGAAGATATGGAGCGTGCAGAAGTTGAGTCCCGTCTGACGTACAGACAGGACCTATTCCCCCCTGGTGTAGTGGTAAGGAAGCGAATGAGGACTGTCTCCGCGAGGGAATTGCAGAGGATTAGGGAAGATGACCATATACGGAGAATGGCGGAGGAGCAGGAAAGAAGGAATAGGTCCCCTCAGCCGAAAGCCGACTCCGAACAAACCATATCCGATCGACAAGCGACCTCTATCATCGATGAGGTCATCTCTTCCTTACAGCAGTCGGATATCGAAACCGTCAAGGAGGAGGTGAAGGAGGATGTGAAGGACGGGGATGTCGAGGAGGAGGAGGTGAAGGCGGATGTTCTGGAGAAGGAGCCGAAGGAGGAGGAGGGGAAGGAGGAGGAGGTGTAGGCCGACGAAGAGGCGATGGAGGAGGAGAAGACGGAGGAGGTGAAGGAAGAGGAGGCTGAGGAGGAGGAGGTGGCAGATGGCACTGGCTTAACCACATCCCAGCCTGTTGACGTCGATGTCCTCCTAACCCCTCAAAAGTGTAAGTCTGTAATTGCACTCCGCGACAACTATGCCGATTTGGAGTTATGCTTCGACATGGGGGTATTGTTAGAGCGGGATAGAGTGGTAATAGATGGATGGATCGCCAATCCGAGGAAGGCTTATCCAATCCCAACGCTATGTGATGACGACTATGTATCCCTCCTACAAACAACAGAAATAAACACCAATATAAGTAAACCTATGCTCCTCATATGTTTTTGTTGACGTAAAGTCGGTATTCGAAGACACGACTTTGCGCGTAGTCGTGTCTTTGAAACACACGACTATACGCATAGTCGTGTCTATCGACGACACGACTATTATGAAAATCATATATACAATAATCGACTTTCAATTAGAAGTTATATATTGCCTTACTTCGACTGTTATGACTCCTGTGGATGTTTTTCCATAGGTTATAGATGCGTTTTTAAGTCTGTTGAGCCAGCGCAATGACAGAAACCGGATGAAATATCCGTGGGCATTTTTTGGTTGCCACGCATTCAAAGAGATATTCGACAACGTAAGTGTTCCCTGCATAAGGAGTGATAAGTAATTAAGTATGATATTATGAGCATCGTTGTCTAACTCTCTTGCGGTTTCGCAGGAGCACCAGGAAGGCGAAAATAATGCGAAATTGGTTAAAAAGCTCGGGAGGATGCTCGACGGCTTGAACAGGAACATGTTCTACGCATTTTTCCCAATCCACACCGGCTCCCACTTCTGCCTCGTGTATGTACATTTCCCGCACTGTGTATGGTGCTTCTACAACCCGCTGTCTGGCAAATCCCAATTATATCCGCATCACAGAAAAGTTGCTGACAAATTCATGTAGTTCATGAACGTTGTGATGGCAGGCAAGCTGGGGTGGTTTGGTTTGCTAGACTGGAAGATGACTCAGATAGCCAAAGCGCCGTGGCAACAGAATTCGAAAGACTGTGGCATCTTCATCATGATGTACGTCGCGCACTTGGCGTCCAATGTCAACCCACCGGAGTTTGATTAGTCGACAATTTTGGCGACCAGTCATCGCTCCAACCTTGATTCGGGGGGTTATTAACAGCGAGTTTGACGACGATTCCGGACAAGTCAAAAAAGATGCCGTCACAGTTGCGGGTTTTATGCGGCTTCCGGATAAAGAATAAATTCATATTCATTTTATTCACATTATTTTATTGTACAAAGCTTCTTTGCTGTACATACCGTACTCTTTCATATAATTCGAATTCATTCTTGACACCTTGTTGTACAGTTCTCTTTCAAATAATTCGAAATCTTTTTTTGACGCATACCTGATGTAGACAAAATGTAGCAAGCATGACTTTGAATACGGCCTTCATGCAACACGACTACGTATATAATCGTCTCTGATGCAACACGACTTTATATATAGTCGTGTACTAGTCGACACGACTTTTTAAATAGTCGTGTTTCACAATACACGACAGTATAGATAGTCGTGTAATGTAATATTCGGATATAATGGAATAAACGGATGATGCATTCAAACTCGAAAGATTGTTTTTCATTTCTGATTTTCTTTTTCTTTACAGGCGTACAATTCGGTAGAAGTTAATATGCGTTATACAAGAATTTAACTACATCCTAAGTGAAGAATGGTGGGGGCTGAGGTAAGCCGGAGCGGCGTACATGCGATGTCTCGTTCGTAGTCAGTTTGCCTTGTTGCGGAAGTGTTCGTTTCCTGCGTGTCCGATTTTCTTTCGGAACCGGGCTGTTGGTGCACTTTGTACGGTTGTGACCAGCTTCACGACAATTCCCACATTTCGAACTTGTCCTTGCAGGTGGCTCGGGTTGTGACTCAATTCTCTTTGTCTTTCTCCTGCCCTTCTTTAGAGCTTCAACCATGGGCGGTTCGCATTTAAATAAAACCCCGTAATTCCCCCACTGACTTCTGTCTAAAGTAGGAAAGACTACTTCTTCGTACGTGCTGCAGTACGTACTTGCGCAGTACCACTTCTCACAATATTCTACCGCTTCCAAACTCCTCTCATCAATACATGCCATGGCGTGCTTGCATGGAAGTCCCATGCTCTGGAAGAAGCCACATGTGCAGGTTCTATTCGTAAGGTCAACAACATCCTGATGCGAAAACATGAACAACATCAGTGTCTTCCAAGAATACTCGTGTCGTCGAAGACACGACTGTATGACTAGTCATGCATGCGACGACACGACTGTATGACTAGTCGTGTATTCATCGACACGACTTTGTTATAGTCGTATCTTATAGAAAACGAATTTATGCTTACCACATGGTATAAAGATGTCACTTCAAACTGTCGTAATGATAGCGGTTGAACTCGAACTGTTCCAGCACTCTGATTCCTCATCTGATTGATTTGATTCTGTGCATATTTTGTTAACGGAGTCGGTAGCCCGTCTGCTTCTATTCGGCGTCTCTGAAAATGGACGTTTGCTCAATCAATCGAGTTATTGGCCAAAACCTTGCCTTTAGAAGCATATTATTTACACTTTCTGACGCGTTCGACGTGAGAGTGTCGTACCTTTTACCCGGATATTCTACGTTCGCCCAATGTGTTTTCGGAATATTGTCAACATATTTCCAGGCCGCCTCATTGTGTTCCTTCATCTTCTCCATGGTTGCATCGAATTCTGGTCTCCTGAAGCATTTTGCAGCTCGGAATAGAAGTTCCTTCAGGTACTTATCCTTCCAAGTATTAAACATATTTGCGGCCATATGCCTTAGGCAAAACCCATGGTGAGCCTCGGGAAAGACATCGGCGACCGCTCTCAGAAGGCCCTTCTGTCTATCAGAGACAATAGTGTCCAGGGAGGCCGGGGGGTCCGTAAAGAGAAAACATTTTAGTAAGGTGAGGAACCACGTCCTGTACAAGTGAGAGACAAGCATATTAAACACAGAATGCTTCAGGTTGTTAGAAGGTCGTGTATAAACAAAACACGACTGTATGAGTAGTCGTGTTTTCGAAGACACGTATGTGTGCCCAGTCGTGTCGTCCAAAACACGATTGTTAGAATAGTCGTGTTTCCTGCTTCTATACTTACCACGTTTTGATATTCTCTTTATCGACAATTGCATATGCAAGACACATTAATTGTTGATTGCCGTCGATTGCTGTAGCAACTAATAATACTCCAGGGTACTTTCCTTTTAGGAATGTTCCATCAAGCGTGAGCAACGGTCTCAGTGTTCTTCGGAATGCTCTTGCGACCGGGTCGAACATCCAAAACACACGTCTGAAGTCGTAGCCGACTAACTCAATTGGGATATCAGGTATATCAGCTGATCTTTCTATGACCACATGTGTACCTGTGTTAGACCGCTCTAATTCCCTTCTGTAATGTGGCAAAATACGATATGCGTCTTCAGGGTTGCCATCGATTAATCGGATCAATTCCTCTTTCGCCCTCCATGCCCTTTTATAGTTGACTGTCACGCCCCAATGCTTCTCAATGTATTGTTGGATATTTGAGATTTTTATGGAGTTTGAATCCTTATGGAGGCCATGACACTTCCTCGCAATCCAGAGGTGAGAAGCCAATGGATGATCTTTCGAACTTAGAGAAGTGTCACATGTATGCCGTTCTTCCCTCCTTGTTACGCTGACTCCATCAAGTCTGTTCGACGCTCGTATGTACCACTTGCACCCCGAAACCTTGCACGTTGCAGCGAATGTGTCCTTGCTCTCATCCGCTACTTTGAACATGAACTTCCTCTTGATTGCCAGATCAGTTAGAACCATCTTGAACTGCTTGACGCTTTTGAATCTAGCCCCTAAGGTAAGTTGTGCCTCGTAGTCTTCTGCTTGCAAACTTCTGGTCAACATCGTCTCCTCTTCACAATGTTTTGAAGGACCGGCCTGTGCAGAATAGGTACCCCAATCCCAACCACCATCACCCTCAATATTGAGATACTCATCGTCCTCCGACGCGATAGATTTTCCTTTACATGTGTCTCCTGCCGTGGGACCTCTAGAAGTCGATGTTCCCGTGTGATCTGGCTGGCTGAAATGTGGTACTGTAAGAGGCTCATCCCACTCATCTGCAGACCACGGTAATTCATCTTCATCCAACAATTCTTCTTCATCTGGACTGGAATCTTCATCTTCATCTTCACCTTCTTCTCCATCTCCCAAACTGCGGGAAAAAAGATGTATGAATGGACTTGAGAAAACGACAGCACGTAGTGAAGTCGTGTCTTATGCAACACGAATTGATTTGTAGTCGTGTATTATGAAACACGACAATGTATATAGTCGTGTTGCATACGGCACGACAAAATTTTTAGTCGTGTACTATTATAGTCGACTATAATAGCACACGACTTGCCTGTATCCGTGCCTTAGAAGTCTCACCTCGCATAGTCTCCATCTCTTCCTCCTTCGACTGCTGATGCGGGTGTCTTAATGCCCGGGCTGGACGGCCTCTCCAGCGGTGTCTTACTGGCCGGCCTTACTTCTGCCTCTGGTAGCCTCTCCTCCTCCTTATTTGCATTGACATTTATTTCATTATTGAGAGTCGAAGTCTCCATGTTATTGCCCGTAGAAGTCCACTCCACGTACATGCGGAGTAGTCCATTTGTGCCTTGCTTGCTCTTGTGAAGTATAAATATTGACTCCACGTCTTTATCGTCTTCAAGGAGAAATGTGTATTCATAGTCAACACGATATGACAAAGTTAATGTACCAGATGTAGACTTAAGCGGTAATCTTTCTTCCACTTGCTGCAACAGTTCCAGGTACTTTACTCGTGTATCTATAGGCAGGAGCTTCCGTTTCCCGCCCACGTACTTATCAAAATTTGTAAAAACTCCATCGTAGTGTAAACAAAGAACTATCTTCTCCATCCGTACCTGCCATTTAAATATCGAAATAAGTTAAAAAACCGTGAGACACGATATATTGAAAACCGTATATGAGTGAAAAGCAACGTCTATGAGTCGTGTTTCATCAAACACGACTATTATTACAGTCGTGTTGTCGAATACACGACTGTAACAATAGTTAAAAACTTGCTAAGTTTTTAACTTTCTTTTTTGGAACCAACTTTCATGATAAAAATCGTCGTATTTGAACTTCACCTACAAGTTTTTCGATGTACGTTGCCTTCGTTGAAGTTGTTTTCCAATACCCGATCTTTTTCTGCTCGTTTTCCCGCTTTTTGTCGCGAAGATGACCTTTCCGGAGTTCGACGGCGCTGGCGCCGGCGATGATATGGGCGGAGAGGCCGGACGGGACGCCTTCTTCTCCGACTAACGCGAGCTTCTCCGGGTAGTCGCTCCCATTCCGGGTAATATGGAAAAACGAAGAGTGGGTGGCTTATACCTAAACCTAAGGGCATTTTGGGTACTTTCTGGGTCATATGGAAGAAAGAAAGTGATTCTGGGTAATATGAGAAACCCGTATTTGGCGCCAGGTCACACGTAAAAAGCTCACATTATTATTCACACAGCTCTGGCTCAGCCCTCACGCTAGACTTGACTTGGTTTTCAGGCCAGGGCGCTTGGCTCACCCCCAGCACCAACAACCTACTCGAGGGAAGAGGTGGAGGCAGGGACGGACCTACGTGTAACCTATGGGGGTCAGATGACCCCATAGGTTTCTACAATTTCCCTATAGATTATATATATATTTTATATATTTTTTTATAAATAGGCTTAATTCCCTTACCTGACCCCAGTCTCAAAATGGCCTGACCCCTGTCCCTAAAAATCCTGCGTCCGCCCCTGGGTGGAGGCATCCTGCCCACCCACCTCCTTCCATCCGACCTCGCCTCCAACACCCTCCCTCGACCTCACCTCTATCCTCCTCCCTCAGGCCCAACCTCCATTTCCCTCGGCTCCTGGCCTCCTACGTGTCCTTTAACCCCTGCTTCTCCACCTTGGACTCCTCCATCACGAATATCCACCTTGGCCTCCTTCCCTGACCTTCAATCCTACTACCCATGCCCTGGCCCCCAATAATGGTCCCCCAACCACTGCATCGTCATCAAAGCCAGTCCACGCACATTACTCCTCTCCTCCTTCCGGCCACGAACGGTGAACTGTAGCCTGCTCGCCCACCAAGTATTGCGTCTCTCTTCCAGACTGAAAAAAACCAGTCCTTGGAAACTAAAAAGAACTTTTTTTCTAATAATGTTCGCGCTGCTTCAACGTTGTTGCCGACCGCTGAGGTAGGTCGAGAAGGAGCCGCCGGGACCGGGAGGTTTAGGGAGATAACATTGGAGCAGAAACACCACAACTCCACCTTCGTGTTTTGTAGGGATCTAGGTGGTCAGGCGTGGCTGGTCATGTAAGGGCCACGGCAGACTGGCTAGAAGAGCAGCAGAGCCAAAGGCCGGCATCCGGGACGGGAAGGTGCAAGTGCAAGTCGTCCGGCAGTAAAAAAAATCTGGTCAACTGTTGTTGGAGAAGAAAGCCCCTCGGGAGTCCGATAATCATCCTACGGCAAGGACCATACTACGGGGCTGTTTGGGAGGCCATACAATGATCGTAGGAAAGGAAAATTTCTTTTCCATTTGATAATTAAAGTATGTGTTTTGGGGATTCAAAAGGGAAAAATGAATGAGGAAGGGTAAATATGGTCATTCGTCACAAGATTCCCATTTAAAAACCCATTTGACAACTGACATTCACATCAAGAATGAAAATGACCATTATGATCATTCACCTACTAAATGTAAATGAAAATAAAATGTGCCTCCCAAACACTTTTTAATGGGAAATGGTGAAAAATGATGGAAAAATGAAGTGGGAAATGGCCTCCCAAACAGCCCCTACAGCAAAGGAGAGGTCACGTGACTTAGTTATGGGCCCAATGGTCTAATAAAAATAGCAATATTTTAAAATTTACGTAGTATTTCCGAACAGATGGAGTATTATAAATCCCTCGTTGGGGTAGTGAAATTTGAAACAGTCAGGCAGCTATTCTTACTTCTCACTCTGATGTGTCTGTAGAAAATTTGCATTTGTACTTGGTTATTACTTATTAGTCTCACGTTACTTGTGACTACTTCAACAATAAAAAAGTTTGCTTCTCAAAATATTGAACTGGAAATCCTTGATTCTTTCTTAAACTTACACTAAAGCTATATTACAAAAGATGCAACAACCAACCTCACATTTCAGTACCCCGAAGAACCAAAGTCCAAAATCCAAAGAAATTTTACTTTTAAGTGTAAAGACAACTACAATCTTGGAAAGGAGGGAAATTTTCAGTGGAATAGAAGATAAGAGTTCCAATCCATCTTTTTTATGTCAGGTGAGCAGAAGAATGTGGATGCTCATCATGTCAATGGTCGATGCGTTTCTGCCAACAATGACTAGACTTTCGAGTACTGAAAATAGGGAATCAACCGACGATTTGATAAGGGATAATGATATTCCTACAGCACTTTCCTACAGCAGTCCCATACACATCTTACTTGGCTCCATTCACATCATGACACATCAACTCTCTTTGTCAGGCAATTGCAGGCGTCTTTTCGCACTGAACCAAACTGAGACGGGTCTATGACTATCTCCTTTCGCACTGAACCCAACCCAACCCGGTTTGAATTTCGAATTCAACATTTGAAAAAAATGGGTTTGGTTTTGAATTTCGAATTCAAGATTAGAGGTTGAACCCAACCCAAATGCCTTCCACTCCGTGCCGGCCATCAGTCTCTCTCTCTCTCTCTCTCCTCTGCCGCTTCTTCTCTCTCATCTCTTCCTCCGCTTCCATCTTCGCCGGAGTTCTTCCCTCACCGGCGTAGAAATGGGGATCCGGTCGGTCTTTAGAGTCAACCTCCGCTCCGAGCGGCCGACCCCCTCCCGGGCCAACAGCTCGGCATCGCTCTGCCACCGTATCACCGGCCCTTCCTACCGCTTGGCCTCGTCGATCCCCAGCTCCAAGCTCCTTTACGCCTCCGATGACGACGATTCTGGTATAGCGACATTGATGCACTTCTTAAGATGAGGTAAGCCCCTCCATGTCTTGATGTCTGTATTTCTACTTTTGTGTTCCCCTAGTTTATTCTATGTTTTTATGGACAATGGTGTTTCCGAAGAAGGAGATGGGGTAAAATAGAAGGATGCGCTCTCCCCAGTGAAGAGGCACCTTCATCTTCTGATGCTCCTAAACAAAAGGTTGTTGCAAATGTTATTCTAATTATTCTGCGAAAATTTCTCTGCGATAGACTCTCTTGTTCATTTCTTGGAACTAGCTTACCTGTCAATTTATTGAGCCAAGATAGATTATATGAAGATGTTCTGTAGTGGGATAAGATTTATGGAAATGAATGTTGGAAAAAAGATGCATATCAAGTAGCCAAAACAGATAGTAAAGGTACAGTGCAATTTGCATCACAATGCCAAGTGGATATGATATAATGAAGATCATTATCCCATTTTTAAGTTGTGGTTTGAATACCAGAATGTTTCATAACATGGTTGGTGCCGACATTTCATAACATGGTTGGTTCTGACCTTTCCAAGAGTCAAGTATGTGGGTACAATCTAAAACATGGTACATTTTCAGGTCGCTACTGCTGATGAAGATGATGATGATGTAGACCTTTTTGGTGAAGAGACAGAGGAGGAGAAAAAGGTAGCTGAAGAACGTGCAGCAGTTGTTAAGGCATCTGCAAAGAAAAAAGAAAGTGAGTAAATAATTCCTCGTCTTCAAAGCTTACTTCTATCACTCGTAACTGGACAACCATTAGAATGATTGTTATGTGGAAAAAAGAGAAATCTTAGCCTAACTGAATCTGTAGTATTAAATATTTTTTTATTGTGCACAAAACAGTCCTTTTAATTTATGTCATTTCTTGTGTATTGGGAGATTCTTGGTTCATATTGTGTTATCAGATGGAAAATTTTCTGTTCTGCTGGATGTGATACCTTGGGATGACGAAACTGACATGCAAAAGCTTGAAGAAGCTTTAAGAAGTGTGCAGATGGAAGGCTTGCTTTGGGGAGCTTGCATGTGTTACTTATATTTTTGTTTTTGTCTTTCCATTGTTGTTTCCATTGAGATTTGCATATTTGAAACAAAGAGTTTAAAAGAGACATATTAAACATGTAATGTATGGTGATCTTGCTGACGGCTAGTTTTATTCAAATCGTGCAGCCAAAGATAGGGTCTGTCATAAAACAAAAAAGAAAAAAAGACAACCTCATCCAAGGTAGGATAGCAACCTGAGTCTTCTTCTTCTTCTTCTTCTTTTATCTTCAAAAGTGAGCTAAGTATGATAAAAAATTGTGAATTTATGCAAAAATAGGATCAGCATTGAAGTTATATTTCCATTTTGGCTTAATTATTTAGTGTTGCAAATAAGTACCACTAAAGAGTATCTTGACTCTTACAGGGTAAGCTCCTGCAAATGACCATGATGGTCACCCCCAATTTTAACAGGGAACTTCACTACTTGAATCAAGAAGATTGACTTTTACGGTGGCTTCTTGTCAAACATAGAGAAACAAAATTCGGTGTGGACTTTGGACCTAATAGTGACAATAGAGGTGATCTTCTTGATTTTCCAAAGCTCAACTTCTCATTTGAGGAGCAAGATGAATTGGATGACGACGATGACAATGATGATGATGATGAGGAGGAGGAATATGAGATTGATGAGTCCAAATAGTCAAGGTGGATGAGGCTAGAAAGTCAGTCATTTAGCTTGTTTCTAGAGGTTACAAATTCAAAAGTCATTTTTGTTCCTGTTGACATATTTGGAAATGTTCTTAAGCTTTTGAGTTTTTGGTAATCTCTAGTATTTGCAGCTCTACCTTGTATATGCTATTGTATTTAATTTTGTTTTTGAAATGAGCTACGCTGCCTGCACTTGTTGAAATCTTTTACCAGACTAATAAACAAAAATGAAATGTGTTATGGGTTGGCTTTGTTTGATACATTTGATATGTGGAGTTCGGTTCATGCGCC
Organism: Houttuynia cordata; assembly: GCA_039654745.1. Lineage (NCBI taxonomy): Eukaryota > Viridiplantae > Streptophyta > Magnoliopsida > Piperales > Saururaceae > Houttuynia > Houttuynia cordata. Next base: position 2,245,286 of record CM077510.1, on the reverse strand, counting down.
ATGTAATTTCTTTTTTACATAAAAAAAGTACTCCGATTAGTTATGGGTTGGAGCCTATGTATTATGGGCACCACTTGCTTTACAAGAAATACAAGGTACCATGCCAATAAAACCTTGTGGCTGCATGTCAAAACTCGTGAATCGTATTTGATGTTCAAAGTTGCACTAATCACAAATAGATTGGATTGAAATAGCGGTATTGTATCTCTTTAAAACTTTACACAGCTAGCTCTCCTAGCAAACTACTCCAATATAACCAGAGCAGAAGTTATAATAGTAAGTTGGATGTATGCTTAAGGTCAGAAATGTTATTTTCAAGGCAGTTGTTGACAATCTAAGGCAACATTCATTACAACTGTTGCCAGAAAAAGACTCATTACAATTTCAATGAATGCTTTGGCTTGTGGTCATTCTCAAAATCAACATGACCAAATGCTCGTTCCACTTCACCCAAGTGCTCCAGCTTCTCTTGAAGCGTCTCACCAATATTGTGCGCCTCGTTCAGCGGCATCTTCCCCGGCAAGACTATGTCCTCCACAAAGTAATTGGACCCAAATGTGTATGCTCTTACTGTGGTGCTTTTTCCCCCACCAATGACCACACATTCTCCATAACTGTCCTTGCCCAAGTGCTCATTGTATATACTGCTATCTGCATCAGAATGCCATCATATTAGTTGAATGATAAAAGGCCACATATATCCTTTGTTAAATTTGAACTTTGCCCAAGTGCTCATTGTATATACTGCTATCTGCATCAGAATGCCATCATATTAGTTGAATGATAAAAGGCCACATATATCCTTTGTTAAATTTGAACTTTAACAGGTTAAGCATGGGCTGAGGTTTGAATGGTTACTGCTTAAATTCAAGCACCAAACAGACAATTTCATACCTGCATAAAAAAGAAAGCACTTTTTTTACATAACACATTTAGGATTATTAAACAACTGATGAAGCCCATTCATCTGAAACGTCAAATGAAGTAGGCCTAAGTTAAATTAGAAAAGATTCAGGCTTATTAAAATATGCAAGGCACTTTTTTAAATTAGAACATTTTCAAACAATTTCCTTGTTTTTGATACATACCATACAAACAATTTCAGTATTGCATAGGTGTTATCAAATATGCTGAAAAGCTAAGAAAACAAGGCACTTTTTAAAAATAAATCAGAGTCAGACTTATCAAGAGTCAAATGAAAACCCTGTGCATCTCCTAAATCGCAAAACACCATAAGCAATATCCCTTTATTAAGAATGTAGCCATGAGAATAAGAAAATATATGAGCAGCCATCAAGACAATATATTTTTTATAATCAGCTGGAAGAGTGCTTCAGAAATAGGGGATGCTCAATTGCAAGAGCTAAAACACAAGCGAAAGGTAAAGCAATTGCAAGAGCTCGAGATCCCATATCAGAAACCTACTTGCCATGTAGAATTAAGTTATTGTCCAGTCTTCCAAGCCAGTCGTAATTAAGGAAAAGATAAGAAACTCTGAGGTTCTCTTGTAAACCAATATAAGGTGTTACTCACAAGAAGATGCTCCAAGAAACAGAAATAAGCAAGCATGCTAACCATGACCAGAACTGGAACATCCTGCCAAACCCTACCACAAGCAATACCAAAAAAAAATTGTATCAGATAAAACTGTAAACCAAAATGGTTCAGTTACATTAATGATACAAAATAATTGACCGAGAGCAGGGTAGTGTCCCTTTTGCAATCCTATCACATGCAGTCAAAATAAGAAAGATTTATAAGGAGATATAGAACATTCAAAGCATAAGGTAAGACTTTTCTTTGTTAAATTATCTGCTTGCAGAAATTACTTCTACAGTTAGTCCATTTTGAAAAAAAACAAATCAGACTATAAATATGGGATGAAGTGAGTATATGAGAAGATTTGAATCCAGAATATCATCAGAACAATCTAAACCATTCCTTCATTGAGATTGAGTGTTATACAGAGACTAAGCAAGTAGCTGAACAGAAAATATGGCTCATCCAAAAATAGTAACAGAGATACAGTCCCAAAAAACTTGCATAAATTTGGTGAACTCTTGCCGTTGATATGTAATATTGCTTTAGAATGACCAAAGAGCAAAATCAATCTACTATCTATGGTAAACCTTATGGAAAAGAAAAGGTTGAAGATAAGCCAATTCAAGTACTTGATACCATATGCAGGTTGCAGCCACTGGGATGAAAATAATAAAAACCTTTCATGCTACCTGTGACATTACTGCAATGATACCTAAAAGCTGTAACAAGAGGACTTTACATAGATATAAATGTAGGGAGAGACTGACTGTTCCAGTCAAAATTCATGTTGCTTAAAAGATGAATGGCAGGAAATGCACATAGATATCACAAAGTAAGAATTGAATAAATATTCCTGGAACTAAATAGATTCTTGACGGCAGATCCAACAAGTGGATGGTTATCTGCAGGTTGCACAATGATAATACTGTAGTAGCCAAGGTGTGCAACAAACTGGCAAATAATTAATGAATCGAAAAAGTAAAGTGAAATGTTTATTTCAAAGACTTACCTGGAGAGCGAACAAGATGTTGTGTCTCAGTTCATTTGTCACAAAATATTCTTCATAACTACCATAATCTACCTTTCTGGGTTGAGACTATGGTGTGCAAAATTATTGTCAAAAGTAAGGACCGAGCCTACACACAAAATAAAATGGTCATCGCATGAAGTGGTCAATGGAAACACACAACATCCTCTCATGGAATAAGATGAAGCATATGTAATAAGGAGTTCCTACTCTTATCCTCAATGCAACACAATCATAGTCTGCCATCATTGAATATTGATGCCAAGACTTGCAAAACTTAGCAGCAATAGCAAAAGATTGCAAGCTAGGATATTTTCCCAAACTTCAAACATCACAACTTATGCCATCATAGCATGCATCAAGTTGACAAAACTGTTCAAGAAATAAAAGCGATTAATGTTGATTCTAAAATTTAGGGATAAAATATACTCAAGTATCTAAAGAAGAAAATTTAAAACAATTAAAGCATTGAGATACTGTACAATATATAGTTTTCAAAATTGGTTTATACACTCGACACTTGTGTGCCGAGTGATAAACTCGAGACTTGTGAGCTGAATGCTTCCTTTGCCAGTCGCTTCGTTTTGATAGATTTCTCTGTATCACCATCTTTCATCTTATTTTTTTTATTACCTTTCTGCACAAGCACAGAGATGAATTAACTAAAATAGTCACATATTAAGTATTGAAGGAAATAGACATATGAAAACTATTTACCTTTGCCTTCTCTTTCGCTTGATCTGCAATACTGATCTTCTTATTGATAGGTGGGCGACCTATCCTCTTTCGTTTGACTGGACTTCGGATGGTTATAGAAAGTGATGAACCATCTCCACCAAATGGCATTTGATTGGATGGGGCTACAACATGGTTTGGCTGAGGCATAGTATTTGTCAAATCAATCAACCGCATAGTCTTAACCATCTCCACCATAAAATCTAACACACGTTTATACTTATATTCACTCAATTGGCCAATATCAACTGCTTCCATCAACAAGGGGATGCATTGCTTGTATAAATACCGGTCCAGTTGTGACTGAGGAACATAAGTACTTGAAGATGAGAGGAGCGACAGCCGCCTCTTACAATCCTTCCTCCACCGATCAAGTATATATCTATCTGGCAATTTCCTTACTCCCTTCACTAGGAAGACCTGTAATGCATGGCGACACAATATCCATTTAGTTTCAAAATAATGACAAGCACACTTGACCTCTACCTCTTCTTCATTGTAGAAAACATTATATTTCCTTGTTTTCTTGCCAATGTTTTCTTCAACTTCGTATGATGAAATTGCCCCTTCAGTTTTTACCAAAGTAGCATTGCATCCCATCAACTTCACAACCTCTTTTTGAAATAAGTTGAACATGTTTATTGTATAAACTTCAGCCAATTGCTTTTCAAACTCAAAACTGGAAATGATGGGCGGGGTATTGTCTTTTGAGCGACAATCCTCCTTAGCTTCCTTCTCATACTTATACTTTAATGCCGACTCAAATTGTTGCACAAACTCTCGTAGTGAAGATTTTGACGTCAAATACCCATCAAAAAAAGAATTCATTCCCTCACTGCGTTGGGTACTAGACATCCCTGACCAAAATATGTCATTCACATATGCAGGTGCCCAATTTTCCCTCTCCACATAGAGTGATGCCAACCACTTGTTCTTTTGGAGATGAAATTCAGCAATCATGTTGATCCAGTCCTTTTCAAATTCACTTGGAGACATGCTTTCATACACGACTTTTTTTAGTCTATCTCGAATAGCATGGTAATCACCATGTGCCCCAAATTTGTTTGGCACCTTATTCATTATGTGCCAAATACATAGCCGATGACGGGAAGTAGGAAACACTACAGCAATAGCATTCGCCATGGCTTTACTTTGATTAGTTAGAATCGCCTTAGGGGAACAATTATGCATACATGATAACCAAGCTCTAAACAACCAAACATATGTATCTGTGGTTTCATATGAAATCAATCCAGCTCCTAATAATATTGAATGGCCATGGTGGTTAACTCCAATGAAAGGTGAAAAAGGCATATCATATTTGTTTATCAAATATGTTGAGTCAAATGTTAGCACATCACCAAAATATCGACATGCCTCTCTTGACCTAGCATCTGCCCAAAACACATTTCTTAAGCGTCCTTCATCATCCATATCAATTGTATAAAAAAACTGAGAATTTAGTTCACTTTGCCGTGAAAAATAGTGAAGAAGGGCCTCGGCATCCCCAGCTCCCAAGTTTAGGCATCTAATCTTCTGAATGTGGTTTCTGCAATCTTTTTCTGTGAAATTTAGGTTGTCATACCCTCCAGCTCGTGTGACAAAAGTCTGAAATGATTTGCTCGGTGCCAAGCCAGCTTTATCATTCAATTCCAATTGCCTTTTCACACTTTCCCCTAACATTCTGTTGTTACGAATGAACCGTACTTCAGTTCGCTCAAGCAATTCATGGTTATGCTCTAAAACAACCTTCGTGACATATAATAGACCATCCTCATTTTGTAGCTTCAATATAACTCGTGCATTGCAACCTGTTTGTGCATAGGGCCTCCTCCTCATACACACCATTGTCTCCGTTTCTTTAGGCTTCCCATGTTTACGACAACAAAATGTGTGCTCATAAAGTTGACCATTTATGTCCCTTCTGCTTGATCGCTTTATAGCAACAAAACCTAAACAAGTAGCATGCTTCTTATAGTGCTCAAACCCCTCTTCTACGGTGGCAAATACCATTCCTTCATTTATTGGTATTACACCATCAATAATGCTTTGTTCGATAGCTTTTGCAAGAAGATTGCCTACTCCTTTCTCACTAATTACTTCATTTACATGAGGAATGTCCAACCCTTTATCAATAATATCTTGCAAGCATTCTGATTTTCCATTTGCATCCATAATGCCCACACCTTCCTCACTTATTTCTTCTAAGCCTTCTGATTCTACATTTGGAGTCTTATGAGATATGGAGACTTCACCTACTTTTGCATGGGATGTGATCTCCTATTACATCACGGTCAAATTGTAAGTTTCTAGTAAATAAATGTTTGAAGCATTGACAACCAAATAAGAGGTATCTTAAACATGTCAATTTCATACCTTAAATTGCATATGAATTGCCTTCGGTTGCTCTTTACCCGTGAGAGGAAATTGGAGAAAATAAGAAGATGTTTGATGCATAGCTAGCCACTGCGAAGGTGGATAATACAGAGATGGCGGATGACCATGTGTTGAAGGGGGGAAATGTGGCACATGCATAAATGGCATTTGCATAGTTGGATAATCTAGTGATGGTTGATGCCCCTCTATTGAAGGGGGAATATTTTGAGATGGAAGATGCATAGATGGCCTCTGCGGAGTTCGATAATCTAGAGGTGGCTGATACCATTGTGAAGGATGAATGAATGGGTTTTGTGGGTCCATAACATGCCCCCTTCAAAGGTTAAAACCTGTAGGTGGATGATCAATAAGATAAACAAAATACTTTGAAACAAATGTATATGAATCAAAATGAACAAAACAAAACAGAGCAATCAGTGCAGTAAATAAGAAATTTGAATCATCGAAAGATGATATGCAATAGTTTTGCCATTTATCTTATCTATATGTTATTCTTTGTTGTCCCATATTATATAGCACATTAACATTGTAGATCATCTTTTAATTTCACTAGGTGTCACTCAATAAAAGCTACAGAAATTTATAAATCCCATACAAAATGCTCTTTCATTTACAACAACAAAAAAATCCTTGAAAGAAAAACTTAAAATCAAGCCTAGGACAAACTGTATGCCTCTATACTAATTTATGAGTTCTCCTTCTGTGGGTACGTAAGTCTCCGTTTACAATTAGCCTAAATGGATAAATCATATAGCCAAGCAACAGAAGAAGGAAGATTTGGAGCAACAACCAACCCAGAAACATGCTTATCCATTACTCTGCAAATACTATCCATTTCCATGTACCAATTTCGAATTCAAACACCAAAGTCTAAATTTTTATGCAAATATGGGAGCTCATAGACCACAAACCCTAACCCTAGATATTCACACATAAAAAAAGGCAAAGGCGTCGGAGGAAGAGAAGACGAGACAATGCCTAAATACCTTATAAGACAAGCCAAGAGAGGAGGCACGACCCTGAATTCCGGCCAGAACGCTCAGAATCGCCGATGCAATGACGAACATTCTCGTCACTGGCGCATTGTCTGCGAAATTCACTAGCAAAGGATCAACTAGAAATCCAGATTTCAACCAAAATGCCCCAAATTAGACCAAAAACCGTCTGATAAAATCAAAAAAATTTGGGAAAAAAAGGAGGTATCGAATTCTTATGGAAACCAGATGAAAAGCCTGTCGTAGAGCAAGGAAGATCCAAGGACGGAGTGACCAGGGGAATGGCAGAGGACGGAGCAACAGTGGTGGAATTAGGGGCTATGCCATCCCGACCTGGTGGAGCGACATACAACCAACAGCGAATCAACAAGCGGCAACAATTTAGCGAGGAAGGACCACCGGCGGAAAAGAAGATGATGGAGAGGGAATCCCATGCGGCGGGGAGGGGAAAAAGGGCGGGCGAATGTTTACCAGAGGGTGGGCGGGCAAAAATTTCATTCCCCCGCTAAGACTGAAAAGAGTTGGGTGGGGTGGATAGTTTTTTTTTTTTGAGGGCTGGTTTGGTTATAGAACCGGGTTGGGTTACGGGGTAGATGGCTTTGTGGTGTGTTAAAAGAGTTGCTTACGTGGCAGTAACCGTGTATGTCAGTGCTGTATGACAGTGCTGTACCAATATCATTATCCTTTGATAAGACTTGGACAAAACAAAAAAGTGACATGGGCCATAAAGCATTTAAGAGATTTTTTTATAATTATAAAGCATTTAAGAGTTGGAAACATCAAACAAGTGACATATGAGATTTGTTAATTGTAGTATCCCTCTCAGTGGTCCAATCCCCACAACAAATTTACCTATGCCACTTTTTTATCTTAGCTTTGTTTTTTTATTTCCTTTTGTGTGCAATTGACTGTTTACTTGGATCATGGTAACGTTTTTGCTCTGTGAATTCTGCAATACCATTGAAGGAGAATCAGATCCGGTCAGACCTTAACCATTCGGTTATAATTTTGGCCATATGAATTTTATGGCATCTTAACCAATTAGCTCTTCAAATATCTCGATTTTTCGAATTCTTAGACGAGAAAGGATATCATACATGGTTTTCAAAACCAGACCGGACCAACTGGTCCGTCCGCTGAGAACCAGAACCGGTTGAAAAACGGTCCAGGTAGTCCAGTTCGGGACGGTCCAGTCCGTTCGCCAGTTTCATTATAAACGGGCCAGTTCGGTTCACTACAAAACCATTTTTTTAAAAAAAAATTATATTTTAAGTGGGGATTCGAACTCTCCTTTAACTCCTCAACATCTTAACCAAAACAAGAAATTCACACTAAACATAATTTAGTATTATTCTTTTAAAAAAAATTGTATGCCAAACCAGTTGAACCGGACCGGCCAGATTTCTGGGTCGAAGGCTGGTCCGGTTTTGAAAACCTTGATATCATCGCTTAAATGGAGAAGACACTCCTATCTGTAGGTTCCTTTTTTATCCTCCTGGCCCATGGTAGACTCTCCTTCTACAGCCCAATGTTTCAAGAGCTTTCCGTCAAAAGGATGCTGTCCAAATGTTTTTACCATACATATAAAACACCAAAGGACATGCTCATTTCAGATATGACTGTAACTTTTCCATGAAAAATAAAGTACTTGAATAAAGCCTAAAGCTTGTGTTCAGGCTCCAATAGAGAAATTCAGATATGGGTCTTACAAATTACAATGTTTGGACATAAAGTATGAAGGATCCCATCAATAATTAATCTGAAATTGCTGTCTCTATCATAGTCTCTGATACTTCTATGTACTAAGGATCCTATAGCATACACATTTGAAACTCTAGAGCAGTTTTATAAAAAAAAATGTGGGGCAGGGATTGAGTAGGGAGTTGTGAACAGACAAAATTATACATCCAAATGCGGACAAATTTTGGGAATCTTACGTCGAATTGGGCATCTTCCCTTTTAATCTGGGCCATGGTGGCAGGGCACAACTCATAAGAGTGGCTAATGGCAAGTGTTCATTGAACCAATGGACGTCCTTGAGTGTCTCTACATTGGCTCCATGATCAGGGTGTTCAGATTTTTGTATTCTTTTTTAGTACACATCAGGGTGTTCACTTGGTATATTCATGCAGGTGGGCCCCGTAAGTGGGCGTGGAGCCGCACATTGTGACCAACAGTTTACAACGTCGGATCTCTGTGATCAATTTCCTTCAGACTTTATATCCTGGTTGACATATAAATCCATATATTTTACTAAAGCTAGAAACACATAAACAAATGATAAAAGAAGCAAGAGTTACTAGACTTTTTTCTATTGCTGATGAGTACAGTTACTAGTTGACACAAACTATACATTCAAAGGAAAACAATACATCTTACGGATAATGCTGGCAGCAACATAAAGCACACCTAAAATTTTAATCTTAAACAACAGCAGAAACTAAACTTCTGAGTAAAAGTTTCATTCAAGCTTTGTTTTGTCACGCTCTGTTGGTCTCATTGCTGTTATTCAGCTTAGCTGCAGTTGATGAAACTAGGACAAAAATCTTGTCACCGAGAGCATCAAAGAAACCAAAGTACAAGTTTCTAACAGATTTCTTGCAAATGAGAAGACAAACTATCCACCAAAAACCTACCACAAAGCCAAGTATCACGCTGATGTAAACCCATAGTTTATCATGTCCTTCTCCATCTTCAGTATGATATTCAATTGTACTTGTTTCATTTCTTGAACAATTTTTCGCAAGCGAAGCACCACAGAGGCCATGATTTCCAGAGTAAATGGATGGATCATTGAGTGTTTGGAGCTGATTTCCTGAAGGAATTTTCCCTTGCAAGTTGTTGTTTGACAAATTTTTAGCTTGCTCAATGAGAACAATCTTGATAAACTAATTGGAATTTCACCGGTAAGTTGGTTATTTGACAAATCAAGAGACTGTGTGATTCCAATCTTCCAATGTCCAATGGAATCTTCCCAGTTAGGTGATTATGTGATAAGTTCAAGGAGAATAATTTAGTAAGCCTTGTAACTTCATCTGGAATTGGTCCATGAAAATCATTATTTGAAAGATCACTGCTTGTGACAAGAATAAGGGGACTGGACCTATATACTTCAGCATTTGGCCTTTAGTCACAAGCGGCAGGAAATTATGATAACATCTGTTAAAGATTTCAGTAAGGTTCATTTCCCATTTTGCAAATGTAGTGACTGCAGTAAGATTACCCAAGCTTGTAGGAATCATGCCAGACAAGTAATTGTTAGATACATCAAGAACCCAAAGAGATGAGATACATGACACGTTGGGTGGTATTTCCTCCGTAAATTTGTTTGACTGCAATCTAAGAACAATCAGGTTCATGACGCTATCACGAGGGTTTTCCATATTGCCTGGCCAATGAGCCCAGATTGCCATATGACCTGATTATTCCGTGCTCATCCCATATGACCTGGTTTTGGCACCTGATCTTTCCATTTTGCCTTCCTCAACTCTAACCCTAAAACCTTTTGCAAAGTTTCCATATTACCTAGTTTTAAGTTTTACAGTTCAATGAATCATATATCCTTCATTTGTAGTCCGTTTTGTCTTTTTTGTTATTCTTTATTTTAATGTTCTTTTTTATCATAATGATATCCTAATGATCTTGATATCGTATCGAAAAAAATATCACAAAATCTATGATAAATAGCATGTGGTGGTTCAACATCTTTATGATATCATCATTATAAGAAATAATACTAAAAATAAGGAAGAATGAAAAATAATTAGTGAAAATGGATCAGAAATGAGATAGATATGCATTGTTGAAGTTTGTCCCGCTAAAAACTATCTATCGTGTAATTGATTACACGATAAACAGTGCTATCGTGTAATCCATTACATGATAGGCCCGACTATCGTGTAATCAGTAAATAGTTTTTACATTTCAACGAATCATATCTCCTTCACGATAGATAGCTTTTAGTGGGATAAACTTCAATGATGCATATCTCTCATTTCTAATCTGTTTTGCCTATTTTTTTTCATTCTTCTTTATTTTTAATATTTTTTCTTATAATGATGATATGATAAAGACGTCGAGCCACCGTATGCTATGTATCATGGATTTTATGGTATTTTTTTCGATACAATATCAATATCATTAGGATATCATGATGATCAGAAAGAGTATTAAAAATAAGGAAGAAAAAATAGGTAAAATTGACTAAAAATGATTCGTTGAAGTGTAAAACTTAAACGGGAAGGTTTTAGGGTTAGGGTTGAGGAGGGCAAAATGAGAAGAGTAGGTGTCGAAACTAGGTCATATGAGATGAGCCCAGAAAAACCAAGTAATATGGCAATCCCGGCTCATTGGTCAGGTAATATGGAAAAACCTCGGCTATCACTAATCAAATGTTTTATGCTCCCTGAGAAGTTGTTCTCTCCCAAATCAAGCAATATCAATTATGAACAATTTTGGAGGGATGCAGGCAACTTGCCTGACAGTGCATTTTTGCTTAAGTGTATAGAGGAAATACGATTGAGCTGAACGAAAGACCACGGTATACCTTGAAATAAAGAGTTCTCACTCAAGTCGAGTAGCTCAAGAGAAGTGCAATTACCCAAGTTCTCTGGGATTCTTCCACTCAAATGATTACAAGAAAGGTCAAGAAAGAAAAGTTCTTTCCTCGTGCTCATCCAAGATGGAATTGTGCCTCCTCCAAGAGAGACCTGAACTAGAGGACTTTCATTAATGAAGTTCTCCGGAATGGGTCCAGTAAATTGATTGTCTGAAAGGAAGAGGTATTTCATGTTAGAAGGGTTGAGGAGAGAAGGTAAAGGTCCTGAAAAAAAATTAAAGCTCAAAGAAAGATAAGCAACATTGTAAATGGACAAGAGATTTAGCAATTGACCCCCAAGATTGTTTTCTGATAGGTCTAATAAGCGTAATTGGGAAGTGAAGTTCCAAAAGCAGGACGGAAGTGAACCATCAAGGCTTGTGTTAGGAACACTCAACAAATAAAGAGATTTTTTAGTATATAGCCATTGTGGGAAGTTTGGTCCTAAGGTGCATAATCTAATAGAAAATGTATGTAGCTGGAATGGTGGGATCCAGTTGCTTGATAAGTTAATCACCAATTGGTTTATTGATATGTCTATCTCTTTCAAACTCCGAAGCCCTTTAAAATGAGTCTCACCGAGAACCCCAGTCAAGGAGTTGTAGCTCATGTCAACCTTCAGCAATTTTGAGAGCTTTCCTAATGTTGTCGGGATGGATCCATGTAACTGATTCTCATTCAAGGGAAGTTGTTGAACAATATGTAATTGGGAGGGATTGTACTTTACCCGACTATGTTGAATTATATTGCACTTGAACCAGAAATAGTAGATCATTCGAAATCGTCAGAGGCATAGTTTGCACTGTTGACTTCGAAACAGAAACAACGAACCACTGGATTCCAACAAGTCTGACCCCAAACTCAGAGAATAAGATAGTTGTTGCCTTTCAGGAAAAAGAATCAGAGAAGAAAAAAGAGTTTTTCAGAACTAACGGTATTCTATATGTCTTGTTTTTTGTTTAAGGCAGTCATATATAAACCCGAATCCAACAGACTCCTTTCACCAAAGGAAACGAACGGGCAACCTTTCACAAAGGGAGATGAATGAACACTCTTTCACAAAAGAAAATAAACCAGTGTAACAGTCCATTGTCCACTCAATCACCTGTCTCACTATTTGATCATAATCAACGGCTTTTAAGCTCCAAAAATAATAGACTGTTTGATAAAAAATCAAAGGCTCTAGATGTGAATTGCGAAGTGCTAAGTGCACCACTAAAGCGCCACAATGTGCCCACACCACACGCGCCCATGAATGTGTACACCTTCGTTTGGGGAGACTCACCACATCAATAATATATACAAAGAGGAAGAAAACTTCATTTTATATATATATATATATATATCCTATGACACTCGTGTATCTTCCCTGCGTGGGACTAAAGAAATCTCTCAATATAGAGATTTTTTTCATTTTCCCTCCAAACTTAGCAAAAGATTAAATTAAACTAAACATGAAATTCCCTCTCATCCTAGTTCAAACAATTAATCAATATAGGTCTAAGATGAGAAATTGACCTTAAGATTTCTCCATTGAAATGATTGCCTGCTAGTTTCAAGATCCTGATGCTTCTCCATCCTCCTTCCAACAAGTTTGAAAAATCCTGAGAAATGTTATTGCCAGCAAGCTCAAGCAATTGCAAGTGAGGTAGCTCCTTAAGATAAGAAGTATGGGACCTTGAATTTGATTGCCGCCGAGATGTATTGACTCAATGTTGCTCATGTTTGACAGAAGTGGGAAAATGCTATCTCCAAAATTATTCAAAGTGAGGCTCAGAACGCGAAGTGATGTGAAGTAGTGGGAAGATGGAAATCTTGCAGGATTAGGAAGACCACAACTGCAGAGACGCAACTCAGAAAGATTAGGGAAAGTGATCAAAGCATGAAGCCAACCGGTGCCTGTCTTAGAAAGATCCACATTATCCATCTTTAGCTGCTTCAGAGAAGTCGTCCCATTCAACCATCCAATTTGTTCACAGTATAAATTGTGATAGTCAAATGATGAAAAATCCAAGTACTCGAGCTTGATAAGATTCCCAAGCTGGTCGGGGATTTTTCCTCTAAATCCTGAATAGGACAGTTTCAAATACTTCAATTCCTTGAAAGAACCCAAGACCAAGTAGAGGGAAAATCCCTAGGGACGTCCAAGTCATTAGGACCGACTGGCAGAGACAGTCACATAGAGGACTGTATCTCCGTGCCAATCATGTACAAGGCCCACCAATCATATACGCTAGGTCAATATAATCTCGTATGAGTGATTAACAAAGCAGGATTATTTTTTTATATGCATAGAGCAGGATTATTTAATTAAATGGACAATTAGTGATTGAGCTGGTTTAGACAGATTGGGCACCATTAAAATGTCCCGCAAATGACAACAACCTTTTTTTGCAACAACTCCCTTTGTCCCGAATGATTATTAACATAAGACAACAGCCTTGGAACCTACCAACATACTCATTCGGTTAGGATCTATTATTAACATAAGGTTTTCCAAAATGAACTAATTTCAGTTTATATAATCCATGGTGGTGACCCCAGATAGCCAGGATAAGGTGTATGATGATGGAAAAGCCTTATATTAGGGGAGGTTTGGGGTGTGAAAAATCAGCACCATCCAACTGAAAAAAATCCAGCTGGTTAGGATTTTTGGGATAATTCACTAATCATGAGGTGTTTTAGCTAGTTAGTGGATTATCCTAGGTGGATTTTTAGGAGTGGATGAAACTGATTTTTTATGCCCCAAACGGCCCCTTAATAATTATTCTTGACAGAGGAGAGTATTTTATTATTTCGTGAACATACTTCTTTTTATTACAACAAACAATCTAGGCACTGAAGCCTAGTCTAATACCACCCCCCAACCAAAGATGCCTTAGCCTTAGTCTGGGCTCAAACCTAGGACTACTCCCTTCACACGGGCTTTCCACTACCACGCCAATCTCCCCCCTTTCAGGATAAAAATTTAATAATTTTAATAAAAATTTTAAAAATTATTTTTTAAAAAATACACCGATATATCGACGATATTTAAAATAAATTTTGAAAATGATATTATTGTGTATCGTTTTACCGGTTGAAGGCTGATATCAATATATCAGCGATACAACATTCCATGGCCAGGGCTTTATAAAAGTTAAGTTGGCAGAATCCGCACAAGAGAAAAACTCTGGTTTATGAAATGAGACTCGTTTGTATGCGTTCTGTGCACACGCTTTGACATGCACCAAGCACTTTCAGGATGTGCGATTTTAGCCATGCGGTGCCCATTGGTTTGCCTGCTCCTGTCCGCCTTGCCCATACGGTTTGGAGCTTATATTTTTTAATATGTGACCCGACACATATTTAACTTTTTCATAATAATCGTACAAAAAAATCAAGTGTAAACCTCCAGATTAAATAAATCAGTACTGCATAAAGATTAAGGTGGTGGAAGTCTCACAAGCGAAAAACATAGGATTAAGGCAAAATCTGTTCGAAGTTAGTATGCTTCTGCACCAACTAGAACTGAAGGTCGGCTTTTGTTTCTGGACCACAGACAATAAATGCATGGCGGTGACTTACTCCTTGCGTTGAGGGAAATAAGAAGCCATAGAATCAACTTGGGCCTTCAGAGTATTGAAGTGACACATGAAGGTAGCCTTATTACTCCATTTTCTTCCCCATGGTCGTCAAGTATGGCTTTATGTGAATGACTTGACTTTCTTGTTGGAGATGAGGTCTAAAAGACAAACTTGAAAGAAATGGGGTGTTGGAAACACGTGATAGATGAATCAACCCCATCACTCCATGTACCAGTCTTTTGTCTCCATATGTGGTTAAGCACATAGGTTCTTATTACAATGAATTGCAAATTTTACTCGGTGGTGTATACTCCTCGATCCCAATTTTTTGGTGAGCTCTAAAAGCTCATACGTTCTTATTACAGTGGCTTGCCCAACAAAGACATCTTATGCACTTTGGTCCACAACTTTTTACACCGATCAGGCTGGAAGGACTCATGTATATACAGTGGTCTACATGCCTAAATCCCAATTTTCCACCAAGTCAAGCTGTCACGCCCAAAATTTCAGGTCTTGATCAGAGTGTGGTTTTGAAGCTAGAAACCTGGGACGTGACCAAATACTCGATCAACCCATCAATTACGTTATATCGAAAGGATGTGTAATGAACACCACGCATTCAGCCTTAAAATCAAACATTGTTAATATATATGAAATAAAAATCCAAAATTCCTAATTAAGCTTCAATACAACATTAAAATAGTCAATGAACTAAAAATCATAAAAGTTTTGGGCATACTTGCCACCATTCCACAATTGTTCGATAATAACAAAATAAGAAATAACTTGGAATCTTTTTCCTAGGCTACTCAGCAACTTCTCCTCGAATCGCGACCTGTCCTGATTCATTCCATTTTCACGCCTGCATCAGAGGATGCATGAATATTCCGTAAAAATACCCAGTAGGATGTAAAAACTCACAAGGACAGAGCATAAAATATGTGGAATAGAAATATGATTTCTCAAATGACACTAGATCAATTAACATCAACATAACTGAAAATCAAGGTATCTTACCTGAAGAATATCATAATTCATCACGACTCCATACATCACATGTGTAAGAAGAAATTAACATTCATCATTGACTCCAGACATCAATTATGTAAGGAGATTTCAATTTCTTCTCTCAGATCTTACCACTCGCAAGTGGCTACTTACCATAATCACCTTAGAGGTTCTCCCTTCGGAACCCAGCAATGCATCTAGGATGCTGGCCCCATCAGTGCTTACGGACACAATGGGCGGAGACTGTAGACCTTCCGTAATATCTCACAGTCTAAAACGTACGTATATGTCTCTCTTGGGCGGGAACTAACTAGGTTCCAAAAGTATTAAAAATCTTGCAGGATCTAGCAATGACTCTCTGAGCATACTATGATTCCACCTCGGAGAGATCCTCTCAAGGTCTCTAGTGGAGAACAATGAGCATGTATCTGAGTACAATATCTCATAACAGAGGTAGCAACACTCTAGAATTTAAGGTATCATTCACCAATACTTGACTCACTCCATGAGTACAAATGAAATTTCATTATCTCTTCATAATATGACTCACAATAGGAAAACCAATGGGATTTCCATATCTCAATCAGCGTATGACTCTCAAAAGGAGTATCAATGATCTTTCAATATGTCTGATATCTTACACCTTGCGTAGCCCTAGATAGGAACACCCCCGAAATCAACTGAGTTCAAGAACCTCATGTTCAAGTTCAAAATAGGATATTAGGGTTTTAGAGTTCGGACTCTAGTTGGAAACTCAAAGCTGTAAGTGAGGACAAAGACATTTGGAACTGAAAGTCATTTTGGATTATTCCATGATGTCAATCCTTTCAATTGAATAACTCTTACTGTAATAATCATTGACAAGTCTTATAATGTATAATAAGTGTTATTGTACTCTTATCTTACCATATTCCTTTGTATTAGTAAGTATTATGATCTTTTGACCTAATTACAGTACAATATTTTATGCACATTAGTCAACTTCCGATGCTCCCCACCGCCAGTACATTTCGATATAAGTCCTGAAATTTTTACTGTGATTATTCCTAAGAGTCTAATTTTCAACCCCACCAACGGAATAATTTTTTGAATTTTTTGTAATTAGTTAGGAATATTTTAGTGCAAGTCGTCGGCACAGAAACAGTTCTGGCCAAGAGCATTAATCCTAATTCTATTTGATTATAAGGTATAATTACTCTTTATTATGATTACTAAAGTCTTTCTAACCCTAATTACATACTTCCTAGGCTCATTACAGAACCTTAGTAGTTCTGGATTTTTGTAATTTTCATGCCTTAAGATGTGTTTTACCACCTGAACCTGCTTATACTAGTACATCATGAACGTGCAAATCAGAGAACTGACATGTTACAAAAAAGCTATTTTGAATGATCAGTAGGTCATGACACAAAAGGCTGATGTGTTCCCTATTAATAGTTCCCTTTTAATTGCAATAAGTACTCCTTACTGATTATTGGAATTGTATGGCTTTGAAATTGTAGTGACTTAACCAAACTTCATGACAATACGAACTGGACAGAACATGACAGAGCCAATTATAAGGCCACGAAATAGAACCAAAAGATGTCCAAACTAATTAGGGGTTCCATTTAGGTGCTAGCGTATGTACTTAGAAGGAATTTCGAACACAATTGTCAATATACACAACATATAACATATCAATATGAGAATTCCTTCATACAATGAACTTGAATCAACATGGTTACAAATAGGAAGACAATATATAAGTCACAAGACAAGCTTCATATTCAATAAGAAATTTTAGAAGAGAAGTGTGGGAAAAACCATCCTACTTGATTGGATGCAGCACTTCCTTGTCTCCCTACGTCAACCGTTGCTTCCTCTACGCAACGCCGCCCTCATCCTTCGGATTGGAGGAGTTTTGAGTTAAGGGAAAGATGTGAAGAGGTGCTGGTTGGGTGTAGGAAGAAGAGAGAAAACCAAAGAGCACACACAAGGGGGTGGTCGGCCAAGTGGAAGGCCGGCCCCCTTCTTTTGTGCTTTTATACTTAGGTTTCCTATTCTAATTAGGCTCAATCTCTCCCCTTAGATCCTTACCCCAAAAAATCTCAGTCTTCCAATCTTAACCCTACTCCAATTTGGCATGGGCGACCTCCCCTATTGGTATCCAATTTGGTTAGGATTCTAGATCTTCTCTAGAATCATATCTTATTCAAGTTCATCTCAAAGACCAAATCTGGAAACTACCAAATCTCATCCTAACCTCTTGGACGCCCCTCCTTACTGAGTGTCCCTCTCTCATTGGCTGATGAAGATTTAAGGAATAATCTCCTCTAAGCACTGATTTGTTCTCTAAATTAACCATAACTGATTCAGGTACTTTCCCGATTTACCACAAGTTTTTCTTTAGTTACAACTAAGAAATCAAATCTTAACTTTTTACAGTGATTCTCTCTAACCACCACCATCACTCATCCACATGCCACATGACACATGCCAAGACTCCCCAGGCCCTGACGCCCATGTGTCCTGGCACCCAGGTGCACCTGACATCCAGGTGTGTCTGGCGCCCGTGTTCCTCCGACTTCTAGTAAACATGTAATTAGGTTGCACCTTGTAACTTCCCATATTAACATATTTCACCTTCATAAATCACATCCATCATAGGAGTGTAGACATGCTGTACTCGTACCCTGACGCTTGGCCCCTCTCTTGGCGTCAGGTATCCCCAGTCCCTGGCACCAGTTCAACCTCAGCGCCAGGTTGAGCCAAGTGCCACGGCTAGTCTTCACGCCTTGGTAACATGCCTAGTTGGTCTATTGATTAAGCAATTCATTATGCATAACATCAATCATTCAACAAGTAGTTCATATCAAAATACACGAGTTTACAAAACTTTCCTATTTAAGCCAGTTTCCTAAAATAGCAGTTTAGTAATTATACCGATTTTTTGGGTGTTACGCAAGCAATGCTCGATGTACCAAATGTAACTGTTGTTAAATGTAATGCTATTTTGTCATTTACTGCTTTTATAATTTAGGTTATGTTTGAGGGTATTTTGGAAAATATATAATGTTTTATGCTTAGGGCAAATGGGCAAACATCTCAGCTCATGTCAGCCCCTATTTTGAATTTTTGAAATCAGCCCTTTCATCTCTATCTATTGTGAATGCATGCCCCATATTAAAGCTCCCAGCTTTATACTCAAAATCTAGTGGAGCTATACTGGAGCAACTTTGGGTCATTTTAAAAGTGCATATTGAAGTTTCTTGAAGGGAAATCAAACCACATTCAAAGTTGAAGATGACAAGTTCAAGCTCTTTTACAAATGGCATTTAAATTCACTCAATTCCTATGTTTGATGGAGACAACTATAATTTTGGTATGTGAAAATGAAAACTTTGTTTATTTCTCAAGATTTGTTGGAGGTGGTTGAAGATGGGTATGTAGAACTCATTATTAGAGCAATTTTGACATGTGAGCAAAAATAAGTATTGAAGGAAGAAATGGAGAAAGATGTCAAAGCTCTCCATGTGATCCAACAAGGAGTCTCAAACACAATTTTTTTAGAATCATCAATACAACAAAAGCAAAGAGGACTTGGGATATTCTATAAAATGAGTATAGAGGCTCAATGAAGGTAAGATCTATTAAGCTTCAAGCTCTTAAAAGATATTTTGAGAATCTTAAAATGAAAGATGTGGAAATGTTGAATGATTACTTCTCTAGAGTTGTTGAAATTGTGAAGCAAATGAAGACCTATGTAGATAATATTAGTGATCAAAAAGTGGTTGAGAAGATTTTGATTTCCTTTTTCAAGAAATATGATGTTATTGTTGCCCTTACGGAGGGAACACAAGATACATCCACATTGAGTATTGAACAATTGATGGGCTCTATCCATGCCTTTTAACAAAGATTATGTAGGTGCTCCGAAAAATCATTTGAGAATGTTCTCCAATCTAAGCTCAAGGTTAGTTCTAATACCAAATATAAAGGGAAAAGATTCTCTAGTTGTAGTCAATTCAAAGGTGAATCCTCTAGCAGTAGTAGACAAGGAAGAGGAAGGGGAACAAATACAAGATGAAAACAGAGAAATAAATTTAAAAGAAAAGGAAATGAAGGCGCTCAACAACGAAAATTTGGAGAGATGACATACATGACATGTTGGATGGTATTTCATCTGTAAATTTGTTTGACCCCAATCTAAGAACTATCATGTCCATGAAGCTATTACTGATTAAAGGCTTCATGTTCCCTGAGAAACCGTTCTCTCCCAAATCAAGCAATTTCAACCATGAACAATTTCGGAGGGACAAAGGCAACTTGCCTGAGAGTGTGTTTTGGTTTAAGTGTAGAGAGGAGAGCCACTTGAGTTGACCAAAAGACCAGGGTACGCCTCCAAGCAAATGGTTCCAACTCAAATCTAGAATCCCAAGATGGCTACAATTGCCCAGGTTCATTGGGATTGTCCCACTCAAGTGATTATGAGAAAGATCGAGAAATACTAGCGTTTCCCATTTGCCAATCCATGATGGAATTGTTCCGCCAATTAGATTTCTTGAAAGAGAGACCTCTGACTCACTTGTTGAAAAAGAGACAATGAAGTTATCAGGAATGGGCCCAGTAAATTGATTATCTGAAAGATACAGGTATGCTAAGTTAAAAGTGTTGCCGAGACGAGGTAACGGTCCTGACAAAAGATTAGAGCTGAAATCAACCTCAAAGGCAGTGTCAATAGCCAATTCATTTGGCAATTGACCTTCAATACAGTTATGAGACATGTCAAGATAGGCCAATTGAAAAGTTAAGTTCCAAAACCAAGATGGTAGAGAGCCCCCAAGGCTTGTGCTGGAAAAATCTATGTGACGAAGTGACTTTTGTGTTCTTAGCCATTGTGGAAAGTTTGGACCCAAAGTGCATGATCTAACTAAAACAGCATCCAGCTGGAATGGTGGGATCCAATTGCTTTGCATGTTTAACACCAATTCATTCATTGAGATGTCGATCCATTTCAAACTCCTAAGCTCTTCAAAATGAGTCTCATTTAGAATCCCAGTCAACGAGTTGTAACCCATGGAGGCATATTGCAACTTTGAAAGCTTTCCAAAAGTTGTGGGGATGGGACCATGTAGCTTATTACCATCAAGTTTTAATCGTTCAAGGGATGCAAGATGTCCTATACAATTGGGAAATTTGCCTACTATTAGATTGAATGACATGTCTAGATCCACAAGTGAAGTAAGGTTGCCAACCGAGCATGGGATTTCTCCGTTGATCTCATTATAACTCAAACTTATGGTCTTGATGCTTCTCCATCCTCCCCCTAGCAAATTTGAACAGTTGATAGTAATGTTATTCGAACTAAGATCTAGCAAATGCAAGTAAGATAGCCCTTTCAGTTCATAAGGAACAGGCCCTTGAATTTCATTAACTGCAAGGTTTATCGACTCAATGTTGCTGATGTTCCCTATCAATGCCAAAATGCTAACCCCAAAATGATTCCAACTAAGATCCAGAATGCGAAGAGATGTGAAGTTGTGGGAAGATAAAGGTTGACCAAGATTACGAAGATCGCAATTGCTCAAATGCAACTCAGAAAGAAAAGGGAGAGTGCTTAGAGAATGTATCCAACTGGTGCCTGTCTTCGAAAGATCCACATTATCCATCTTAAGATGTTTGAGAGAAGTCATCCCCTTCAACCACTGAAGTTGATCACTTTGTAATCTATATAGATAATAATCATCTGATGTAAGGTCCAAGTATTCGACCTTGGAGAGATTCCCAAGCTGGTGGGGGATTTCACCTTTAAATCCGGAATGAGACAAGTTTAGATACTTCAACTCCTTGAAAGAGCCCAAGAAGCTTGGAATTGGGGTACCAAAGAAGCCATTGTTGTTGCTCAACTCCAAGAACTGGAGATGCTTTAATTCAAGCAAAGCAGGGTCTAATTTGCCACTAAGGTTTAAACAACGATAATGATGATCATCATTATCTAACACACCATCAGTGTCGCATAAAACATTGAAATTGAGTTGGAGAACATACCGAGTTTGGTTGTCACAAGTGATTCCTCCCCATTTGCAGCAATCTGAGACAATACCCCATGAAGCAAGGTTCTGATTGGCGTCCACAAGTCCAGTTTTGAATTTGATAAGGGCTTCCATCTCATGTTGGTGGCAGCTGACACTTGCATGTGTCTCCAAGTTCATGCCGTGGCACACTACCAGTAGGAGGTGTAAGGAGAAGAATAGCACAACTGCAAAACCAGATTCTTTGCCGAAGTACTTCCCCATCCTCCTTCGAAGTGTCCAGTGAAGGGTATGAAGGAGAATGAGTAGCATGCCTTGAGAAGTAGCAGCATTTGTAGACGGTGGATGATGGTGCACTTGTTGTTGACTTTGTCAAATTTGATAGACTTGGCATGTTGGAAACAAGTGGTAGCCGAAGGTACTACGAGAGTCTGCAAAATCAGTGGGAAAGACGAGAAAAAATCTATGATTAAGGGATTTTGATGTAAGAGCAATGGAGAAGCCTGCCCAACTACAAAAATTGAGATCTACATGTAAATAAACACATATAAAGGCCACCCATTGGTGCTCGATCGCTCGTGGACATCAAATAAGAGGATAAAAATGAACAAAAGCGTAAAATACTTGTCGACAAGCAACAAGTTCAATTTATATATCTTTCTGTGATCCTAATGAAATCGAAGAAGAGAAAAAATAAGGAAGAACGCAAAAAAATGGGAAAAAATGGAGAAAAAATGAGCGGGGATATTGCACCGCTCTCAGACCTCAACCTATCTGCCCAAGGATATTGGACTCACAAATGGGGCACGTACGAGAGGGAAGAGAAACCAACTCGTCAACATTGACGAGCAACTTGCCGCCAATGGCACTAGAAATTCTACCAACCCAAAACTTACACTTCAAAAGTCCCGACCTCAAGAGGACAACCACCAAAGACACACACATACTAAAAAGAACATAATTTGCCGAAGGGCCTCTGGATCAACAAGAAGAGGGGCGTTGGTGAGAATGCTCGAAGAAAGATACCAAATTGGAATGGAAGGCCCATGATGGAGACAAAGGATCAAATTGAGTGAAACTCTTGGAAGCCCAGCTGGTCGGGGCGATGGCCTCCAGCCGTCCAGCAAGAGGTCGTTCTCTAGAAGGGACTCCAAGAGTGGCTTTGATACCATGGCTCTGTTTGGTTTTAGCTTTCTGCATCAGATTCTAAAAGAATCTTTAGCTTTCCACATAAGTGCATTTGTTTGCACTACTTAAGATGAATTGCCCGAAGTAGTGAAGTCGGCTTTCTTCCTGAAATTCTGGGGAAAGTCGATTTTCCCCGGAATCGAGGAGATTTTTCGGAAGAAGTCATATCTAACCTAAAAAGCGTGAGAGATTCCCGTGTTTTGCCCTTGGTTTGTCTCCTGCTCTTGCCGCTCGTCTCCGCTTCGCAATGGATGGCGCGGCCTGAGGTCGAGTTCGCCAAGGAGGTTACAGGCTTCATCTTTGACACTTCGCAGGTGCGGCAGCTGATGTGTTGGCCTCTTCCATCCTCTTTTATTGTGTAGCCGAAGGTGGTGGTTACCGGAGTCTCCTCGTCGTCTTTCACTGTGATCCACCCGTCGGCCAGAGGTTTTGAAATCCTTCAATTTCCAAACAGAACTGAAAATCGTAACTTTTTCCATTTCCGTTCTGTTTGGTTATTCTCCGGTGGCAATCTCTTTCTCCGAGCATCTGCATCCTGCCAGAAATTTCAGGGTTTGGCTTCAATCGACTTGGCTGCCTCACCTGCGACTCGGTCGATTATGTGTGACGATACGAACTCCTAGGACCCAACTTGGTATTTGTTTATTCATAGGCTTTGTTTTTCTTTGCCGAAATTCGAAAGTTGATTGCTTTTCTTTATAAAAAAAAGGCGATTGCCCACTTATTTGATCTCTTTCGACTTTGCAGTTCCCACTTTGCAATTCTCTTTGGAGCATATGTTGGAAAATAAATAGTAGAAGTAGTAGTAGGTTCATAGCGGCTAGAACGAGCAAACAACCTATTTTAACTTGTGGGTGCTTTTGAAAAGACTGCTGATGTCATTTTGGAGTTGAACTAAACCCTGTTGAAAGATTTCCGGAGAATAAGGGCATGGTTAAGAATATTGACTTGATTAATAGAAATGTAAATGCCTATAAATTTGGACTGAAGACTACTTACGATATTGTGAATTGGAAGAGATATTTTGTTGCACTAACTTATATAATTTGACTATGAACTGTTTAATTCAGTTGTTAATTCTGCTTTTTGTAACAAAATGTAAATATCTAATAGACCTTGTTTCTAGAGGGATCACTTAGACATTGCTGACGGTTATTTATTTGTTTTTTGTGTTGCATGATTGGGATGTTTACTGAGGCCAAATATTATGGTAAATGATAGGTTAAAGCATATATAATTTTTCTTACTTGTTTCTCACTTACAAAAAGGGTGCTGACTTTGGTGATTTCCTCCTTATCACACTTATGGGATTCATGTTCCAAGTCATATCTGCTCTCCTTAGCTATGTAAGTGTTACCCTTATGTCATTTTGGAGTAGTAGTCTCCTTAGCTATGTAAGTGGGCTTCTATCAACACTTAATAAGATTTGCTTTATTTGTTATCAAAGGAGGGCCTATATTTGCACTTAATCTAGTCATATGCAATGAGCTGTTAAGTGGCAGCCAATCTGTAATGCAAACTTGAAATGAGCTGTTAAGTGGCAGCCAATCTGTAATGCAAACTTGAAATGTAATGCAGGTTAATATTATCGTTTTTATTGGTGTAAGCTGGTGCTGGAAAATTGAGGATGATCGCACATGCATCTTGGCCTTCACTTAAATTAAAATAGGAGAAATAAGTCTTGTGAAAGTTTTTTTTTTCTGCACTTGAAGTGTGTTTATGAATGCATTTGATGGCTGCCAAATTTGACAGTACCAAATACACGAGTCCTCCATTTTGATCAGTTGGCAGAAAACACCCTGCCATGGTAGACTGAGGCAGCTGGTCCTGGTGAACAACTAGAATGTGGTTCATGGCAGCCTGCTGAGCCCTCAAAACTGGCGCTCCAGATGCCCCTAGAGTAAAATTGA
Organism: Houttuynia cordata; assembly: GCA_039654745.1. NCBI lineage: Eukaryota > Viridiplantae > Streptophyta > Magnoliopsida > Piperales > Saururaceae > Houttuynia > Houttuynia cordata. The sequence continues at coordinate 2,220,307 of CM077510.1, read as the reverse complement.
GGCCAGCGGCACTAAAGCTAGCCGGGAACTTCTGCTGGGTCTGCATGGGCATGTTCATCGCCAGTGGCCCACGCATGTCCCTGCTCAGTTCTGCCAGGTCGTTCCTCCCCATTGCATGCCGGTACAAATCTCCCGCACTCTTCTGAAAGATCCGGCAGACCACCCACTCATCCTGTTCAATTGATTCAAAAAATGTGTCGATAAGAACTTGAGCTTCCTTTCTATACAGTTAAGGAAAGTACCAAGCATGTATGCTAAGTTCTTTTGATGCATTATAAGCTCCATTCATGCATGGGAGTTTGCATGAATGAACATGTAAAAATCGAGTCCCCATTCCGCTACTGCCAAGCAATCCATCTAGTGCGTAATAAGGCTGATTTAGGAAGGTTTTGTATATATATCTAGTAAGAGATTTGGTAATTGGGAGTACGTACGCGTGTTCTGTCACCTCAACTTTGTGGCCATATGTATTGCAGACTCAAATTGCAGGTCGTATGTGGCATGAAAGAAATATCTACCAAAAGCAGGTTGCCTCAACCAACCAATTTCTGAAGAACTTAAATTTCTTCTCGTACATATAGTCGATCCATCAAATGAGTTTTTCACATTGGTAGCTGATCTATACATGAAATAAGTATTTTATTATCTCCTAAACTTATGTTTCTACTAGTGTTTGTTTAGAATTTATGCTACTTTAATATAGTTTTTGGTTTTTGTAGGAAACAAGAGTAAAACGCAGAAATGGGGCAAAACGCGACTCTAATGATTGAATATTCATAACTTTGATTTTATATCTCTGATGAGACTGATTTAAGCTTCATATTAAAGTACATGAAGTCAGCTTTCCAACGCCACTGACTGTTCGCAATTCGGAGTTCTGAGCAAAAAGTTATGATCATTTGAAATATCGCACGCGAAAGAGACACGATTAAAGAGAAGAACCGTCAAGATGAGATTGGATGGATGAGATCGATACAACGGGTTTTTGTTTAATAAAGAAAAAAAATAAAAAAAAAAGAAATATGACCGGTTCAGTTAAAAGAAAAAAAAAAAAAAACGGCCCGAGCCAAAGCTCGAGCCTTCTTTCCAGAACAGAGCGTTCGAGCTCTGCTCGAACGCCGGCGAAGGAGCAGCGGGGCTGAGCTCTGTCCGGCGATGGAGAGGAGCAGCGGGGCTAGGCTGATGATGGCGGTGATGATGACGGCGGACAAAACGGCGGCGGCGAGACTTGACGGAAGAAAGAAAAAAAACAGAGCTCTGTTTGAGCTCTGTTTGAGCTCTGTTTGAGAAGACGATGGCGGTGGGCTGAGCTCGCCGGTGCCGGAGATGGTACGGCTGAAGGAAGGCGACGAAGCTTCATTCGACGGCGAGGCACGGCGACGGAGCAGCCCACGATGAGAGCCATGCTCAATCGGGAAAGAAATAAAAAAAAACCAGTCCGTCGGAATAGGAAAGTCGATGCCGGATTTGGGCTCGATTCCACTTCAAATTGGACTGGGAATCGTGTTCGATTTGGGACGGGGCTGAGGTCTATAAAAACAGAGCCAGAGCCGCTGGAAAAGGGAGAGCTTGAACGGAGAGATTTGGGAGCTTGAACGAAGAAACAGAGAACCGGCCGGAAAAACCAGAGTTTTGGGTCGTCTATTTGCCGGATTCCGGTGGATTTTGGGCCGGAAGAGGAGAGGGAAGAAGAGAGCAGGCGGCCGGAGGGGAGAAGAAGGAAGAAAGGTGCTGAATTTTGGACTGCTACAGTGCACAGCGAGTTGGGAGAGACAATGAATAGTGCGCAGTGAACAGTACCCGTGAATAGTATTTTGCGTGAACAGTGTTTCGTGAACAGTATTTTTTGGTGAATAGTGCAAAACGACTCCAACGAATCAACAACGTTCTCCTTGTCCGATGGCCGGCTAAATTCGCGTCCAAGGCGTAGATGAAGCCCTAGATTTGTGTTATTACTCTTGTTTGTTTTATTTAATACAGTTGATATGATTTTGCTTAATGCTATTTCATGAGTTTCTTTTGAGTGCTTGACCATAGACTTGATTGATATGCATGAAATTAGATCTTTTTAATTCCTGTGCTTAGCTAAAAGTAGGCTAGTGTTAATTCTATGTCCGACCAAGGATAGGATCATTAGCTCAAATGATAATTCTATGCCCGACCAAGGATAGAATTACCTACAATAATTTATAGTGGATGAACTCTCGTGTCCGACCAAGAACGTGAGTGAATTCACTGTGATTTGTGTGTCTGACCATGAACACAAATTACCGTATCATGCCAATTTGAGCGTAATAATAATTGAGAGTAGTAATTGCATGTCTAGTGGTGGATTCTCTGCTTTGGTATCTTCTCCATATTAATTAAAATCTATTTTAAAGTAGTTAAATTTTATTGCTTTCTCTAGATTAATTAAAACAAAATTTGCTTTCACTTGAATTTGGTAAAATATTAGTCCGTCCCTGAGGTTCGACAACCCTTTAATACTCACTGCAGTACAATTGCCTTGTGCACTTGCAAGGGTTTAATTTTAAACGATCAGTAGCATTTTCAGTTCATTGGAAACTATATCATTATGTGATGCAATAGTAATAGAAGATTGGGAGCAAGTAATCACAATATAGAGGTAAATAGCAATCGATTATTTCAACACCAATAAGTGTACGAAATACAGTTTAGGAATCCACCTCATAATACACACAAAATCCATTAAATTACAAGTTTGGAACAATAGTGTGCCACTTTTTGTAAATTGTTCTATGCTATATAATGCTGCATTGATTGAGAGCTCTCACTGAATGATCCTTTTATCAAACAAAAAAAGAAACCATTGTATGCAACGTTCTTCAAACAGCAACAGCAATGGAGGAATACCACTGAATGTGAAGAACCAGATGACTTCAGCTTGTCACAATAGTCAATGAAAGAGCCTTCACAATGTCAGAACAAATGAAGCAATTTGGATGAGAGTAATCAGTAATACAAGTAAGTAAATGAACATCATGTAATTTCCAGAGATCATAGGTAGGATTACACACAACTTTGGCAGTTTCATCAATAAGTTGCGACTTAGGACAAGAGATTGAACTATCTATCTAAACTAATCTAAACTAACCAAACAGATAATAGGCTGAGAAAACATTTTGAACCTGAGTTCTATACAAACCAAATCTACACTATGTTGATCATTTATCAAAATATTATTCTCATTTATCACCCTCTAAATATAACTAACATCAAGCATGTTATCAAAAATATAAATAACGTCATGGTGCGGGAGTTATCCCTAATGTACTCTTCCACTACGGACGTTTAGTTTCTTTGTTCATTAGGTATGTTGGAGGAAGGCACTCGTGGATGAACTCTTGATGCGATTGGATGTATTGGCTGCTTGTTCAACTACTTGAAGTACTCGCAGCCTACCTCCACCTGCCGATACTAAATAAAGTATAAATATACAAACACATAACATAGAATTAACTCAGGCTTGTAATAACTTACATAGCGATTCTGATATTTTAAAAAAGGCCTTCCAGGGTTTTCATCAATACAAGAAACATAAAATGTTATGCGGTGTCCGAGACAACGAGGGCATAGTTCCCCCATTCTCATGCTATTACAACTAGATGCATCCATAGTCTCCAATAAGAGAGCAACAAAAAAAAGTAGTCAAAGATTCTCTTCAGAAAAGAAGGGTCACCTCCAAATTGAAAAGCAGAGGCAAACTATCAAAAAACATAACCATATCATGATCAGTTTTACATTAAAAACCACTCCAAATGGCAATAGTCACTATCATTTTTCTGTTTAATAGAAAACAACAAAAAGTTGAAAGAAGATAGAATGACATTACTAAAAAGTGATACCCACATGCATGTGGAAGCAAATTATAAATTACATGATAATAAAAAAACCATTATAAGATCGAAGTTTTTAAAGAGTACATAATCTACCATATCTATCAAATGCTGGTATAGTCAATGGCTGCAACATGAGACTATGGTTGGGGACAAGAGATCCATGTTACAGATATTACACAGATAAGTATTGACAGACACTTCCCTGTGAGCCAGTTATAATGATCTTAAGGAACATAGTTAACATAGCACAATGATTTTAGAAGATGATCTTTTCCCTGATAAAGAACTTTTCCACTGAATTGGTAGTCTTGCATTGTATCACTTTTTTAGTAAGTTGCTATTTATGCAGCAAGAGTGAACCTTTTCAAACAAGTGCAACTTTTTGGTTTAAAAATGAAAATATGCCGGCTTTGCATTTCAAATACCTGACTTCAAAACGTAAGGACTTCAATGCTATCTCTTTGCACTCACTCAGGGTACAATTATAACAAAGATACTAACTCTACCATGCTAAATGTCCCAAAACTAAAAACCAGACCCCGACCCCTTATTACTCCTCCCACCACCGTCTGCCAAACAATTAATAAACTCTACAATACCTGCTGCCCACTCAGAACATATAACCTATCTCAGCCATGAACCCACATTGGGCATCTAAAATATATTTGTTGTAATTGTAGGTACAAACAAATAAATTAAATATTTTAACCAGATAGAATTGGCTTTATCAGCTCATAAAAAAAACACCCCAAATATCTTCCATTTCCACTTTCATTCTTCTCTCTTCAAATCCCTCACATCAAGCAAGCTTCGACCAATGCATTATCTTATTCTCTACAAATTACAGTCATTGCCATGAAAACTAAACACATGAACCAAACCTCAAATTCAAAAGCAATAACTAAAACTTCAAATAATCAAAAGAGACAATAACTAAACCTTTTTCCAGTAATTTGGCAGGAACGGCCATAGACCTCGTCGGCGCTGCTGTTGATCCTCTCGACCGAGGACCTTTTGCTCCCGATGACTAGCCGATCCGCATACATGGCTACCGACCAGGGAAATATAGCAAGAAAGTCAAGAGCTGTAAGAAATAAAACCCTAGAGTTGCGATTTGCAGGAAAGCTCTCTCCTTTCCGATGAGCAAAATCGCACCCGCCAAAGAGTCCCAGCCGGAACTGGACAGGAAGAGAGCGAGCAAGGCGGCAGAGGAAGGGGCGGCGGAGGAGAGACGTTGGGCGAATGGGAGGGTTAGGTTATACAAGTTTAGGGGATCATCTTCGACCATCCGATCACATGGACGGTTGAGATCTTTAGCATGAGGGGTGGTTTTGTAACTTAACATTCCAGAATCTGTTTTCTCATTGTGTAGCCAAACAGATTACTCCCTAGAAAGTTAATTTTTCCTTGTATCCAACCAAACACACATCACTTCATAATTAAAATCCAAGAAGTACAATACCCTAGATTCTGCTTCTTCTACTCCAAGAAGTTGCAACCAAACAGACCACATACGAGAGTTTAAAGAAAACAATGAGACTATATATGTGAGAGAGTTTGTGAACCGACTCAATTTCTCTTCATTCATGTCTTAGCTTTGATACATTAGAATATATAGAGAGCAATTACATAATTGTTTAATAAAGATGATGATGTCTTTCCGTGACTTTTCTCAAGCCGGCATGACTTGACTTTTATAATCTTTTAGGTAGTGTCGAATGTTGCGCGTTGTCATTCATTGCCACTCTCTTAGGTATTTCTTATCACACAATCTTCTAGTCTTGCGGTTCATATCACTCCATCCCAATAATTTGTCAATTTTTGTTCCAACAAAGTCAAACAAGCTTCGGAAGATGATTGTGGACTTGTTGACTTTGTCAAATTTGATAGACTTGGCATGTTGGAAACAAGTGGTAGACGAATGTACTCTTATCACTCCATCTTCCAGGCTTGTGGTTCATATCACTCCATCCCAATAATTTGTCAATTTTTGTCCCAACAAAGTCAAGCAAGCTTCACTTACAACATATGCTAAAGTTTCTTATGCTCATAGTTTCCAAATTGCTCACACCATTACTACCGCCTAATTGATGATGAACGGGCTGGGCCAATACATTGGAACATGGCAAACATCGGGCCCATATGTTCAAGCTCTTTTTTGTCCGAATTTAGTAGAAACATCTGGCCCAGTTTTTTGTTTTGGACCTTTTGGTACAACTTACAGGGCCCAATATTTGAAAGTGTGGACTGGGGATTTAGTAGGGAGTCAGGGATTAGTGAGTTGAGGAATAGATCAAACTTCTGTACCCAAAAAATGAATTATAAACAAGAATTTGTGGGTCGCTAGTGAAATTGTCCTCTTCCCTTTGTTAGGTGAACAAAGAAGGAAAGATGAAAATAAAAAGAGGATGTGGTAGAAAGGCGAGACTTTCCAACACCCCAGTTTTTCTCAGTAACGCAACATGCTTAGTAGAACCCAAAGTTTTTTTTTATAGTTATTGAGTAATACCACACTATTCTCATTCACGATCTTGCCAGTAGAATTTTACTGTCACATATTGAAGATCCTAAAAATATATAATAGTGGATCCCTACTGCCATATTGAACTCAAAGAAACAATTGACATGAACTATCATTTCTGCAGGTGTAATACCACTATCAAATAGCAAGAATTTTGTGGGTCAATTTCTGCCATAAAAAACATTGGGGTGTTATTGAGCATGCTAGAAAAATTGACTTTTTTCCAACCCTACTTATGACTGGGTGTTCCTGATAAATTTTGGGGTGCTGAAAAATATCACCCAAATATTTATCATAAATGATATTCCCTCCATCAAATTAAGACTGTTTGTGTTTGAAAATGAGTTATTCAATCCGTCTAATGTTACCTGTTTGCATTAGAAAATGACCTAATTTTAGTTCAGTTTGGTTTTCTAATGCATACAAGTAATATCCCATCCGTGTTTTTAGTCGTGAAGGAGCAAAGTGAGTCATGTAATAATAGGCCCTTTATAAATGCAGACATGCTTCATTGGACAAGGAATAGTGAAGTATTACAACCCTGGTTTGTGAACACATGAACCTAAGTGAAGGTAATCAATTGGGCGGTTGATTGCACATTTGATCGCAATAACAATTATGAGAAAATTTATTGAATAACTCTAACACCCCTTAGGTGGAATTGAAGCTGGCAGGCAAGAGAATTGCTTATGAAGCTAGCTTTTTTTTTTGGTATAGGGTTGCACACACATAACAAAGCACATTGCCATCAAACATCATTTCATTAGAGAAGCCGTTCTTCACAAAGGCACTTCCAAGAGACAAGTTTGTTTATTTTATACAAATGCTAGGAGTTACAAAATTTAGCATTAAGTGGGAGTGTCTCTCTTTCATTCTCAAGCCAACATCTGCTGAAGTTTGTGTTTATGCTCAGAGATTTCATATTGTCAAGAGTTGGGCGGTTTGCCTTAGGGAATCTGACGGTTTTTGTTTCACACACTAGAAGAAAGTTATTTAATGACAATTGGCGCGAAACAAATTCGTCGATTAATTTTTGGATAGTGGGAAAATTGTCATCAAATCTTTTGGGAGATTTTTGCCAAAATTGACTTGATTGTTACTGCAATATGGTGCTGCTTTTAAAATCACATGTTACTAGACTTTTTTTTCTAGGAGTGTCCGAGTCCTCTCAGAGGACCATATCTCGTTCTTAATCATGTACAAGGACCACCAATCATACACAACGGGTAAATCAGATATAATCTTGAATGCATCGTTAACATAGTGGTGTTAGTAAATTAAATTGACCCTTAGTGATTGAGCTGGTTAGAAACTGATTGGGTACAATTAAAATGTCTCGTGAATGACAACAGCCTTGGTATACACGGAATGAGATACTCACTAATATAAACCGGAAAAACAGTAAAAAATAGAAGAAGCTACTGAACAGCCTTGGGCCCTTGGCTTAGTGAAAGAAGCACATTACTTTCCCAAGAAAATGAAAAAAGGAAGCAACATTTGGCACTTGGCACTAGCTCTTAAACGAAAATATATTACATCTTATTGATAATGCTATTAATAATATATGAATCACACGTGAAAGCTTTGGGACTAGAAAAGTAGCCATAAAAATTATAATCCTCAAATTTATGTAGAAGAAAACATTTCTCTCAACTTAAAGCCTTCAACTACCAAATGCTTCAATGAATTTTTCTTCTGTCACCCTCTACTTGTCTCTGTTGTTCTTCAGTTTAGCAGCAGCCAATAGAATTAGGACATAAATCTTATCACCAATTCCATCAAAGAGACCGAAGTACAAAACTCTAAAAGATTTCTTGAAGATGAGAGTGCCACATATTCCCCAAAAACCCACCACAAACCCAAGTATCATGCTCATGTAAAACCATACCTCATCATGTTCCGCTTCATCTTCATTCTCATTTATGACTCTAAGTGTTTCATTTTCTGAGCAATTTTTTGCAAGTGGAGCACCACAAAGATCCCGATTTCCAGAATAAATAGATGGATCATTCAGTGTTCGAAGCTGGTTTCCAGAAGGAATTTTCCCTTGTAAATTGTTGTTTGACAAATCTAGCTTGCTCAATGATGATAATCTAGACAAACCAATTGGAATTTCACCTGTAAGGTGGTTATTTGACACATCAAGAGACTCTAGTGATTCCAAACTGCCAATGTTCCATGGAATCTTCCCAGTCAAGTGATTATTTGATAAGTTCAAAAAGAACAACCCAGCAAGTCTCATTAATTCATCTGGAATTGGTCCATAAAACTCATTGCTTGAAAGATCAAGAATTGTCACAAGATCAAGGTTACTACTGTACTCAAGCATCTCAGCTTTAGTCAGTAAAGACAAGTGTTCTATATAATAATCTCTAGGTAATCCAGGACCCAACCAATCGGGACGAACCCAATACTCCCCTCGTTGTCTTCTCTTGACTCCAGTGATTGCAGTGAGATTCCCCAAACTTCTTGGAATGACGCCGGACAAGTAATTGTTAGATACATCGAAAATTTGGAGAGATGACATACATGACATATTGGATGGTATTTCATCTGTAAATTTGTTTGACCGCAATCTAAGAACTATCATGTCCGTGAAGCTATTACTGATTAAAGGCTTAATGTTCCCTGAGAAACTGTTCTCTCCCAAATCAAGCAATTTCAACCATGAACAATTTCGGAGGGACAAAGGCAACTTGCCTGAGAGTGTGTTTTGGTTTAAGTGTAGAGAGGAGAGCCGCTTGAGTTGACCAAAAGACCAGGGTACGCCTCCAAGCAAATGGTTCCAACTCAAATCTAGAATCCCAAGATTGCTACAATTGCCCAGGTTCATTGGGATTGTCCCACTCAAGTGATTATGAGAAAGATCAAGAAATTCTAGCGTTTCCCATTTGCCAATCCATGATGGAATTGTTCCACTAATTAGATTTCTTGAAAGAGAGACATCTGACTCACCTGTTGAAAAAGAGACTGTGAAGTTCTCAGGAATGGGTCCAGTAAATTGATTATCTGAAAGATACAGGTATTCTAAGTTAAAAAGCTTGCCCAGACGAGGTAACGGTCCTGAGAAAAGATTAGAGCTGAAATCAACCCCGAAGGTAGTGTCAAAAGCCAATTCATTTGGCAATTGACCTTCAATACGGTTATGAGACATGTCAAGATAGATCAATTGGGAAGTAAAGTTCCAAAACCAAGATGGTAAAGAGCCCTCAAGGCTTGTGTTGGAAAAATCTATGAGACGGAGCGACTTTTGTGTTCTTAGCCATTGTGGAAAGTTTGGACCCAAAGTACATGATCTAACTAAAACAACATCCAGCTGGAATGGTGGGATCCAATTGCTTTGCATGTTTAACACCAATTCATTCATTGAGATGTCGATCCATTTCAAACTCCTAAGCTCTTCAAAATGAGTCTCATTTAGAATCCCAGTCAACGAGTTGTAACCCATGGAGGCATATTGCAACTTTGACAGCTTTCCGAAAGTTGTGGGGATGGGACCATGTAGCTTATTACCACGAAGTTCTAATCGTTTAAGGGATGCAAGATGTTCTATGCAATTGGGAAATTTGCCTACTATTCGATTGAATGACATGTCTAGATGCACAAGTGAAGTAAGGTTGCCAATCGAGCATGGGATTTCTCCATTGATCTTATTCTGACTTAAACTTATGGTCTTGATGCTTCTCCATCCTCCCCCTAGCAAATTTGAACAGTTGATAGTAATGTTATTCCTACTAAGATCTAGCAAATGCAAGTCAGATAGCTCTTTTAGGTCATAAGGAACAGGCCCTTGAATTTCATTAGCGGCAAGGTTTATCGACTCAATGTTGCTGATGTTCCCTATCAATGCTAAAATGCTATCCCCAAAATGATTCTGACTGAGATCCAGAATGCGAAGAGATGTGAAGTTGTAGGAAGATAAAGGTTGAGCAAGATTACGAAGATCGCAATTGCTCAAATGCAACTCAGAAAGAAGAGGGAGAGTGCTTAGAGAATGTATCCAACTGGTGCCTGTCTTTGAAAGATCCACACTATCCATCTTAAGATGCTTGAGAGAAGTCATCCCCTTCAACCACTGAAGTTGATCACTTTGTAATCTATATAGATAATAATCATCTGTTGTAAGGTCTAAGTATTCAACCTTGGAGAGATTCCCAAGCTGGTGGGTGATTTCACCTTTAAATCCGGAATGAGACAAGTTTAAATACTTCAACTCCTTGAAAGAGCCCAAGAAGCTTGGAATTGGGGTACCAAAGAAGCCATTGTTGTAGCTCAACTCCAGGAACTGGAGATGCTTTAATTCAAGCAAAGCAGGGTCTAATTTGCCACTCAGGTTTAAACAACGATAATCATCATCATCATTATCTAACACACCGTCAGTGTCGCATAAAACACTGAAATTGAGTTGGAGAACGTACCCAGTTTGGTTGTCACAAGTGATTCCTCCCCATTTGCAGCAATCTGAGATATTATCCCATGAAGCAAGTTTCTGATTGGCGTCCACAAGTCCAGTTTTGAATTTGATGAGGGCCTCCCTCTCATGTTGGTGGCAGCTGACACTTGCATGTGTCTCCAAGTCCATGCCGTGGCACACTACTAGTAGGAGGTGTATGGAGAAGAATAACACAACTGCAAAAACAGATTCTTTTCTGAAGTACTTCCCCATCCTCCTTTGAAGTGTCCAGTGAATGAGTAGCATGCCTTGAGAAGGTAGCAGCATTTGTAGACGGTCGATGATCGATGATGGTGGACTTGTTGACTTTGTAAAATTTGATAGACTCGGCATGTTGGAAACAAGTGGTAGACGATATCACTCCATCTTCCGGTTCATATCACTCCTTCCCAATAATTTATCAATTTTTGTCCCATATCAAAGTCAAGACAGCTTCGGTGGATGATGTGGACTTGTTGACTTTGTCAAATTTGATAGACTTGGCATGTTGGAAACAAGAAGGTATTTTTATCACTCCACTTCCAGTCTTGAGGTTCATATCACTCCTTCCCAATAATTTGTCAATTTTTGTCCCATCAAAGCATGGAATGCTGTCGCGGCGAATCATCAATATATCTTATCGGTCCTGCTCCGAGAAAACGAGAAAGTCCAATCTCAATTTTTAGCTTTTTTTCAAATAGGGCCGATATATCGGGTTTCGGACCGATATATCGGAATTTTAAAAAAAAATAATAATTTTTTATATAAAAAAAGAAAAAAATTAACTTTCTCGTTTGTTTCCCATCCTATGCCAAGTGGAACGATACGGGTTTAAAACGCAAACACATATTTTGAATTATATACATATTTTTATATATATTTAAAAATTTATACTTATCTAAATTAGTATCACTTATTTTAAAAATTATATTGTAAAAATATATGGTAAAAACTAGTTTTATACCACCGATATTTTTTACACAATATCTCCGGTATTTTGTCTATTTGGTCGATACGACGTTCCTTACATCAAAGTCAAGAAAGCTTCAATAGATGATGGTGAACTTGTTGACTTTGTCAAATTTGATAGACTTGGCATGCTGGAAACAAGTGGTAGACGAAGGTATTTTTATCACTTAGGGCTGCATCATGGGTCGGGTAGGGTCGGGCCCGAGATAGGACCCGGGAATTCTAAACCCGACCCGGACCCGAGATAAAACCCATAATACCCGACCTTACCCGAGATAAAATCCGAGATTTTAATAAAATAATTAATATAATTATAAAAAAAATTAATAAAATAATTTATATCATTATAATAAATATATATATATTAAAAAATTAATTTAAATGGTATATCTCGGGTCGGGTCGGTTCTTGGGTATTTTAAAGCAAAACCCAACCCGACCCGAGATAGAACCCGGGTTTTAAAACTTTGGAACCGACCCTACCCGAGATAGGACCCGACCCGACCCGACCCGGGTTAATCGCGGGTCGGTTCCATCCAAGTTGGGTCGGTTCCGGGTTTTTTGTGCAGCCCTATTATCACTCCACCTTCCAGTCTTGAGGTTCATATTACTCCATCCCAATAATTTGTCAATTTTTGTTCCAACAAAATCAAGCAAGCTTCACTTGCAACATATGCCAAGTTTCTTATGCTCATAGTTTCCAAATTGCTCACACCATTACAGGCATTACTACCGCCTAATTGTTGATGAACGGGATGGGCCGATACATTGGAACATAGCAAACATTGAGCCCATATGTTCAAGCTCTTTTTTGTCCGAATTTATAGAAACATCGGACCCAATTTTTTGTTTTGGACTTTTGGTACAACTTACAGGGCCCAATATTTGAGAGTGTGGATTGGGGATGTAGGGACTAGTGAGTTGAGGAACAGATCAAACTTTTGTACCCAAAAAATCAATTGCAAACAAGAATTTTTGAGTCGCTGGTGAAATTGTTCTCTTCCGTAGGTGAACAAAGAAGGAAAGATAAAAACAAAAAGAGGATGTGGTGGAAAATACTGAGGGTGAGACTTTTCAGCAGCCCAGTTTTTCTAAGTAACACATATGATCAGTAGAAGTCAAAGTTTTTTTACAATTGCTGAGTAGCACCACAACTCTACTGTCAAATACTGGAATTTTGACGGTCGGACCCTACTGTCGAATATATAACAGTGGATCCAAAAGTAGATGTCAACTTAATTATTTTGGTTGACATCTACCATCAAAATACTTAACACCTCAATGCTACATTTTTTACGGTAGATGTCAACTTAATTATTTTATGAAAATCTCGGTTCCTATCTCGGGTTCTCGGGTATTGCGAGTTTTATCTTGGATAGGGTCGGGTTTAAGATTCTCAGGTCCTATATCGGGCAAAGTCAGGTTTAAGTAATTTGGGTCCTATCTCGGGTAGGACCCAAGATGCGGCCCTATGAACATATGAACCTAAGTGAAGGCAATCAATTGGGCGGTTGATTGCACATTTGTTCGCAATAACAATTATGAGAAAATTTATTGAATAACTCCAACACCCCTTAGGTGGAATTGAAGCTGGCAGGCAAGAGAATTGCCTATGAAGCTAAGCTTTTTTTTTCTTTTTTGGTATAGGGGTGCACAAACACACAATATGCGTCAATGGTATTCTACCCCGGGACCTCAACACATCCGGTTGAGATCCTACCAGCCCACCAAAGGCTGCATTGGCTGAATCTCGCAAACTCCTAACTGAAGTTGTTATCTACCGAAATATGGATAAAGCTACTTCTTTAGCCACAAATTCAATGCTGATGTTATATGTCGCCATATCTTGAATCTTTTCCACCAAATAATGTATTCTATATAGAGGCATTAGGCTGATAAGGCGGCTAAGCATGCAAATTGCTGGGGCCCCACTTGCCCAAAACGCCCAAAGAGGTCCTTGTCTGAAAATTCTATACGCCTTAAAAATAGACCTCTAAATTGTCTTCATGCAAGCCATTTGGATAAGCAAAAGTTGATCTCCATTGGCAGCTCATCTCCATTGGTCGTTTTTCAGCTCTCAGTCCTTGGAACTGTATGAGAAGAGATTTTAGATTCATGCACAAGACAATTGGTAATTGAACTTGCTATGATCATGTTTAATTCATCTCCAATGTCAAGTAGTTGACAAGTATTTTGTGCAGTAATGAATGTACTTGAGTGGCCCCCAAATGAGCTCCATGTCCAGAATGTTCACATAGCAACGAACTTGAGTGGACCCAGGCTTGAGGTGCACTAATCCACTTAGTTTTGGCAGTTGGATCTCCTGTGCCACAGCCATATGCTTATAGCTACAACATACTCCTTAGAGAAAAAAGTAAGAAAACATTCAAGGAAGAACATGGCGAGGGGAGAGTAAGAGCTTCAGAGAGAGCAGAGAGAGGGGAAGAAAACATAGGCGTAAATGGGGGTTTTTCATATTACTTGGCCAATGAGCCCGGATTGCCATATTACCTGATTTTTTCGGGTTTATCTCATATAACCTAGTTTTAACACCTAATCTTCCCATTTTGCCCTCCTCAAGCCTAACCCTAATTTCTGTACATTTCCATATTACCTGGTTTTAAGTTTTACACTTCAACGAATCATATCTCCTTCATTTCTAGTCTGTTTTCGCTGATTTTTTTTCTGTTCTTCTTTAGTTTTAATGTTTTTTCTGATCATGATGATATCATAATGATCTTCATATCATATCGGAAAAAATACAGCAAAAACAACGATAAATAGCATGTACTAGCGTCTCAACATCTTTATGATATCATCATAATAAGAAAGATTACTAAAAATAAGAAAGAATAAAAAAAATAGGTGATTAAGAAAGAGTTGTTGCTATCGTGTAATCAATTACATGACAATAGCCGTTGCTATCGTATAATTGATTACACGATAGGAACGGCTATTGATTGATTGTATTTTTAACTCTTTTTACTCGCAATCACACGAGACTACGTATAGACTAGTGGAAACGAGGTCGAACCCAAAGGACTTGGAAGATTAACCTAATTCTAACAAAGAAAGTGAATTTGTAATGACTTAATTAACTAAAGAAATAAACTTTAATGAAAAATAAGATGAATGAGAAGATCGAATCCACTACTAAACATGCAATTACTACTCTCAATTATTATTTCCATAAAATTGATATGATATGGTAATTTATGTTCTTGGTCGGACACACAAATTACCAATGAATAGACTACACGTTCTTGGCCATACACGAAAAGTTCATCCACTATAAATTAATACAATTAATTTTATCCTTGGTCGGGCATAGAATCAATCATAATCCTGTTATTATCTAGACACAGGAAATACTAAGATCAAATTTTATTAATCATTCATTAAGTCTCGGTCAAAGCACTTAAGAGGAATAATAATGAAATAGCATTAACCATAGAAAACCATATCAAATTTTACTAAATTAAATAATCAAGAGTAGCAAATACAAATCTAGGGCTTCATCTACGCCTTGATAAAGAGTTTAACTAGACATATAAATAGGGAAAGAAATAGCCTGCAGTGTCGAATTCATGTTCACTATTCACGGACATTGTTCACTATCTTCTTCATTGGGCCAGTTACTGTAGCAATTTGAATCACTGTAGCAGTTCACAGATCGGCCCTAAATTCTTCCTTCTCTTCCCTTTTTCTCCTCTCTCCTCTTCTTCTGGCCAAAGCCCCGCCGGAATCTGGCGGAAACAGTCCCTCAAAGGCACTGTTTTTTCGGTCGAAAATTCTCTATCTTTCTCTGTAAAAAGCTCTATTTTTCCGGATCTCCCTCAGTTCCTCCTCCTTTTTGTTTTTGTAGGCATCGAGCGAAAGAATCCCATTCTATTTTGGACTCCAATTCCAATTTCAATTCGAACTCAATCCAAGTTTCCTGTTTCAAGCCGCTCCTCTGTTCTTCTGCTTCGTCTGGTACCCTCGCCATCGTGAATAGTAGCCTCCTTGAAACCACCGTCGCCACCTCTTGATCTTCAATCCAGGCCCAACAGGAGTCTTAGGCCGCCTCTTCCACCGTCATGTTCCTTGCCGATGCTTGAGCAGAGCTCGAGCGCTCTGTTCGTCTGAAAGGCCCAAGCTTTGGCTCTGGCATGGTCATTTTTTTCGTTTTTTTCTTTTTCATTGGACTGAACCAAACCGGAACTGAACCGGCTTTCTTCCTTCTTCTTTTTTTTTATTAAGTGAAAACCCATCGTATTACTATCGCGTGTCCAATCTCATCTTGACGGTTCTTTTGTTTAGTCATGTCTCTTTCGTGTGCTATATTTCCAATGATCATAACTTTTGCTTAGAACTCCAAATTGCAAACGGCTAGTGGCGTTGGAAAACTTCGTGAACTTTAACATGAAGCCTAAATCAGTCCCATCAGAGATCAATCAAAGTAATGAAGATTAATCATTGGGTTACTTTTTACCACATTTGCAGCTTAGGCTTATTTTCCTATAAAAACCAAAAACAACATTAAGAATCACTAAATATACTCTAACACTAATATAAACATAAATTTAGGACTAATAAAATCTATAATTCACGTATAGATTAGCTATCGTGTAATCGAATAGCCTTTGCTATAGTGTATTCGATTACACGATAGTAAATGCTATCGTGTAATCAATTACATGATAGGAAGGCTATCATATATGACTTCCTATCATGTCATAGAAGATAATTGTGTTCTTACCTTGTTGTTCCAAAGGCAAGCTCCGACTATTTCCTTCCTTCACCTCCTGATGATTGAATGTCATCATCTATCAAGTGAATAGATGGAACTGATAGGGATATCCTCTCCTTATATACACTGGAAATTCTCTCCATATACAACTCCAACACTGATCTCCTTTCTGTCTTCTGAATGTTGAAGACACATTTTAGATCTTCATCATCACCCAGGACGTATGGTATGTATGGAGATGCTGACGGAACTAGATATTTCAGGAATAAGTTGCTCATTTCAGACTTGATTCCTAATCTTTCTTAAACTTGAATCAATAGATCTCTAAACTTCACTTGTCGATCAATGCTCATTAGCTTCATTTTCCCACCTACGTACTCATTACCACTTCCAAATACTTCATCGTAGTGTAGATAAACAACACATTCTTCCATTGTGGTTGTCGACAGGGAGACGAATGTGTCAAGGGAGGGCCTGGATGGAATGTTGATGAGGGCGGCTAAGGGCGGGGGAAGGAAGCGTGAAAGTAGAGGAGATGAAGGAGGTGTTCGGGCTAAAACCAGGTAATATGGAAAACGTTTAGTTTATGATTAGGGTTGAGGAGGGCAAATTGGGAAGATCAGGTATCAAAATCAAGTTATACGGGATGAGCCTGGAAAAATCAGGTAATATGGCAGCCTGGGCTCATTGGCCAGGTAATATGAAAAAAAAAACCTGTAATATGCTATGTTTATCAAGTTTTGCTTGTAGGCCCTAGTGCCCCCAGTATAGGGGATTTGCAAATTTTTCTGCTGAAAAATACATGCACTATCGAATCTCAATCCAACAATTTATAGGCAATGCACCATAGTACATATTTTGAAATATGGGCATTGGCGCATATTAATGAAATCCATCTACTATGTGGACCAGGGGAATATTTAGCTAAAGAAGGAACTTTAATCTCAAAATTGACGTCAAAGAGGATATTTGGCAAATGAATGCTTGATGGATAAATCAAAGCACTCCAGAGTATGTTGTTTTCAGTTGATAGAAGCTTAAACTGGTTGACAAAGTGCTATCATTATGGAGTTGCCAGGTATCAATCGTCACATCCTCGCCTGAAAATTACGTATTTTTAGCAAAAAGAAAAAGTCACGCATGTCCATTGCTCTCAACTCTCATTATCATCTAGTTGAGTGGTGCGAACACATTCGGACGAGGGTGAGGCAACATCCAAATGCTAGTAAGCCAAAATATTCATTATAATTATCCTGAACTAAAATAAATAATGCCCCCTTTGTTCCATGTTACTAGTCCTTTTTGGTTTTTCAAATGAAGTTTATTTTGAAAAAAACAAACAAACAAACAAATAGGACTACTAAATATGTAATGGAGGGAGAATGTATGATTCTCTTTTCATCTTTTCCCACTCTACACTCTGATTCCATTTCCAATCGAAGTCTTGAAATTTTGATGATAGATTTTAAAACACACGTCCAACTGGGAAGAGGGTTACCCTGCTCCCTCCTTTCTTTGGGCAGTGGAATTGAATTAGAAGCACTCAGATATGGTGTCGTATAACTTCCATCGACGCATTGAAGAATAGATGAGAATCCCATGAAGCTGAAAATTGATACAAATGGTAAAGTACCCCACTTCCAATACTTTCTTGTCTATCACTCTTTGTCCTAAACTCCCGTACGGCCCCTCAAACAGGGGGGGCAGGGATCGAGTATGGAGCATGTGGAGCAGCTAAAAAAATGTCCATCCGATTGGGGCCAAAATTTTGTGGGTCCCCGGTGAATGGGTCCTCTTCCCCTTAAGTAGGGCCCATGGTGGCAGGCCAAAGGAATTCAATATGAACTTGCAAATTTACTAACATATATAAACTTCCATCTTATATATAGTTACAAAATTCAATAGTGGCATTTCTCAGTCGGCATAGCTTGCACCTTTTCCAGCCAAGGTAGTCCAGATAAAGGATCCATAGACCATAAGCAAATGCTTTGGAATTTCTCATACAACCCCATGTTGAACCATTAAAGCTACTTTACATAATATTATTGGGCAGCTTTCTTATGAAAATCAGTCAGCCATTTCGGCCTTTCCAGCTATCTCAATCCTTGGGGCTGTCGTTAACAAGTAATCTTTGAATTGAACTATAATTGATGTGGGGGATTTTACCATATTACCTAGCCAATATGTGAAGAATACCATATTACCTGGGTTTTTTGGGCTCATGCCATATAACTTAGTTTCGAGACCTGGTCTTTCCATTTTGCCCTCCAACCCAATCCTTTATGTTTTACTCACAATAGGCTTCTTCTCGAGCTTGGTTGTCATGAGTCATGACTGCCTCCTCCTCTGCTGGGAATAGGACGGAGATCCGATTGTCGATGTAAATGTCACGCCCCAAATTTTAAAACCTCGATTAAAGCGCGGAAGCTACCAATCTAAGACTATCAGGAGGTTCGAGTTCTAGGACGTGACCGAATACTCGATCATCCACCTTTCCATCTAACAAAATATGGGACAAATACAGGATCGAAATGACTAAACAATAACCATGCACTTAAATCTTAAATAACAATATCAAAAGATTACTTAGTCTATTACATCAATTTGGTCCAACAAATCCAAACCATTAAAACCTTGGCAGACATGCCAAAAAGTTCATAAAGAACATCAAAAAGATAAAACATAATAAAAGAGCATCTTCAAACTGCAATAAACCACAAATCCCCATCGAGAATACCTGTTCAATTCTTTTCCTTCTTGATTCCTGCATCAAAGGATGCAGGAGTATTCTATAGGAAATATCCAGTAGAATGCTAAGAAAATCCACAAAGCAAAAATATAAAATACACTGACTTCACGATAAAAAGGTAAGGACAAATTCAACAACATCAAGAATAGCAAATACAGAGTTTACTTACCTGAATACCGGTCATACTCATAGACAATTACTGTTCAAGATAAAGATAAAATGATCATCAAGCTCCAAACGTACAACGCGTAAGGAGGAAACAATAATGGATACATACTCCAACATCCAAAGTTTAGGAGACAACAATTTATGCTCTCAGCTCAGTCCACTTCCCCTATGGACATCAATACCAGAACATCCTAGAGGTTCTTCAAAGGAACTCAGCCATGCGTCTAGGGAAGCTGGCCCCATCGGTGCTTACGGGCACAATAGGCAGAGACTGCAGCGTAATATCATATAGTCTAAAAGCACACGTGTTGCCATCATCAGCTGAACTACAGAGGTTCAATAAGTAATCTGGGATCACAAAGGATCTAGCAATGGCTCGTGAGCATACTATGATTCCACTCTAAAGTGTTCATCAATGACTCTTAGTGGAGAAATAGTTTATGTCGAACTGAATTAATTTAGAAGCACAAGAGCTTTCTCATCTAGAAACTCATACTACAATCTTTCTGAATTTGGCTCACATGTGGAGTGAGACAACAATCTCATTGATACAATCTGAAAGGACTCACTTCGGAGTACTCAAGGAATTAGAGTGATCAACATTGGAGAACTCAAACTAAGACTCATCAAAGATCTATGCACGGAACATCTTCATCGTACCTGGCCCTAAATATGACAATCCCCAGAAACACTGATGCCACATGTCCAAAGTACATCAGTTAATAGGATACAAGGTGTAGAATTTTCAACAAGAAACTCTTTGGACTTGAAACCGTTCAAGAGTCTTGGTACTTGAGACATTCAATTCCGGACAGAAGGACTCAACTCCACAACTCTTACTCATAATTTAATATTACTGTAACCAATACCCTCATAGTCTTATATTATAAAATTGGGTCATTGATACCATATTTAGCCATAACTCATAGTGATAATACGAATTAGAGTTTTAGTACTTAATACTGTGTTCCGACCCACTCATGACAGATCACTTTCATCGACCACTACTGCCTACACAATACGAATCCCATTCTAAAATTTTATCACACTTAGCCCTAGATATCTAGTTTTTAACCCCACAAACGGCATAATTTTCCGATATTTGTACAATTAATTATCATTTTCTGATCACTGCTCGTCGGTGTAGGAACAATCCTAGCCGAGAGCAAACATCTTTCACATATTTCGATTAATTGATGAATTAAACCTAATTAACTAATTAATCACTCCTACTAACATTAGTTGATCATCCCTTAAGTAATTCACAGAACCTAATTGGTTCTGAAATTCCACGATTCCTTCATTATATAATGTGTTTTGTTCTACCCGCTTGATTAATACCTTAAGTAACTTCGTACGACTCACAATACCCAAAGAAGACACTTAATACCAGACGCAAAAACACTCAACAACACAGTGACATGACTCCAACAATATGCCTTGCAACATCAGAGGCATGGATATGAAAATCATCAACGATTTCGTGAGGTATCTCACATGATATCTTCAATTAGGGTTAATAACATGAAATTGAACTAGCTTACCATAGAGTTGGTATACATCGAACAAGAGATGTATCAAACCAAAGGGACGGATCACAACATGATGTTCGAGAGTAATAAAGGACCTGACTTTACATATCAAACTAGGCGGGGATGTCGATCTAGGTACTAGGACGAGAGATAATTAGAAACATATACTTAACCAAGCGAGATAGTTCAAGCATGCATCATATATCATTATAATACATGATACAAAACAAAACTCATGAGACCATAGTATAGACGTATTTTGGAATCATTCATATAATATGATCTATCTCATCAGATTTACAGAGAGTAAAGTTTGTAGGAAAAAGAAGCATCCTACCTTTTTGACGAAACCGACAAATCTCTATGCACTTCGGTTCTTCCTCGCACTACCACCTTTGCTTGCGGATTCTCACGAACCAAGGCTCACACCACCAAGAGTTGTCTCTGACTAAAAGGAAAAAGAGATGAGAGTACCAAATTCCTTGCACGACTCCCAAGGCTAAAAAGAATGCCGGCTCCTTCATGCTTGGGTTTAAATAGGTGAGGTCTCAATTCCAACCATTGACTCACCACCATCGATCTCATTTCATCAAAGGCCACGAATTGTCCATCACAAAGAAAGATCTCAGTCAAGGACGTGGTCAGCCTTGACTCAAATTTTAGTTACACCTCCAATATAGTAGGGATTTAAGCCAATTAGGTTAGTTACCATACTGATTAGGTAACCTCCCTAATTGAAACCAATTGCCACGATCTCCCCCTTGACACATGGCACCATTAACTAGCCTTGAATATGCCATGATAAACCTTCCTTTAGTGTCTAATCGCAATTCCTCTAATTACACCAATTTCCCAAAATTGCAACATCCTATTTCAATTCAAATTTAAGTCGGATTTAAATGAGGGATTTCAAATCCAATTGCCCCATGATTGGATTCCCCAAAATCATGGGCAAAATAGGTAGGCCACGTCACCACATGCCTACTAAAATCAAATAGGAAATATTATAAAAAAAATTAAATTTGAAAACACACAAAACGAGATTTCCCTCAAGAATGATCAATCGTCATTAGTTGCGATCAATCGTGTCCCAACAATTTTCAATTTTTGAATTTTTTTTCTCAGGTATTACAGTAAATGTCCGGATCAAAGAGGTAGGCCACGTTGTCGTCATGCCTGAACTTGACCAAGCCATTGGCCTCCTGGGCAATTACACGATGGGGGATGCAAAGCCAAATAACTAATAATGTGATTATATGTTTAATGATTAATGTTAGAAGTTTTTTTATTGTCTTTATTAGCAATTTGAGTGTGATGTAGGAATATCATCATCCTTCTTTTAGGACCCAACTAGATGGACTAGGTAAGTTGGGAGACAATACACATTTGGATGCCCAGTACAAGATATGTTCGAAGATAAGACTCATTGTGTATTGAAAAAATACACGATAAATTGTTCATCCCCAGTAGATAGTAGCTTAACATCCTTAAGTTCACATCATTATAAGAAAGATGATGTAGACACAACGTCTACAACGGAGAAGAACAAAGAGAAATAGAAAAGCTAAGCTAGAGCAAATAAAACTAATCTGGATTTGTCATCTGGTAATCCCGTTTTGGCCATAGGCCTTATATATATAAAGAGTAAAAATATCCTAATACTAATAGAAGTAGAAAATCCTAACTAGGAAACCTTATTAAAGAAGGAATCTTATTCCTAATAGAAGTAAGAGAATGTAATTGAGTCCATAACATTCCACCAATGCTTCCGCATCACCTCGTCCTCGAGGAGCTCGTTTTACTGCAGCGAAGGCAAAAATGGGCGCGACCCAGATGCGTGGATTTCATGTGCCAAATGCTTCTTCCACTTTCATTGGACCCCCACTCATGAGCGTTGCGAGTTGGCTTCCTTTCATATGGAAGGGCGCACTATGCACTGGGTGGACCAGTATTTAGAGCGTCATCCAGATTCTACATGGGGCGAGTTTGAGCAAGCCCTTCGTCTATGCTTTGGCCAAATTGCTTATACGAATTATAATAGCCTACTTCCTCAGATTCGCCAGCATGGGTCAGTTCAAGACTATTAGGATGAGTTTGAGCAATTGGTCAACCGTGTTCAAGGCTGGCCTGAGCATACACTTATGGGAGTTTTCGAAGCAGGCTTACGAGCGGATATTAAAGCTGAGTTGCAGTCTTTTCCACGTGTATCCTTGACAGAAATGATGCGTGTGGCTCGTGTTTGTGAGGAAAAGCTGACTCAGTTTGGGCATTCTTTCTCTAAGCCTTCTCCTTCTCCTTCCCACCTGCCTCCATCATTTGGCCAGCCACGTGCTACTCAACCGCCTGGTAATTCATCAACTCCTCCTATTAGTTGACTTACTCCTTCACAGATGGCCGATCGACGTTCCAAAGGACTATGTTACAATTGTGATGAAAAATATGCCCCTGGACATCGCTCTATTACGCGTCAATTCTATATGCTTGATGAGTGTTATGATGCTGATTATACGAATGACACTTATGTTAATCTTGTTGAGGAGGATTTGACCTCTATTGAGGCTTGTCAGATGGAAATTACTTTGTAAGCATTTTCTGGTACTTTTACTCCATGTACTATGCGCGTCAAAGGGTTGATTAATAAACAACCGGTTTCAGTTTTGATTGATAGTGGGAGTTCCCGCAATTTTGTTAATGACCGTGTTGCTCGCCGTCTGGGCTATCCTATACAGGACTATGAGACTTTTTGATGTGTTGATTGGTGATGGTAATTTTTTCAAGAGTTCTGGTGTTTGCTCTAAAGTTGATTTGTAGTTACAGGGCTAGTCTTATATTATGGACTTATATTTGCTTCCCACCAAGGGGGCTGATGTGGTCCTCAGTGTTCAGTGGCTTCAGGATTTGGGCTCTATTTCTTGGGATTTTCGCCATATGACCATGGACTTTATTTATGGTGGCAAACCTGTACGTATCACTGCTCAACCACCGGGCCGTCTTCAGTCTGCAGAATCTGCCTCTATACTTTGCCATTATCATTGTCATGGCAACTTATTGTAGCCCCGATTGGTAGTCAATGTTCCAGATTCTATGGATGTTTCACCGAATTTGGCCCCTTACTCGATGAGCACTATGTTATTTTTGAGGAGCCTCATGAACTACCTTCTCCTCGTGCATATGATCACCAGATTCTTATCCAGCCTGGTGCACCTCTGGATGAGGTCCCCGAGCCCGGTCCGCCGACCATGGTCCCTATGGTTTTGTCAACGCCGCCGCCTCTTCCAAAGCCACCACCTTCAGCTTGACCGCCATATTTTGCTATATTTGAGTATCCATTAAATACAGGAAACGTGACATGTACTGGCCGAGCCTGGATAGTGCCCTCACGATTAATAGGGCATCCGCGCATCGACGGTCCACATGACCACGACCACGACCATGATTGTGTCATCCACGTCCATGATAGTCCACATGATCTGGAAACTCATCATCAGATGCATAATAATCATCCGCATTAGCAAAAGTAGATGCGTGTGGAGGCTGAAACCCAGGGTGCACCGGAATTCATAGAGGGGGACCCACAGTAGGGCCCACGTGGGGTGGTGGAACGCCAACGCCCGATGGATGAACGCCCTGAAATTGGGAAACAGGTTGAGTCGGCACGTTAGTAGAGGAATGAGGGCCGATTCTCGGGATCGGGCTGGGACCAGGCATAACCGGGCCATCTAAACCCACTTGCAGAAAGCCCGAAGGCACACCCGAGCCCTGCTGGGAAGAAACTAGGGCAGGGTTGGGAAACGCAATCAGGGCGGCACCGACGGCTAGAATCCGAGGCGGAGATGTTGACGGCGGTGGCCACAGAAATCCCCCAGAAGCACAACCAAGTGGAGCTCATCGCCTCCAAGCGGTAGGTGAGGCCTGGTGAGAACCGCGTTGGTGGCAGCTAGAGGGGAAAGGCCTGAGGAGGGGATCTCACCGGCGGAAGGCTGTAGCATCCTGACGGAAGGCTGGGAAGTGTCGGGAAGCATAAAGGTCCCACCTTTGGCGAGGTGGTGCGGCCGAGGGAGGGGGCGGTGGAGTTGGAGGGAGGGGCTATCGCCGCCGTCGAAGGGGGAGGCCATTCCACGGCAGCCAGTGTCTGGCCGGGCATCGCCACGGTCTCCGACAGACAGGACAAAGACGACGCCGGCAAGGAAGCTGCGGCCACGATGCCAGTGGTCGGGAGGAAGGCGTCAGCGGAAATCAGCGGCGTCACAGCGGACGTGGGAACGAACCCAGACGGAGTTGAGGCCGCCGAGAAGGTTCCCGACGGAGCTACAGCCAGCCAAGGCCATACGCCGCCCGACAGCCATTGTGTGCTGGCGGGAAAATATTGATGCGAAAATACGGATGGAGAGGCGCCGAAGCTCGTAGGAGGAGCCGACACCGGCTAGCGATGCAAGGACAGCAAAAGCTCCTCAACACGACGGTTGGACTCTGCGATCATGTTCTTCAAATCGGTAATGTTTCTATCGTGAGTATCCAATTTTGCTTCTATTTGGGTCATGCGGGTAGTATCCTGTGTGAGGATGGTAACAGGGATGTCGTGAAAGTCCGATAGCTGAGGTGTCACGGACGAGGTCCTGAGGAATTCGGCAGTGGGTCGGGACTCTTCCGACGGTCGCTGGTCATGGCGACAGTAAGGGTGGGCAGGTGGGTGGGAACCAGGGTAAAAAACGGCTCTAATCCAATGATGTAGACACAGACTCTACAACGAAGAAGAACAAAAAGAAATCGAAAAGTAAGCTAGAGCAAATAAAACTAATATGTATTTGTCATCTGGTAATCCCGTTTTGGCCATAGGCCTTATATATATAAAGAGTAAAAATATCCTAATACTAATAGAAGTAGAAAATCCTAACTAGGAAACCTTATTAAAGAAGGAATCTTATTCCTAATAGAAGTAAGAGAATGTAATTGAGTCCATAACAAAAGATGAGAAAAAATAAATAAGAACGTAAAAAGAATGGGCAAAACGGATAAGAAATGAGAGAGATATGCCTTGTTGAAGTATCTTATACTATTGTGTATTTCAATACATTATCGTGTCTCTGGGCAGTGCTATTGTGTATTTCCATACATGAGCCACTTTAACAAGTGATATCTCCCTCATTTCTTATCCATTTTACTTTTTTTACATTTCTTTTTTATTTTTACTCATCTATTTTCTAATGATGATATCCTAAGGATTTTGAGACAATATCTAGTGGATTATAAAAATATTAATAATATATTGTTCATCCCCACGGATAGTATATTAAGATCATTATGATATCATCATTAGAATAAAGAGGGGAAAAATAAAGAATAACACAAAAATAATAAGCAAATGGATAAAAAATGAGGGAGGTATATCTACTTGAAGTATGAATACATAATAGCACTTCAACGAGTAATATCTCCCTCATTTTTTATCCGTTTTTGCCCAATTTTTTTATTTTCTTTTAATGATGTTAGCCTAAAGACCTTAAGATAATAACTAGTGAAATATAAAAAAATACAAAATAAATTGTTCACCCCTACTAGATAGTGTCTATATATCCTTAGGCCATCATCATTGAAAAAAATGAGAAAAATAAAAAAGAATGAGAAAAAACTGATAAGAAACGGAGAAGAATGAGTCATATCTCCTTAATTTCTTATCTATTTTTTCCTATTCTTTTTACGTTTTATTTTTATTTTTCATATTTTCTTCTCGTGATGATAGCCTAAACGAGAGCTGAGGTAAGGGATAGCTGAGGCGGGGGAGCTAGCGACTAGTTGGCATGGGGATGGGGATTAAGGATTAGGGATTGAGGAGAGGAATGAGGATCGGGGGGAGAAGGATACATTGGCGATATTTGAAAAAATTCAAAAAATTGATATTTACCTGTCTCGTTTTATCAGGTGGGGCCCAATATCAATATATCGGTATGGAATTCCTTGGTTCCCTAATAGCCTCCATGTCAAGAATGTGCACATACTACCGAATCAACTATAGAGAGGTAGCTCTGAACCAGAACAACATAAGGCTAGAAAATTACATTTCAGCCCAGAAAATGTTATCCAATATTAGCAAATTGGGCTATTATTATCCACACACTGATTTTAGAGTCGCACATGCCAAGGCGTTGTGCACCGTAGGACTTGGATTGCCCATTGCATGGGCCCGGTTGAATTACCTTCTCACCCCCTTAATTAACATGTGCTCAGATTGATTGAAATCTGACAGCTCAAAATGTCTCGGCACCTGCCTATTCGCGTGAGCCATGATGCATATTAACCTTTTCTCTTAAATTAAACTGTATCTACTAACTAATCCTTCAATTTTTCTTCACTTCTTCTCCCACTTTATTTTCACGGCCACCTCACGTGCCCCTCATTGGAAATGCTGTAAGCCCCCATGTTTCATTTTCTTTCGCAACATCAGCACGTGAGGTTGGCCGTGACAAAAAAGCGGGAGGAATATTTCTACACGGTCAGAAAATCCCACGGGTACCAATCCCGGTTTGACCCGTCCGGGCTGAGTTAAACGCAGTCGGCAAAGCGGCTAGACCAAACCCGGCCGCCGTGAGTGTCAAATCCATTCCTCACGGCGCCGCTTTTAGCGTGCATGTACGCCGTTTTTTCCAACGCAATTATCATCATCAAATTCTAATAACTAAAAACCACATCTAAATCCCAATATTAAAAGGAAAAAAACAAAAGTAAAAGCAGGGCGGCGGAGTCGGCCACCAGCAGGCAACCACAACCCTATCTCCAGCCAGCAGTCAATTAACTACCACCATTTTCCCTCCTTAATCATCCCTTACTAAATTAATCATCCAAATTTCACTAACCTTCATCTCCATAAGCGCGGCCCGACTCACACGTGCATTGGCGCACGCTGCGGTGCTTCCGGTCGTTAGATTTCGATCCAGCAGCGCTCGTTAATACGATGCACGTCGACGCCCGTGAGGCGGGCGCATGGTAACAAAATCTCCCATGACAGCAATTCGCCGTCTTTTTTCGAAAAATCACTTCGAATTAATCGGCCACTGCTCCAGCTTGCGTGGACGGAAGCCAATTGCCAGTCCCTCTTCCCTGGGTCCGTCCACCACCACCGACCCAAACACCATCCAATCAACGTCATACATCTATCCACGTCGGCAGTCACGTGCCCATCACAACGCGGGGTCCCGATGTCGGAGGGGCCTTTGCCGACGTGGCAGGCACGAAGATCCGCCAGCTCGGACGGTTGCGTGCTTTGTTGTTATTTTGTCGACCCGTTGCTTTCGCTCCAAATGGATAGGCACGCACGAAACCCCCCGCCACGTGTGGATATAAATATAAATCCGCCTGGCGATAAGGGCCCCCGGACGGCCCTTTCTCGATTTTGCGGGCGCAGAAGTCGGAAGAGAGAGAGAGCGAGAGAGGCGGCGATGGAGGCGGGATGCTGCTCGAGTGTGGATTCCGCGGCCGGGGGCGGCGGAGGAGGAAGAGGGCGGGGGAGGAGGTCGGCGGCGGCGGGGGAGAGGCCGTACAGAGGGGTGAGGATGAGGAAGTGGGGGAAATGGGTGGCGGAGATCCGGGAGCCGAACAAGCGGTCGAGGATCTGGCTGGGGTCGTACTCCACGGCGGTGGCGGCGGCGCGGGCTTACGACACGGCGCTGTTCATCCTCCGCGGGCCGTCAGCGCGGCTCAACTTCCCGGAGTTCGCGGCGGCGGTGGCGGGAGGGGACCTGGCGCAGGACCTTTCCGCCGCGGCTATCCGGAAGAAGGCGACGGAGGTTGGGGCGAGGGTGGACGCAGCGGAGGCGGGGATGATGGCCCGGGGGGGCGGCGGGAAAGCAGCAGCTCCGTCCGGGATGCGGAAGAAGCCGGATCTGAACGCTGAGCCGGAGATGAGCTCTGAGGAGGAGGACAACGACGACGACGGGGAAACCAACGGCAACGATTGAATCAATCAGTCTCATCTGCGACTCGCGCGAGTAACCAAAGGGGTTCCGTGACTCGCAGACGGCTGGCCGGAGCTTTTCTTGCCTCTGTGCATATCGGACGCACCCGGCGCAAGATAGACGTAGGCCGTCTTCTCTTTTTGTTTTTATGGGAATATTTATTTTTAAAATTTTGGGGGTTATGATCATGTTAATTAAATTGTGATTATAAAGAGCAATCAGCAATGAATGGAAAAGGACAGAGAGGATTTACAAGTTTTGAGATGGTGATTAGCATGTTAATTAATCAAAATGCTGGCGTGAGAGTCGTGTAACTTTGGTGGAGTCGCGGGGGGGAAGGGGGCGTGCGGGCGGGAATGAGGACAAAAGCCGACCGGCAGCCGCTGGTGGAGACCCTTTTATCCACATTCCCCCCTTGATAAAGGTTTTGGGCTTTGCTTCATTTTAATTTGTCTAGTAAAAATTGTAAAGAAGAACAAGTTGGGTGTGTCTTTGGTGGAGTGGGTTATTGGGGTTTGGCCCTAGTTTGCTACTTGTAGGGGTCTCGGGGTCAGGTACATTGGGTTCCTGATACAGTGATATGGATGGCCCATGCAGGGCTCCGTGGGCATGCATGAGGAATTGAGGGCTGTCTAGATCCTTAGAACCGGAGACATGTTTTTTTGGGGTAACGAGAGCTGTTCAGGTTATTAAGAGTTTGGAAAAAAATCATCTTTCTTTTACGGGGAGAAGGGAATTTTGCATTGGCTGTCATCTTAATGAGACCTGAGTATGACAAGCAGCTCCGATAGGTCGCTTTTGTGACACGGCAGAAGTTTTAACTTTTAACTAATTTGGGTTTGACCATGTTGGCTTAGCCGACTCAGACTCAGGTTTATATATTCCCTGAAGTTGGCAACTGGCAAAGGAGAGTGCGGGTAAGAAAGATATAAATGCATATGATGTGCCAATTGCCAAAAACAAAATAAATATGAATGGGTAAGAGTCCGGTTTACATGTGACAGGTCTCATAGCTTAAATGAGCTAAGTCATCTTGAGCCGTGAAATTTTGATCTGATGGCAGGTATCAAATCAACAGGTAATGTGAATCATCACCCACCATTGTAGCTGTCAGATCAAGATCCGACGGCATGAGATTACTCGGATTCATGCAAGCTACATGAACAAGTTTCATTTAAACTCAGGAGTTAAAGACTTTTCTAAGGTTGTTGGTTGCTTGTAGCATATATGTGGTGTGGATCTTTTTTTGGTGCAAGGCAAACAATATAACTAAACCCAACAAATGTGGGAGAAGAAAGAACCAGATACTTCAGAAGTTAAAAGGAGCGGAGAGCAGAGAGGGCTCATAATCAATAGGTAGAATGTTGTTTTTGAGCAAAGATTGCCGGTTTATCGATTTAGTAACAACTTGATTTGTGGAGTTTACATAACCAATAGCTTGCTGAAGCTGAAGCGCAAGCTGGGTCTCCCCTATTTCCTTGTGTTATTTTTGTTTTTTCAAGTTTACATAATCAGTAAACAAAACATATTGCGCCAAATAGACAGCAATGACACATCGTTTTCAGTGAAATGGGTCGGTGATAAGGATCCTCCTCGGCAGTCATGGTGATTAGTGAGTTCAGATCGTATCCCACTCATAAGTGCTGTTCATCTTGTAGCTTCCACTTTTACATTCACAAATTCTTTTTATTGATGTGCATACATTTGCCAGCCTTCTAATACTGTACTGGTATTTAGGTGCACCAAAGCCATGTAATCATATGCATAATTTAGAACGACTTATAAGCTAAAACAGTGTA
The DNA here is from genome assembly GCA_039654745.1 of Houttuynia cordata. Taxonomy (NCBI): domain Eukaryota; kingdom Viridiplantae; phylum Streptophyta; class Magnoliopsida; order Piperales; family Saururaceae; genus Houttuynia; species Houttuynia cordata. Next base: position 2,189,597 of record CM077510.1, on the reverse strand, counting down.
GTTGCCAGCTTTTTCTCCTTAAGAATTACCGATATTCGTCAGTAGTTTATTTGGTCAACCATGGTCGGTTCAGCTTTTGATCTGCAAACACTGGGAGTACTTGTAGCCTTCTGGAGCCCAACTACAGACATTGTTCCCAAAAAAGAAAAACCTATGAACAGAGCATTGTTCATTCATACCATAAGTCGCACAAATCCAATATATCTATGAATTGATTCCTTTTTTTAATTAATTGTAAATAACAATTACAAACATGCTCGCAAGGTGGAAACTAGAACCTTTTTTTTCTAAGGCCTGGAACCATATTCCATGGCATATAAAGAGATATTCTATCCAATATCCATAACCCTCCTTCAACAAAGTGATAATACAGCTACTGACTGCCACCGACATCATATATACAAGTATACAACCTGGAAGTAAGCCAAAAGAAAAAGTACACAACCTGGAAGCCATGCAATCTTGTTTTATTTTAATCTCTGTTATTTTAGTATTATTTGTGTACTATTTCACCTAGTATTCAAACAACTAATGGACACTCGTAAGCTCATTTATTCTATGTTTATTGGTTAGACTAGACGGTGGATTTATTCAAAGGAGTAATAGCATATGTTGCATCAAAGTGATAATGCAGCTACTGACTGACTGCCACCGACATCACATATACAAGTATACAACCTGAAAGTATGCCAAAAGAAAAAGTACACAACCTGGAAGCCATGCAATCTTGTTCTTTTTTAATCTCTGTTATTTTACCTAGTATTGTTTGTGTACTATTTCACCTAGTATTCAAACAACTAATGGACACTCGTAAGCTCATTTATTCTATGGTTATTGGTTAGACTACCCGCTGGATTTATTCAATGGAGTAATAACATATGTTGCATCAAAATAATTAAGTACCACGAGTGTATTAGTCTGTGGCTCATCCACTAAACTATTCAACAAAATAATCTCATTATTTCTTAGTGCAAGATCTAAGCAACCCTTGCCTCCCTCTTTCCAAGTACATCACTACAACAAAATTAGCTTTTTACGGCAGATTTTTTTTTGACAGAAAATAATCCGTTGATAATATCTATCGCCGACGACAGAAATAAATCTGTCGTAAAAGAAGGCACATTAACGGCGGATTATTTCTGCCGAATGTGTATCCGTCGGTATTGAGATTTATTACGACAGATATTAACGGCGGAAAACTTTCCGTTGGTATAAAGCCATTTCTTACGACAGATTTTTGCGACAGATATAATTCTGTCGGAAAAAAAAAATCAGCTGTTAAAATAGTTCTGAAAATGAACCCCATCATCTGTGCCTCCAGCCGATCGCCTCTCCTCTCTTCGCATCCCCCCTCCATCGTGATCCTCTCCTTCCATCTTCCGTCTCCGGCCGCCGGTATCCATCTCCGGCCTTTGGTCTCCGTCCTCACACCCCTTTCGCTCTACCACCCACCGTCACCCTTGTTTCGCAGTCGCCAATCCGTTCGGACAATCGATCGATGGCCTCGGGAACTTCGGGAGCAAGCTAGGGCGTCGTTCTCTCGTTCTCTGGAGTGGTGACTTCACCGGAATCCGGTTCCTCCACCCTCGACCGACCGGAAAGTGGCTTCCTTTAACAATTTCGCACTCGGTATTGCTCGACTCGCCCTTGCTCCATTTTCCCTTGTTGAAATTTTTTTTTTATATTTTGATTGCAATTGGAACTGATCCACTGCGCTGCGTTAGGAATTCTGATGTTCTTCAAGCATGATGCTGACTTGTGATCGGCAAAAGCATTGGTATTGAGGGTTTAAATGGCGTGAAAGGAGCAGAGCCACGAGTGAACTCATAGGCTCTATGTGGTAGGGGATTAAATGAGATTGTAGCAGATTATTGAAAAAGAGTGCCCTTTAAATATGGTCATTATCTGGTGTACGTCTTTCATTGAGCCATGTCAATTTCCAGCACAATTTAGGAGCTGAAATTTATTGACTTAGATGAAGGTCACATATTATTATTGGTCAAATTGCATCACACTCCTACTTGTGTTTCTTTGATCCCTTTGTCATATGCCTACTGGGCTTATTCTATACCTGCAGAAGTTAAGCATACTTAAAATTATGATTTCACTACTTGAGATTTTAGGCTCCTTTTGGTAAATGCCCTGCAATTTAGAAATGCTCTTCTTCTCTGTGTATAGAACCCAGTCTGGCTGTTGTAAGCTTGAGGTTTCACATTTATCTAGTAGATTTTTCTTTAGTTTCTTTCTCTGCTTCTTCTAGGAGACAAGACCACAGTTGCTTGAGTGTGTTTTTCTCTGTAGTTCATTATTGTCGATAAGAGGTCATTGTCCTGCCTAGAATAAAGGAACCTAGTGTCTGTACTTCCCATAATAGGTGTAACGATAGTCATAGAAATTCTGTGAGATAGAAGTTGCATATTGCTCCTTTAAAATGCAAGATAGTTGTAGCTGCTATTGTTAGAGCCACTTTTGTTTCCTAATGAATGCATGCTTTGGATGTTATTATATTGAACAGGTACAAGTTGATATTGGGAATGCTGAAGGCATAATTTTGCTATAAGTCGCCTCAAAAATTGGGTTTCTTGGATACAGAGCAGTTTATAAGGTCGGCCTTTTGTTTCTTGTTACTGGAGTGTTATATTTTTCGTCTATTGTAAATTGAGAGCCATTGAAGCAGTCTCTGGAGTGGGATTTTTTCTCAAATGAATAGCTGCTAGAGTTCTGACAGCACTGATAGCAGAATAATGGACATAAGCAATTCACTGACAGCACAAAACTTCAGACGATTACAACCTGATTAATGTCAATTAGAAATGAAAAGAATAAGTTGGAAGAGAAGAACTTTTCTTTTCATCAAAACCGAACTGAATAATGACTACTATAATCTTCTGTAGTTGATTAATCGCTTGAAAGTTTTCTTTTTCTGGTAACTGCTTCTCCAATCATAATGAAGAGACTATCTACATACAAAGATAAAGCTCACAAAGAAAACTCTTACCTCTAGAGTACTATTCCAAAGGAGTATGCTCACCCTGGAGCTTTCACAGCTTTATGCACAATGCAGGTAAGCATACTCCTTTGGAATAGTACTCTAGAGGTAAGAGTTTTCTTTGTGAACTTCATCTTTGTATGTAGTGTTCCGCCTAGAGGAGGTTTTCAAAGTATCTTCCTTATGCAGTGCCAGCCGCTAAATCTCTGTACTTAAGTGTACAGCTAAGTATGTGTTTCTTCCTCATGTTTGTTATTCGTAGTCTCATGTAAATCTTCTTTGTACTATTTGTAGCCTGGGGATCAGTTGGACCTTGGTAAAGTGGAAATAAATCAGCATAGCACTCAGCCTCCTCTTCGCTACTTTGAGGGTGCATTAGTAAGTTAGTGTTATCTTGTTCATTGTTCTGAATTTTTGTTGGGCCTCTTTGTTAATGCTTATTGATTTATATGACATGTATTATTTAACGAAAATAAGTAGCTTCAGACTGGTGAATCTCTTTTGATTTACTTGACGTAAACTAGTATGTCCTTAATCTAGTGAATGAGCAATTGAAGCCACTTGTTCATTCTGATGTGGTGTCCTCTTTCTGATCTTATATTCACCTGCTCAGATTAAAAAAGCTGGAAGAACTTGGGATTGGAAGACCTTCCACATATGCTGTTATAATAAAAGTGTTGAAGGTAATTGATATACTTACGATGCCTATGCTTATACCATATTATAACTAAGATTTTTTCATGTTTTTTAAGAGAACCAATCTATACAATGTGAAACTAATTATATGAATAAGATATGAGAATATCTTTTGCATCTATGAATAATGCTTGTTATCCATATTTAGCACAGCAGCGTAAAGCTGATGTTTTTTTTTATTTTTACGAAGTCTGTACCGACAGATAAAATCTGTCACAAATGAGCTAAAACCGTCGCAATAGGTATCTAACGGAGTCTAGTGTCCGTCTTTAAGACCGTCGCTAACCATTTATACCGACGGCAAAAAACGGTCGCTAAAATACATTTACGACAGAAACAAATCCGTCGGAAAAACTGTTGGTAAAGATATTAGCGACAGATTGCCATTATTCCGTCGAAATGTCATTAGCGGCGCCACTTATAACGACCGAGATAGCGGCGGAAAAAATCCGTCGCTATAAATTTGTAGCGACAGTTTAGAGATTTTTAGCGACAGTTTAGAGATTTTTAGCGACAGTTTTTGCCGTCGATAAAAGCCATTTTTGTTGTAGTGCATTAAACAAATAAGACGACCTTTCAATATTCTCTTGTGATTTTGGTCTTCAATTAAGTTAATTAAGAATTTGATAGCAGTCCATCAACCACCAACATCATCAAATCCCAACAATCAACTCCCACCCACTCCAGAAACCATTTCTTTTTGTCAAAATTCAGCAAAAATCTCCATTGAATGGGTCCTCCTTGCCCACGCCGGCATTGTTGAGCTTTCTTCAAGCTTTCCCTTCTCTTTTCAGCGTCAAGGATTCATTACACCTTTACCAATCTTGCAAAAAATCGTTAAAACCCACATAGGTGATAGGAATGGATTGGCAGGGATGAAAGTATGGTCAAAAGGGTGTTTCTGGCAATCTTGCCGGCCGTGATCCTGGTCGCTCTCTTGGCCGTCCTCCTCTGGCGCTGCTGCTGCTTCAGGACTAAGAAGAACAAGGACAACCTCGGCCGTCCGATCCCCGTCCCCCATCCTACAGGATTCAGGGGCGAGCTCGACAGCGAGAGGGGCATCAAGCCGAGCTTCTTCGTCCGAAACAATAATGCATTGGCCAAGAAGCCTCTGTTCAGCTGGTATGACAACCCCCGCTTAATCATGGAGGCCGTCAAGCATGGCTGGCCTCGCTTCGCCTTCACCGTCCCTTCGTTGTCGTCGTCGCCTTCCTTGCCGAGGTCCGTCTCTTCCACCACTTCAATATGGAACCTCTGCTCGTCGGGGCATCTTCAGAGACGAGAAGCCGACGTGGAGGTGAGTTGGGAAGTTCCAATGGGATCATTGGAGGCCATGCAGAAGATTTTTCTCCGGCCCGGCACCGGTCCGACCAGCGTCGTACGCGCTGTCGCTGCGCTTCCGCTGCCCGGCCCGCCTCTGGGCAAGTCGGCCTTCCCCCAAGAGGCATACTTGGAGATAACCATTCTACCCTCGCCGGACGGCGGGGCGCGAAACCTGCCGGCGCCGGAGGGGGAGAAGATAAAACTCGTGACTCAATCCGATTCGCTAGTGCATGTCAACAGTGCCGGTCTAAACAAGGTGGAAGCCATTGACGAGAACTCCGGGCCGTTCATATGCTTGGGGCTCACCGGCCCCGGCTCGCCACCGGCGAAGCTGCTTGCGGGAAGCTACCCGGGATCGATCGGATTCTACTCCAATGGCTCTGTTCATCTGGATGGTAAGTGGCCCATCTGTCAATCCTATATCTAAAAGTGAATTTTCAAAGATTTTCATCTATCTAGTTGCTATGAACAGGGATCAACCTGGTGAAGGAGGGGAAGCCGGAGGAAGATTGGTCGGTGCAAGGCGGGAAGGTGATCGGATGCGGGTTCGACGCAAAAAGGAAGAAGGTGATCTTCACGGTGGACTCCCAGCTGGTCCACGAAGTCTATTGCACTGCGGAGGAGTTCGGGACGCCTTTGTATCCGGTGGTAGCGGCGACGGTGGAGGCGGCGGCGTCGGTAAATATGGGCCAGGCACCATTCCAGTATCGCCCTGCCAATGCGCAGAGGACGGCTAACCCGTGCTTCCTGGGGCCGGCGCCAGAGGCCGGAGCTCCGGGGGGGGATCTGGGCCGCGAAGAGGACAGTAGGGAGCTGTTCTCGATGGGAAGGGCCGACTCGCATTGGAGGGCATCCCGGAAAGGTGGCGCCAGCGGGAACTATGACGAGGGGTTGACCATTGACTCGGAAGACCTGTTTGAAATCGTGTTGGATGACCGGGGCCTACACCGATAGCGCTCAGTGTATTCAATTTGAACCGTCCAATTTTGTTGGAACGGTTGAGATTCAGACTTTCAGGCGATGGGGTTAGGTAGGTTACATTTTTTATTTTTAATTACTCTTATTTTTGACAAATAACCCCAGAATTTAGACCCATTAAACTTAGACAATTTGTTGTCCCCCCCCCAAAAAAAAAATTAGGCAATTTGAATTGGTCATAAACCTTGTGCAAAGTAGTATTTGATTGTTCATATACTCCAATCAATTTTTATTGCTTTGTGGAATTGGTCTCTTTTTCCCATCTTGTTAAAAGCGGTCACCATCTTCTGTACAATCAAACACCAGTGGTTCGTTCCTGCACGCATGTAAAGAGAATTTTCTTATATAACTTGAATTGATTCTCGTTTTTTTTTTAGACCCTGACTCATTAGGAATTAGTAAAATCATGAAGGATATGCTTAATTCATTACCTTCTTAACCATCACCATCTCCCTCCATCCAAAATTACATGTCCGTATGAGAAATCCAAAATTAACTAAATTAGTTCGTGTTGGTTTTCTAATCAGGCAAGGTAATTTGGATGGAAGGAGTACAATTCTGTGGGATTGATGACGACTAGTGACAATTTTACGTTTTGTAGCATAATTTGTTTTTGCAAGTTTATGTTGTCCAAAATTGTACTGAAAAGTAAAATTCCACTCCGCTCGTTTGAGGGAAATTTATTAACCAGTGGGCTCCTTAATTTCAAACCTATGTGAACAATTGCACATGCACTCTCATGATGAAATATTGGAAAACGAAGCCATATTTTTTTGGATATGTCAAAAATGAAATGCGGTCACTTTTATATGGACGGAGGGAGTATTTGTTATTGTGCATTGATTGATTTATATGATAATCCTAATTTGAGATGATACTTACCTTCCACTGCCTATGTCTCCGAGATTTGATGGTGGTGGTAGATATCTCAGAACTGATTGAAGGTGTCTAGTTGTTGAAAGAAAAATCTGCCAACATCGTCTCTCTTTTTCACAGGTCTAGACCACTCTCACTTCACTCGACTCCCGGCTTCTCATTTTTCCACTTGAGACACTGCCTCTGCTTCTCACTTTTTCCGGTTCGTTCCATATCCCTGCTGCTAATCTCTTTGCCTTCTTCTTCTTCATCTTCAATACATAAGGTTGTGCTTCTTCTTCATCCTCATGTGGCTGTCTCGGAGGTAATACTTCGTCCAGACTGGTGAAAAATCTCGTGAGTTGCGCGGGTTGCAGGATCATGTGGAGGTTGCGCTGCAGTGATTTCATGTTGTGGTGCTATGTGAAGACGGAGAATGAGGAGCGGCTCAAGTTGATCACCGAAGTCTTTGATTTAGATCGGCGGCTTGACCCTTTGGCCAGTTAGACGTCTGGCTAAGGCTCCGATCAAAGGGAATACCCCATATTTGTAGCACCTATTATACTACATCATTCGTATTGGATTATTTTTTTGGCTTGAACACATATATACTATCCCTTGAGACAAATAATATTAAACAGTCTCATGCCCACATTTATTAGACATCACCTAACTCCTCTCACGATTAACTTTGGCTAGAAATCTAAACTAGTAGGCTTAGTGTAATTTATAAAAGGTAATTTACTAATGCAAGTATGCAACGACTACCTACTAAAATTAACCTTAATTCCCATTCCACAATCCAATACCTTATATATAAATTCAATAAAATACACTTGTTCATAAATTCTTCCTATCTAACTGATATCTACGAAATATACACATTTTTATATGCCTTTTTGCCTATATTTTAGTCGTAATTTTAGTTGAAAGTAAGAATTATTAATAGTTATTCATGTTAGGTGAGTAATTAGGAGTTTAATAAATAAATGCGCTTAATTGATTAATTTAGATGCGTTAATTGGATTTAATGCTTTACATTTTATTATGCGTCTAACTTAATATTTAATTTTATTTATGTAGGTTTTAAAAGTTCCAAATGCAGATCGCTAAAAGAACGCACGTCAAGTTTAAAAATGTGAATTGCAGTTCGGTAGCATACGAGCGCATTAGACGTGTTTTGAAATGCCAAAGTGACCCAAGAGCTGATATCACGAGTATTGAAGATCTGAACCATTGATGAGCTACTTAAGAGAAGATGGGCGCGAAATTAAAGTACGGACGTGCAGATTTGATCCGGCGGTTGAGATTGCTTGGACGGGTTTTAATTGAGAGAAAAGAAAAAAAAAGAAAAGGAATTAAACCGGCTAGTCCGGGTCGGTTCAGAAGAAAGAAAGAAAAAGAAAAAAAACAAACAAACCAACCCGAGCCATCGGCTCGGGTGTCGAACAGAACAGAAAAGAAACAGTCTGCTCGAGCGCCGGCAAGGACACCGGCGATGACGATGGTTCACGGCGGCGATGCTTTAACGAAGGCCATGGTACGACGGTGATCGAGCAGTCGACAGAGCAGTGAAGAGGACGATTGGAATCGGCAGTCAATGGCGGAGAACACGACGGCGATATGGGTGCTCATGCCCGCCGGCGACAAGGAAAAATCTAGACTCGACGACGGAGCAGAATGACGGCAGATTTGGAGGGCATATTCAATTCGGAAACTAAAAGGAAGGGTCGTGTTCAAATCGAAAATTGAAACAGAATTGAAGAAAAAAACAGAGTCGTGCTTGTGCAAGGGTTTCAAATCGAAATCAGATTTCTTTCAGTTTGGATTTGGATCAACTTGGAAGAATCACATTTGGGTATGGACTCTCGAAGTCTAGTATCTATAAAAACCGAGCGAAGAATCGGAAGAAAAGGATGGTTTTTTGGACGAGAACAGACCTTTACAAAAAGAGAAAAACAGAGACGTTCGGGGCGATTCTCCGTCGGATTCCGGTGGCAACAAGGCTGGGAGTTAGCCGGAAGGGAAAGGGAGGAAGAAAGCTTGGATCTTTTGAACCAATTTGGAGAATTTCCACTTTGCTACAGTGCCGTATTTCTTTGCTACAGTGCACGGCTACACGGGAGAGACGATGAATAGTGATGTACTACATTGAACAGTGTTTTCGGTGAACAGTATTGGGAACAGTAATTTGTGAATCGTTTTTTTCTGCAAATGATTTTTTCGACGAATCAGGCTACTTCTTCTTTCTCTTATTCCATGTCTAGCTAATTTCTTTATCAAGGCTAGATGAAGCCCTAAATTTGCTACTCTTAATTGTTTAATTTAATAAAATTTGATAATGATTCTTCATGCGTAATGCAATTTCATTCTTGTTCCTCTTAAGTGCTTTGACCGAGACTTAATGAATGATTAATAGAATTTGATCTTGATATTTTCTGTGTCTAGATAATAACAGGATTATGATTAATTCTATGCCCGGCCAAGGATAGAGTTAATTGTATTAATTTATAGCGGATGAATTTTTCGTGTCTGGACAAGAACGTATAGTTCATTCACTGGTAATTTGTGTGTCCAGCCAAGAACATAAATTACTATATCATATCAATTTGTGGAAATAATAATTGAGAGTAATAATTGCATGTTTAGTGGTGGATTCGATGCTTTGATATTCTCATTCATCTGATTTCTTATTAAAGTTTATTTTTTTTAGTTAATTAAATTATTAAAATTCAATCTTTTCATTAGAATTAAGTTAATCAACCAAGTCCTTTGGGTTTGACCTCGTTTCCACTAGACTATACTGAGTCTCGTGCGATTGCGAGTAAATAGTTAAAAAAAATCAATCAATCACTAACCTATATAGACTAGACTAACCTATATAGATACACTAGACTGACTTGCTCTAATCGGAAAAAACTACAGTAAGCAACATATTTAATCAGGTTTCATCCCTTCATTGAATACAAAAAGCTTTTAGATATTTCATTCTTACATTTTAAAATCAATCTCTAAGTTGGCTAGATTCTTTTTCATTGTATTTAATCAGGTTATTTTTTAGTATAGTCTTTAAATATGGATGTATCAACTTTTTTTCAATATTTTTAACAATCACTATATCTACTAGGAAATATATGAATCAAGATATGAAAATCTTAAAATATACACACATATAATTAATTCAATCTCAAACAGAAGTTCTTGATAAATTTATTCCAAATAATAAAGAAGATAATGGAATTAAATATTTTGTAATTAAGTATCCTTTTTTGAAATAGAATTAAATGATAATTACATAGAAAAATGTTGCACAATTAAACCTTAACGAAAAATCTCAAACTATAGAAAGGATGTCAACATCCTGATGAAATAAATAACTTAAATGAAAACTTTAATAAAATATCAAATTCTTCTTCTAAAATATTTAAAATCCATTACAACAAGTAATATTCATACTAAGTTAAAATATTTAACAGCATAGAGTAGTCTAATTAGGGAACATGTATAATATTTATTAAATAAGAATTTTTTTGGCATTTTCAAGAATACTTTACATTCAAAAATTACAAAATGAAGAGTAGATTATTGAAAATTTATAAAACATGAAAATATTAAAATAATATAATGATGATGATGATAATTTAATAAAAATGCCATGATCTTGATAATTTTTCTAAACATCACGTGTTTTTGATATTGATGGGTTAAATTTATTTGTTTACATTGGAAAACAACGAAATAAATTATGAAAACCTATGGACTATATGAAAATATTACACTGTTCTCCAAATAATTTAATTTGTTTAAATAATATACAATATTAAATATTGAAAAATATGTATTATTTATAAAAATTAAATATTGACTTTGTATGTATAAAGGAAAAAATGTTAGTAATTATGTTAGTATATACTCCCTCTGTTCCAAAATACTGTGTACATTTGAGAAAATTTTCATTTTTATTAGACCATGAAGCCCACAATGCAGTCACGTGACTCCTTCTCCTTGATATCATGCCCAACTCGTATGCTCATTCATGAACCAAATTTAAGTCAATCTTTCTAAGTCTCCTCTAATTTTGGAAAGAAGAAGTCACGTGATTTGGCAAAATATACACAATATTTTAGAACAGTGAAATCACTGCTAAATTATGTGCAAAAATCCTTTGAAAAATGCTCACAATACTCAACCAATAATAAATACTCTCACCAATCACTTTTAATCATGATAATTAGCAAAATATACGTGCCAAAATTAGATGATACCTTTCCCTAATTATTCTCTGGAGAGGGTGATGACAACAACCCTAGGTCGAGGTCAAGGTTGAGAGGCTTCCATGATGAAAGACGCTTGCTCGCTCAGAAAGTGAGGCATTTACTGTGCACCCGCACCCCTAGGGGTGTAAACGGACGCGGACAAGCTATATATGTAGCCATCCAATTACTTGAAAATTTGGTGTCCGTCCGTCCGTATCTGTCCGCATGTGTCCGTCTCGAATACGGAAGGACACGGACAACATGGACACGGATGGCTACGGACACGGACACACTCTGTCCGAAGCCGTGTCCGCGCAATCACCAGACGATCATACCTGTCCGTGTCTGTGACAAATAAAAATGGACGGACGGATGCCGTTTACACCCCTACGCACCCCACATCTCAATAAAATTGACCAGTTATGTGATAGACACAATTAGAAGTGAATGGAGGGAGTATAACAATAGCAACACTAGGCTAAACTATAAAGTAAACACACACTACCTCGTTCACCCCCAATTGCAATTTGCAACTAGTCATATCACATCAAAAAAAAAACTAGTCATACCAAAAATTATTTGAGTTTTTTTTCGTGTTTTTTGTAGGGTTTTGTCGCGAAGCCAGAGACTGGGCTGGATGGATAGGTTAATTTGATGGTCTGGCAGTGCATCATCCCTGGTAAGCCCAACGTAAGCTCCTACTCTTCAAACTCTGATATCATCTTTGTGAAATTCTAGTGAATTCATGCATTTTCAGTGTGTCAGATGTTCTGGAATTTATACAAATTGCCAAGTGGTTGACAATACTATTGGATGATTAATTAGTAAGCTAGTGATCTCTAATGTTTAGTAGAATTTTAAGCTGTAAGTGTGGTTTGCGCTATGACATCGATGACATTTAGGTGTTTACTGAAATCTTGTTTTTTTCAATGTGATACTATGTAATGTTGCATTTTATTGCATTGTTTGGAATGCCCTGTTCCAATTATTTATTCCTTTTACTTTTGTGGTTGGCAATTTTCTTGTAAATTGAACTAGTAAGGTAAATTGAACTTTGTAAATGTTACCAATTTAAACTGTAAATATAGTTTGTGATAAGACCTCAGTGACATGTAAATGTTACCTCTTTGAACTGTAAGTATGGTTTGTGCTATGACCTTGGTGAAATGAAGTATTAATGTCATTTTTTATGTAATGCAATGTTTTACATTCAATGGCAGTGTTACCTTGGTTGGTTTCCTTTATTTATTTCTTCTTAATGTGGTGTAGGAACTTCTGATTTATGAACTTCTGGAGGCTTTGAGAATTATTTGCGATTGAGATACTCCCTCTGTCCGGAATTAGTAGTAACATATGGTTGAACTAAAATCAGTTCATTTTGGAAACCAAATGTTACTACTAATTCCGGATGGAGGGAGTAGTTTTCAATGTGAGACTGAAGGGTTGTTAGCTGATTCAATGTTCTTTGGTTATCTTAGGTTTTTTTTCCTTTCCTGTATGTCAAGGTCATTGCTATGCCTGACCACTTATAACTATCAACGACATACAAAAGTTTGTGATTAAGCTTTCTTTTATGTATTTTTTCTTTCCTTGCTCTATTTTTTTTTGGCCAGGTGTGATAGTCAATACAATTATATCGTTTCTATCCAGTTGTTCACAAGAGGGCTCTTGGAGCATCATCATAGGAAATCCATGAAGAAAGGGGAGAGAGAGCCCAGAAAGGGAGAGAGATAATTTAAACTAAATTCTAGAACGTAATTTTCATTATTTGACCACTATAGGCATAAATACTTCAAATTAAAAGACTCCTAACTAATGATGGAAAGTAATTAACATAATTATCCTACTTATAATAAAACAAAAAGTGGAAAACTAATCAAACTAGGAAACTAATAAAAATACCTAAATCATAATCATAATCAAGTAGCTCATTTTCCCAACTATTTGGGGTCGGCGACATGGATCTTACTCCTCCATTCAGGCCTGTTTTGGACTATCTCTTTTGTAAGAGATAGTAAAGTCAAATCTTTTTTTATTAATTTTATTCAAGTTCTCTTAGGTCTTCCTCTCCCTGTTTTAGCATTGTTTACATTCATCACTTCTAATCTTCTCACAGGGGCATCTATTGGTCTTCTTTGCATATGCACATACGCAACCTGCATTCTCTCAGCTTCTCCCCTAAAGAAGCTATCCCTAAACTCTCACGAATATATTCATTTCTAATCCTATCTCTCCTAGTTATCCCACTCATCTACCTTAACATTCTCATTTCGGCTACATTCAACTTATCTATATAACTTATCTTTGGTGCCCAGCACTCTGCTTCATAGAGTATTGCATGACTAATGGTTGTCCTATAGAAGTTGTCTTTAAGTCTTTTTAAAATACACTTATCACACAACAATCCCGAGGTTGCCCTCCACTTTACCCACCCCACATTTATCATATGCACTACATCAATATCAATATCCTATTCTTTATTGATAATGGATCTAAGTAATGGAATTGATCACATCTTTGCACTTCTTGCTCATCTATTTCAACTAAGGCTCTACCTATAGTTCTACCTTTCTTAAAATTAAATTCCATACACTTTATTTTAGTCCTACTTATTTTAAAACCTTTTACAAGGCAAAGAAGGAGAATACAACTAATTCCAAGTAAGCCCCTATTGGTGGCCAGAATGTTTCATAACATTCCACCTTTGCTTCCATTGTACCCTGCCCTTGAGGTGGTCTTTGATTCTTATGTCTTAGATAAGAATAGGTGCATAGAAGAACCAAGTGGATTTTGATAAAATGCAAATGCAACCCACTTTCACAGTTGACAATGCGAATAGGCATCTTGCTGCACAATCACCAGAGAAGCTACATATTATACGTCGGCCTTGAGGATAAGGCCTAGCGGAAGCAGTGGTGGTTGTTATGACCTGTCAGCTACTCTCCTGCGCTTCCTATTGTGTGTGTATATATATATCAATTAGAAATTACTCTTTGTTATATTTCCGAGTGTACTTCCAATTTAATTAGTGATATGTCATGTAAAGGTAGGAGTCCTAATGCGATTTAATTTCCTAGTTAGGACTTTACTTTTTTTAGAAGGCTTGATGCCTGTTTGTTTACGATGTTATGTACTTTTAGTCGAACCCAAAATTCTCTTATTAGGCCTGTTTTTATGCTTTGTGGTTTTCATATGCAACATACATCCATCATCATCATACGTCATATCCCAGCTATATGGGGTAGGCGGCATGGATTATATACCGTATTTGACTCTGATCGGAATCAAAGTGGCACAAAATCCATACAAAGAAACATAGTAGCAAGTTTTTATGCAGGATGCCCTTCCAGACGCAACCCTATTCAACATACATCCGCTTTTCATTATTTCTACACTGTTTTTTGAGAGTTTTCTCGTGTTGTGTGTGTGTGTTTGTACGTTCATGTTATAGATTTGAGGCTGTTTGTTTTTAAACAGTGTAGTGGCTCTTCTATAGTTGTTTCTTTTCAAAGAAAAGCTTATTTCCTGCAAATGGAAAATCTTACTTCAGGATAATACTTATTTTGCAGACTGATTGGGAGGGTGGCTATTTTCCTCTTACTCTCCACTTCAGTGAGGCCTGTCCAAGTAAGCCTCCGAAGTGTAAATTTCCACAAGGTTTCTTTCACCCGAATGTATATCCATCTGACACTGTCTGCCTATCAATTCTCAACGAGGACAGTGTAAGTGAATGAAAAACTCACCATTTTTATATTCAAAGGTTAGTTGTCTCGATTGCTGCCTTTTTCCATTTACTTAAAACGTCGATAATGTTACTTGCAGGGTTGGAAACCAGCCATCACTGTAAAACATATTCTCGTGGGCATATAGGACTTGCTAGATCAGCCAAACCCTGCTGACCCTGCCCAGACAGATGGATATCACCTATTTATCCAGGGATAACTGATTTATGTATTTGTTCTAAGAGCTTCTGGCAGCAGATAGGTTAAGCTTAATCCAGAAAACGAAGACTTTGTCAAGTGATTCCATTTGGGTTGTTTTAGTCTTAGGTGGCTCTTATCATCTCCTTAGCTAATTGTCTTGTAATAACTTATCTCATTCTTGTAGTTGAAAGCGAGACTTTTTTTTGGGTCTACTGGAAATTTCAGGGATGAACCCTACATTGGTTGATTTCAATATTTATCCTAGAAACCTCATCACCATGACTTCGTCACCATAGCCAACACATTGCTGATCATTTTCTTTGGAATCTGTTCATATAACTTCGGATTGAGGAAGAAGATTTTTATGTTCCTCTGTTGCAAAGTATGAAATTTTTTTGCCTGGTTTTGAGTTAGAGGATTCAATGTATAAAATGTGGCATTTGCTTAGGGGGCAAAGTGTTTTTAAAATGTTTTCGCTTTTCTTCTCTCTTGTCAAATTTTATTTACGCATAAAACAGAACTGACCTCGGTTTTAGTATATAAATTTTTACAATTTAATTGCCATACAAATTGGCAGGAACCAGTGGAGTACAAAAGGAGGTGCGCCAGCAAGCTAAGCAATATCCGCCTCAAATCTAGTACTGGACCAACTTTTTACGATATGTAATTAAACCGTCATTTGTTGTTGGTCACTCTTAGAAAATGATTGTGTGAAATGGAGCGCATGACTAGATGATGTTTGTGAAATGGGTTAACATTCATTGGCATACAAAATCAGCTGAATCAACCAGCCATAATACAAAGTTATTTGTATTTGTTGCTTTAGAATTGTTTGCTAATAATTAATTATTCCACCAGTGAACTATAATCAGAAGCTTGTCAAACTACTACTCTGGTTTGCTTTGTCGTAGATCATATTGCTTTGATGATGGAGATAGATCAATCTTGGTGCGACTTCCATGTTGAATTTAGGCTCAATCATTTCTCTTATCAAAGTATCATAATTGTAATCACGTGGCCCCCTCTTTCAACAATTTGAGGTTGGCGGCATGGATCTTACCATATTTTATTATCAAAGTAAACAAGAATATCCTAAACTCTTTCTTCGTGATAGAAATGTAGCTTGTTTTTCAGGCATGGCAATCATATATCGTTTTGTATTTGGAGAACTTTTTAAAGGTTTTCGTAATGAAAATTTCTTGTACGCCTTAATGGTTGTAGTGTTTAAGATCAAAATGGTAATCCAGGAACTTATGCTTTAAAAATTGTTATCCTCCATTCAGCTCCTAGAGGTATACTGAGTATTGTTCTAGCCTTGTAAGCAAATTATCCATATAATCAACAAGTTGATAATGTAGAAGTTCTGTGTTTATTCCATTACATTAACAGGAAGTATTTGTTTGATATAAAACCGAAGGTACATAACATAGCTGCATATACGTTCTTGACTCCATTATTACTGAGTGTTTTATTCATTTGAGGTTCTCCCCTCTTCTGCTCAGATAGCAGTACACAACAGATGATAAAAAGTATTCTGAAAAATGCAGACTTCATGGGGTGGTAATGCCTGAAAGAGAAAATATTCAATAATTTTTATAGCGTCGAGAGAAAGAGAGAGACAGAGAACGAGCGAGCTTACTCCCACGTGTGGTGGCGGGGGACCCTTCTTCCACATCCTTGGCTAAGGCGGATAGCTTTGTTGAGATTAATGAGTGCAGCCAACTTTGGGGCAACTAGAGGGCAGACGCACTCCTCGTGGCTCACCCTCACGCGCTCACAGCATTTTGGGGTAGGAAGCTCCCCAGAAAGCACTGTCTTGCATGCATTCACTCCCATCCTCACTTCTGCACTGCATTCGCTCTTGCTCATTCCACTCACCCCATGCTCTGCCCCCTCCAGCACCATCACCACCACCATCATAACGAAAAAAAGCTTCCTTGAGTAGGCTATCATCTTCCACTCGGACCATGGAATGTGTCTAATGAGCTATATATATAGAGAGAGATAAGTTTACATGAGATCGTTCTCATACAAGGAGATGAGGCCAATCTTTATTACCGTTAGATTCCGATCGGAGGGTAGATATCAAATCAGTGGGTAGGTGAGTGTGTCACATCAAAGAGTGGGTGAGATCATTATGGATATTTGTAGCCGTCAGATCAAGATCCAATGGCTACGATTCAAAATGGCCTAATATAAGCAATATGAGAGCGATCTCATATAAACTTTTTTCATATATATATATATATATATATAGCTTATCAAACGCACTCTTTTTATAGCCTCATAGGGGTAGATCTACCCTTTTTTAGTTGGTAGAGACCAAGAAAAGCTACGGTAATGGACTTGACAGAGGTAGAACGCTCTCAAAGCCTGATGCTTCCTTTCACATTTAACGTAAGGGCTGGGAAACCAATTTCACATAATAAGAGGTTCAACTTTCAACCATGAGATGTCTATCCGCTGTAAGGGGGGAGTCTAACAGAGGACCACCAACCCACTTTGGACTTTTGGCTGCAGACTAAGAGGCCTTGGACTCCCAAGTCTTTGCGGACTTGGAGTCTACGGTTTACTGTACCACCAAACTTTGCATCATTTATCACTGAATCAATCCATTTACCTAGAAGCTGCCACTTTCCCAACAAATCTTAGTGGCAAATCTTTCTTCTCAAAGTTAAACCCAATAGCTCTAATTTATCCTGCTGTGTGAATCAGATTTCAAGTGACCAAAATTAAATCCGCTGGTGACAGACAGCAAGGTTGAACTACATCTATATTTATTGTCTCAGACATTTTCAATACATTGTTAAATCTCAAATTTAACGGAACTAGTGATGTTAACAAATCAATCCCCCTTACAAATATACATGACATGCTGAGAAAACTTTAGTTTGTACCCAGCTACTAATAAAGCTGTGGTATTAAAGAATCACTGCATCATCTCACCAGCTCTGTAGTTGGTCCCGCTGCAAACCAATTTTTGACACTGACCTCACTGTCTGACGTTAGAAACGGGTCACCTTTCACTTTGCTGCTTCATCTTGAGAGCCGCTCTAATAACATTTCCCCGTGTAATGATCCCAACCTGAGAAGTAAATTTGGTAAATAACCAACAGGGAATAAAGTTTTCCGCAGACACAAAAACTATGAGTACCATGTCTTACCAGCTTACCAGCACGATCCACAACTGGCAATCGTCGGTATTTAGTTTCAAGTAACAATCTGTCATGAATAGAATGACATTAACTTTCAGTTTATCTTCAACATATCCAATCATATTCAGTTTCAGGAAATGAAAGAAAATTCTCACACAAGGTGGATAAACAAGTTTTAGTGGCCTTGCACTTCTAAGTTCTTACTACAACATTCTAACAAATTGAGATGGCCACAAGCAAATGTAATTGCAGGACCAAAGTGTTCATGTTAATTCTCTTTTTGTAAACAGGCTAGGTATGGTAAGATATGCAGAAACAATTAAAAACCTACGTGACCTACCTCGCAGCATCTTCAAGGTTGGTGGTTTCTCGTACAACAAGAGGTACTGCTGTCATCACATCACCAATGAGTTTTCCATTGGTTTTACTAAGCAATTTCTGGATCTCATTAAATGTCTGCAATATGTTATTAAAAATTTGGTAAATATTGTGATCATTCGATTGACAAGCGAATATGAATTAAAAACATTACATGAAGTCTATACTTGTCTTTTCTGCTCAATATAGCATAATCTGGATTATGACTAGGATTTGCTTCAACCAGAGCTTTCATTTTATAGCAAAAAAATAGTATTACATTAAACATTCTTTACTTTTCCTCTTATTGGTGAATGCAAATACGCCTTAACTAGACTGATCATTCTATCGCTTCTGGCACCAAATTACAATTATGATTTAACTGCAGTTATATAGTTGGAGGAGTGATACTGGTAAGGTAAAACATGCTTTTCCATACCCAGATAGAAAAAATGCAAAAAAGGATAGCATGCATACTTTCCATGTGCTATCCACTTCTGGGAACATGCTTGCATCAGTATGTCCACTTCCTAATCAACATATCAGAAAAAATACCCTCAATATTGCACTTGATAACTTACTTTGATGCTAAAAATAATGACATACATACTATAAATATAAGTCATAAATGATACTAGGAAGCCTTTTCTGTTAGCAAATACTACTCAAGCCAAAATATACACCGAGTATACACATCAATTTTCAACATGGAGGGACCATTACTTTTTCTTTGGAATTGTGCACAATTATACAAACAACTTCTTCAATGTGGGAGTACTTGAACTTGAATCCTTGAATATCATTTTGAAAGATTACTAACGGTTCTGTTACTCTTCTATTATAAGAAAATATCCCTTTCCTAACAGCTTAAATTTCTAAGCGAAGTGGTTAAGTAATGTAGTATCGGAGCCACGGTTGTGGGTTTAGTCCTCCTCCTTGTGTGTGTGTCCCTGCATGTGTCTGTTCAACTGCCATGCTTAGTGTGGTCCTTGCACAGGAGTGTTAGAATTTTTACACGAAAAAATTACCCCTTCCTTAACACCTTAAGCCTTTAGGAGAGTGGTTAATTAACAGGCTCAAAGCTAGTCCTCTGCTACATAAGTATGATATACACCTTCAAAGACAAAAAATACACCAATATCATAGTTTCTTGTAACATTTTACACCAATATCCTAGTTGATAATATTTGGGAGGAGCCACATCTCATCAATCAGATGGCCAATGCCTATACCAACACAAATCATTACATCTTTTCTAGGAAGTGTTGGACCAAGTTAGATAAAGACTGGATTCCAAATAAGCCCCGATATACAACCAGATTGCAATGAATGGATCAGGCTTCAAATGTAGATTATGTGACCTATTAATGACGATGATTCTCAATTTTGGACCAGATTTCAAAAGATGCATAGATCCACAAAGAAAATGTAGGGGAAAGTTTTTCTCGTTTTATCAAAGCTATGACTGAGTTTTTATCAGCATATAGACCTGTTTCCTCAATCAACTCAGCCTAAATTCAGATTTGAAAAGATGCTGAATGGCCATGCCGGCCAGCTCAAGTGGGCTGGTGGTCAATTATACTTTAGAATCAGAGCGAAAAGATATTACAAGTAGATGAGACTAAAGTGAAACAGAAACTTAGTAACCTGATATAGAATCCAGTGCCAACAAATCATAATCCGATACCACCCCAACCTGCAATGATACGTAACCCTTCGTTATATGAGTTCAAGACAAGGTAACAAACTTTTTCATATTTAACCGAGTCACAGAAAGATAAGTGTGGATAGCCAAAAAAAGACAGCCTACTATTGAACATATTAATTACTATGTTAGTATCCTTCATCATATCACATAAAGCAAAGATATCATGATGCCGCTCAGAAGGATCTATGAAAAGGATACCAAAACATGTTCTCTTATTTTTTGCACCTTTCTTCCAAAAGATTAGTTTTACTGCAGAGCTACAGATTGTTCAGCAGGTCGTTAGGAATGATATTTACAGATCAGTTCCTCTACTGATAGCTTAAAAATGACACAATTTGTACAAAGAAGCTCAAATAACATGTACAGTTTAAGCTTTCTTATAAATATGAGAAGGTAAAGCTAAAAGACTAGGAATCCTTCATTTGACTTTTTTTTGTTGGTTCCTTCATTTGACTTTAAGTTTTCCTTTCTACTTCTGAAAGTTTTGCCCATTGATGTAATATGACATTCTATGCCCACGAAATATGCACTAGCCAATGAAAATTTTTCAGTGACAACTAACTTTTTCTCACCAATTTCCAATCATCATCAATCACAGGAAAGCCAGAAATCCTGTTCTCCACGAGAATCTCCAGAGCTGTAAGTTTCAATAGGAACGCATGTAACAGACAAATTACTAGCAACTTGATACTTAGCAGTACAATGGAACTGCTGTACCTTCATCAATAGTAGTTGTAGGCTTTACCACATACATATGCTCCTTCTTAGTCATAAAGTCACCTACAGTGTACATGCCATTCCTTGCCTGCATACAAGCTCCCAAGAAGTACCCATTATTCAAAACACAGACATTAATAAACAGGGATAAAGTGACTTGAAAGGTTGTCTACAACTGAGCAGAAAAGGAAAGCAGATTCCCAGAACCAATTGCAAATAATATGGCATTAAATTGTCCATGATAACTTTATTTAAACAACTCAGTTCGAGTTGTTGCAATTGCACAAAAGATCAATTTAAGTCAATTGTGAATACGAGAATTTGGAGCTAGAGAGCTCCGATTCGCGGGCAGCTTGGACTTTACGAAATACAACGCAATTACTCAGACAATTCAGCTCAATTTTGGAATCTTTAATGATGAATTTTTCGGCAACCAATTCTGCTCAAATTCAATGATTAAAAGCTCAAATAGACAAACTTGAGACCTCAAAGATAAAAAACGAAGACGACCCACAAATAGGTAGTTCAACTGAACTCACAGGGGTGGAGTTGGCCGTCATGGCACCATTCCCAGCGGCAACAACAGAAATCCGTCGAGCACCACTCGCCGGCGAAGCGGCAACGGTGGACGGCGAGAAGATGCGGATGAATGCGGGAGAATTGAGGCGAGGGAGGGCGGTGGTGGAGGAGAGGCGAAGTGGGTCGGCAAGCAAGAGGGAATCCATTGAGAGAAGGATGCAAAGATGGAGCCTTTTGACTCTTCCCTCTCTCTCAGCTGGAATTCCCTTTTCTCTCTCTCTCTCTCTCTCTTGGGGGGGAAGGAAGAGAGAGACGGAAGCGGAAGCGGAAGCGGAAGCGGAAGCGGATAGCGCCAACAGTTTGGCTTTTTATCACATGAGTTTTTTTCATTCATTAGGCTCAAGGTGTTGCTCTCAACCAAGTGACACGTGCTGGTGGAGTCAATGAGTATGAATAGTTAGTGATAATGTTCATTAATTAAGATGAGCTTATCCAAAACTTGGAACTTCATTGAAAGGTTCTGCGATGGAGGATTTGATATGAGAATAAATAATTGGGTGAAGAAGAGTGGTTCAACACAAGACACAGGAGGCATGCACCAACATTCTTAACTGTAGCCAAACTGCACATTGGTGACAATTAAGTGGCACTGAGAAGTGCCCAATTAGTGAAGTTAAGAATTACCTTCGTGTAAATTAATTGGAAGATTATATCTTGTTAGAACATTCCATTATGATCCACACGAAACAATAGCATGGCTCACACATAGGAACGAAGTACAGTAGTATCGGTTTCTTTAAAGAAATTTTATGTCTTTCATCCTTAATCCTACACGAAACAATAGCATGGCTCACACAGAGAAACGAAGTACAGTAGTATAGGTTTCTTTAAAGAAAGTTTATGTCTTTCATCCTTAATCCTTGCTATATGATACTCTATTTGAGTGTTTTGACTAATAGGATTCCTTGCTAGTTGCTGTGTATTAGGATTGAGTGTTCTTAATATTATAACGCAAATTTAGGTAACTTTTTAAAGTAAACCAGATGTCAAGGGACAAGTTGCTTTTGAGAAGAGGTTTTATGTATATTGAGCAAATTTTATGGATTGAGTGTTCTTTACACGATAGAAAGTAAAGCACTCAGGATAAGAAAGCTGATAACTGTACCAAAGTGTATATTGTAAACATACACCGATGACACGACGGGTATGTGTTAAAAAGTGAAAAAGTGGATGAAGAAAATGAGTACCGAAGTAACTGTATTTGGACTCTAACGAAACTAACGAGAGGAGTAATTGAGCTTTGCATGAGCAATTAAACCACCCAAAGCTTTTAAATATGGCTCAATACTGATAAGAGCCTATGTAAATAGACATTAAAGAGTGAGAACTATCGTCTACACCAACACCCCGTTGCTTACTCCTATCAATCAAAATCTTAAGGGGCAGTGATAACCCTACAGCAAATTCCTACACATTTCCATACACACCAGCTGTGTATGAAAAATGTGTAAGAATCTGTTGTACAAATGTCGTTTCCCAAATCTTAAGCACGCACTTTCACGCGAAAGCCTCTTTCTTTCTTGTGTAGTGTACCTCACAAACGTTGAACAAGAAAACAAGAAGGCGAAACTAGCGACCAGGGCCTTGCTATGGCCTTAAGGCTTCAATGCAAGGCCCTGTATCATGTTGTCGTCAACACCTACCAGTGCTGAATCCTCCTTGGCAAGCTCAGCCGGCCGCTGAACAGTGGTAGAGCCACTTCTTTGCTCCGTCACAACAAGAGCCTGCACTGCACCGGAGGGAGCCAAGTTGATGCCGTTAAAATGGTAAGTACCATCACCATAGCTAATCATCTCACTAAGCCAATCTCTTCTTCAAGACCATATCCATCAATATCCTTCTTCTTGTGCTCTTTTACAAATGAACCTGTTGTCTCTACCTCTTTCTGGAGTGTCTATTAACAATGCAAGGGGTACTGCATAGACGGTTGCCTAGAGCACAATATATATAAGCCTACTGAGGATAAAACAGAGCTGTAAATGCATGCTATGGTTGCTTTTCAAAAGAAATGCGTCGAGAAGCGAGGGTTTACTTTCACATCATGAGAGCAAGATATACATACTGAATCTTTACTTGAAAATCTTCGAGGCTTGGGTGTGCATATTATACTAATGGAACATTGAAACATTTGCAGTAAACATATGTGCATGTGGAACAAAGCGTGGGTGCATTTTTTTTTTTTTAACAACAAAACTGGTATGTTGCATCTATGGAAAAATGATATATTTTTTTGTTACACATGGAAGAAATGATTTGACACATGGAAAACATGGATGTTTCATGGATATGGTGTGTGTACGAGATGTGCACACGGCACGGCTAATTCTAACTTCTTTGGCATGGCCCAAACCGTCTGAATAGATTTGTGATAAATTTTTATCCAATTTGAACTTGCATGGAGCATGAATTGAGGTTCAGTGAGACTAAGGGAAGGTATGATAAACTGCCAAGAAGCAAGTAATCTCACATATTCAACCTACGGAAGACGAAAGACAAGCCCCAAAAAAGAAAAGAACAAAAAACGCTCTACATGTTCTTGTTCCTTGGAAAAAGTGATGTTCCAAATTCTGTTATCTTCAAATTAGCGAGCTAGTTCGTGCAATAAATGATATTAAGGGAAGACATAAGAAAGTGGAAAATTATATAGAAGAACTGTTTCTTAAACTGAGTGATTTAACCCTGTTGAAGCATTCTTTATCTTGAGACCAACTGCCAAATAGGTCTTAATCCGTCCTTTGCCAACTAACAAATATCTTTTGACCATATATTAGTGCATGTGTCAAAGAGAAGCCAACTGTATAATAGAAATGAGTAGCCACTAGCCACTAGAATTGACAAGCTTTTTAACATCTCCTATGTGAACAATCTTGAAGGCACACTTTCACAGAGAGTAGTGAACGTACTAAAGCTTTTTCTCATTCACATAATATGAGAAGAACAAACAAAAAACATAAAATTAAGCAAAAATGGCAAATGACTAGCCTTCTTGCTGGCACCTAAAGCCAGCTTCAAGGCAAAGCCCTGTAACACTTCTTGACCCGACTTGCCTGCAGACGCCGTTGGCCTCTTCTGCACAACAAGATTAGCCAGCCACCAACAGAGGTAGGGCCGCTGATCCCTCATAACGAAATGTCAGCACTGCACCAGAGGCAGCCAAGTTCATGCATCATCACCAAAACCCTCCCTCTCACTGAAGCCCTCTTCTTCAAGGACATATCCATCACTCTCTTCTGTTGCTTCCTTCCCAATCAGTTTTTTTTATTTCTGTTTCTCTCTCTCTCTCTCTCTCAGAATATTAATATTAATATTAATGCATAGAAAGGCAATCCAATGACTTAAACTAGCATGCTCTTTGAATTTTATAGAAGAAATACAGAATTTTAATAAATTTGAACTGTTCTTACAACAACTAAGTGATAGTTTACAATTGTGTAATGTACAACATAATGAACAAGAAAAAGTGTAATCTGAGGGCCAATGCCAAGCTTCTTTTGTCTGTTACATGCAACTGTTAGTATAAGCCTACTGAGGGCAACTGAAATCTAAGTATTGGAGCAGTTCTGCCATCTATTTCAACATGTTGGAGAGCAAGGATCAGATCTCACATGATGCAAATCTCTAGCCAGAGATTCTAAAATTCATGCAAAACAATATGTATTCTGGATTTTGACTTGAAAACCTGCAAGGTTCAAGTGGATGTATTACACTCCTTAATGACAACATTTGTAGTCAGCAAACGTGCATGTGGACCAACGTGGGTACAGTTAAGCTCTTGTCACCACAAACTCAAACTAGCTAACTGCTACTCTGTTTCATCTTCCTGTCTCATAATTTCCACAAGTACAATATGATGGTTCAATTGTTATCGGATCTACTAATATTAGCAGAAATGAATGTCAGAAACCTAACTTTAGTTACTGAAAAAGAAAATGCACCTTCCATTACTCTGAGTGTCACCATTCAAATTTTCAGATTCAACAATCTTTATGATAATCTAAAATTTCTGAACAAATGCTAAATTGCATATCCAACTGTCTGAACAGAAATGGAAATGCACACAACTCAACATTTGTCTGCTTGTCCACCCACATCCTGTCGTCCTGATATTAGCCCAAAAAATGCCATGTTACTGTTTTAAGCTGTATGACAGATAGGCAAATGAATGCACATTCATTTATGCTGTGCGGACACTGCCACTTCAATAAATTACTTGTAGATTCAATCTTCAAAAAGAAAAAATATAAAACTAGTCATTATAAGTTTGTTGCCTTATATCCACTAGCAATTGGATGTCTGCTTTAGTTTCTATTAGTCCTGTCTTTTTATAGTGGAAGAAGGTAGCAGTTTAAATTCATGCAATGACATGGCAACTAGATGATTGACAAAGTTAACAAGTAGTGAAGCAATCTCACTTCTATAAATACTACAGCATAAAGTAAAGCATTTTCTAATCCTATTTGGTGAAAAGCAATCTAAATCGCATCAACGTCAATGATCAAAATGAAATCTAGCAAACTGTATACAATGAAGTACATAGGAACAAAAAAGGAAGGGATTTAGTATAAGTTGTTATTTACAGGTATGACGTACATCCAGGTGTCCATGTCAGTATGACACTGCTGACTTTAGAAAGTATTGCCAATCCTGCTTTTGCTTACAAAGAGGCAAATTTTTTTTCAAGACTGCAGAAGCATAAAAGTCAAAACTTTGGTCTGATTTTGGTTGTTTAAGTGGGTGGTCAAAGATAAGCTATACAGTGTGAAGCCAAAACTCATAAAAATCAGGGGAAGATTACTTCAGCTGTTCAACTCCGAGCATGCATTGGTAGAAACAAACTCATAACTTCCATCAAGTGATACATAGATGAAACATCATATAAATTACCTGTACAATAGACAGCATATGCCTAATTTGTCACTTTATGTTCTTTCACCTTGCCTGGGCTGTTCTTTCTTGCAACATATAACTTGAGCATCCCATTGAACTGTTAAATCATGGGTTTGCCCATAACAGTTAAAGATGCAACGTACCTCCATAGTGCTCATTAACAAATGCCTACAATATTAGTTCAGTAAAATTAAATTGTCAGTAGCTCCAATTAGGCAATAAAGAGCTCTAACGTCCTTCAAAAAATTTTAACATACACAAATAAAATGTCCATGATACGTATTGAGAATGTGAAGCAAACCTTCTTGAGGGACCCAGAAAAAGAAAAGTAATGTACAGATAGGATAATGTTAAGGCCATGACAATGTTAAGTCGAAACATCCAGAAAGTAAAATACTCAAACTAAAATTTTACACACCTGAAGTGAAGGAAGAATCATGTTGTATATGTGTAGAATAAACTCGGATTTTCTTGCAGACCTGTTAACTATCTGAATTAGACTTTTTTTAGGGGTAATTATAGCAACAGTAACAGAACCTAGGCAAACAAATACTCAGGTACCCACATTTGCATAAGCTGTAGGACCAAAGCGATTAGATCTCTATTACTTCCTGTAATTTCTAATAGACTAGAAACAATCAGCCATGCAAGAAAACCTCCATTCTTAAGACATTAAATAAAGGGCATATCATAATCATAATCAAGTAGCGCCTTTTCCCAACTATTTGGGGTCGGCGACACGGATCTTACTCCTCCATTCAGGCCTGTTTTGGGCTACCTCTTTTGTAAGAGATAGTAAAGTCAAATCTATTAAATAAAGGGCATATATCCATAAATTTGTGAGGTTTAAAGTTGTCTTTCTGAGGCGTCCTCTTTATAAAATTATTTTAAGAGGTTGCAGATTTATCATAATCTGTTCATTTCCCAAGAGGAAGTTCAACGTAAATAAAATAGTAGCAAATTTATGGACCCATAAGGAAAAAAATAGCTAATGAATGCACTCAAATAATAGCATGCCTATAAGGAGCGGTCTAATTACCTATTGAGCATCCGGAAACATAGATATAATTCCTCAATATCTGAATCAATCTTAAGCTCAATATAGTCCTTAAGAAGCTCACAGAAACTGAAGATAGCTTCTCCATGTTCATCAGATCTCAAATCACCAGAGCAAGGAAGATATGAATTCATCTTTTGCAAAGCTGAAGACAGAAGACCATCATTCACCCGCCCATACAGATCAGCAAGAATACTTAATATCGAGCATTTGCTGTTTTCAAACGTCTTTATCCATCTTGGAGGATCCTCTGACCAAAGATTATTTACTGCTGTAGTAGGACCCTCTTTAACTATTACATCTTCACCATTCATCAATGGTTGAACAACTCCACTAGAACATTTTGACCCTCTGTGAACAGGAAGTAACTGAAGCATATCAGTCCTAACCTCTGCAGGTAACTCTAGCAGAACGGCGATATCCACTTGACTGAGAGATGAAGGCATCAAATCATATTTATTTGAGCAAGAACTGATATTTCCCAAATTTGTCCGTGTTCGTGAACCTGATATTTCCTGTATACTAATAAATGAGGAAAAGCTTAAAAGAAATAAGCTATTAAAATGAAGTTTCATATCAATTGTTCATGAAGAAAAAAAATCAGCTCTTGTGACAAAGGAAGGTTACAATCACGTTTAAAGCCTGGTTTAATGTGGTTCATCAGATTTTATAAAAAAAAAGCTAATAACCAAAATTTGTAGTATACTTATTTGATTAATCACATCATACAAAATCCACATCAATAACCTTTTCCTTGCCACTAAGCTAATCTGATAAAAGTCCAAGTAAATTTTTTTTTCCATTGTAGCAACTGCATTATATGAAATCTCATCTACCATGTTGGATAAATGCTGTCTAGTAAACTCGGTCGGTTCAATATACAGTTATTCAGAAGCATTAGCAAACTGTAATATTTCAAAAGGAAAAAACTCATTTCAGAAAGAAAAGAAAGAGCAGAATAATAATAAGTCATCTCACCTCTACATTAGTCTTAATACCGTGTATAGGGACTGGAGAAGAACAAATTGGTTGCTTGCCTTTGTTTCTTGGAGTATGTAACAATTCTACAAGTACAATAAGAGCAGCTTAATTAAACTTCATACTCCCTCCCACTTTAATAGTACGAATTGGTTTTTCAAGTTAGTTCATTTTGGAAACAGAAATGGGACAGAGCATTATCAAACTTCACCCTATTTAGAACGGTATAAGACATGTTACCAGACATACAAGTGCTTCCAAGTGAAGAGGAAAAGAGTAAACGCTGAACCAGTTAAGCAATTTTCCAGTCTAACATTTCACCAATAGATAGAATCTGTAATGATACCTTGAACCTCCAGCTGCTCTGATTTAGACATAGGCGAACTTAGCTTTACATCCTTGTTTTCAGCCACTTTCATTAAACATGTAATCTCTCCACCATACATTGCATCAATTTCTGAAATTATGTCTGGAGGAAGAGAATCTAGAACTTTCATATCTAGTTCAAATATTGGTGGCCAAGACGAAACCTGATTCATACAGGCTGCACCACTTGTCTGCCTAGCGCTTGATGAACTTTCACCAGCTAATGATACCTCTGCAATGAAAATATGGAAATTTTACATTACATAAAAATAAGCTGCTTGAAGGTATAACATATCTCAATTCAAACAGAAGTAAAACAAACCTAACTTCAAGCTGATCGTGATTGATTGTCTTAGTAAACAAATGGTGAAACCACAAAATTTGAAGGCAGACTGGAAAAACATAACAGTACTTTTTGGCTTTGTTGAGCCAGTGGGTAATCAGATGCCATTTGCAATGACAAGAGCAATATCTTATGATAATTATAATACTAACTACTTAAAAGGCTGCTTCAGTTCAAATAATTATAGCACCGTATGTCACAGAAACTTATAAACTTAAGCAGGCCCGTGTGTACAAAAAACCATTTAAAGCAATAGTAAACTCTGTTTCTCTTTTGCTAAATTTTGGAATCATTTCCACATAGCATGTCACGTAAATTTTTATGTGTCAATCCCGCGTGAAAAAAAAAGATGTTTCGTCCAAGCAGGTTACAAACACTCTTTAAGTATGCAACCAGCTACCAACTTAGTCATTCTAAGAATACTCAATTTTCCTATAATCTACAAACTGTAAAAATCTTTCAATCGATACACCCACAATTATATCCAGTTCTGTAAGTGATACTTGTCCATAACAGGAAAAAAAGATATACGTGGCAACAAAGTATGCATTTACCATCATTTTTGTTCTTCCTTAAAGGTTCAGCATTTTTTGAGGCAGAGGCCAACCATAACCTAATTGCATTTTTCTGCCGCTCTATGCATACAAAGAATAAAGTCAATAAAGATAGAATTGCAATCACAATATCATGTAACATAAGATCTTCAAAAGAAAAGAAAGATTTTAGACAACTTTTGTAAAATCTGGACCAACTTAGAGAGAACAGAAGTATATGAACTCAGCAAATAAAATAGCTACTGTACACAACTGAAGTTTGAATTATTAATTAGTAAGCACAATACCATTGGAGGTAACCTTATAGTAATACACTATTGTAATACTGAAATCAGAATCGAATACCATATATTTTAAGCAAATTGTGGTTTTGGTAAATTACATATTTGTAAAAAAGATACACATTGCTGCTTTCAGAGAAAAGTTGGTGTTTGACTATTGGGTGTTTGACTAATATTACACGTAATGGAGTTAATTACTTCATTTAAAGACATTTAAGACCCAGAAGAATGAAGTTAATAAGGCATAAAAGTTGTATATAAAATTGCAATTCTTAATTTTAATGATATGTAGCTTACTTGTTAGTACCTTAGTTTAATTATACCAATAGTAAACCAATAATTTACCATTGGTGCCAACTCTATTGTAAGAGATAGCAAAGCCATAATGCAAATTATGCTTCGAACCCCATAATGCAACGTTGTGAGAATTAAATAGATAATACGCAGCATCGAGGTATTATACAGATATGAGGATCAGAGAGAGAAAAAGCCCATGAATTTGCAAGAATCAAATGCACAGAAAAGTAGAGGAAAAAGGAAACCTTGATTAGCGCAATCTGCACTTTCAAGTTTTGAAACTTGCAGCCCAATGCCACGAACTTCCTTGACATCTACAAAAAATGATTGTGGACATATACGATCAAGCTACAAGTATGACAAAAGCGAACAATAGCTCTGAGAGACATGTCATATATAAACGAAAGAACTCTTCTGAAAATTTATGAGACAAAACTATGCTTACCAACATGAAAAGAAGCAAAAAGCTGTTTGCTGATCTTTTGCAGCACATCCACATCATCTGTAGCAGTTGGAACCTAAAAAACATATAACTACTAAAGTTCAACAAAACATTCCAGCATCTAAAAGATATGATGGCAAGCTAAAAGTTAAACAATATAATCTGTTCACACCGTTATGGAGTGGCTCAAATTGTCACAATCTCCGCAACCCATGTACTTTGTGGGCTCATCTGCACCTTTTTTTCTCTTCTTTACCTGGACAAGTGAGAAAAGACTCAAAGCAGGGTAAAAACACATAAGTCCACATGCTCTAACTTTTAGTATCTTATGGTTGTGAAATAGCTTTATTTTCCTTGTAAAATTCACCTTTAGTGTTACAGTGCGACCAACCATTGAACATTTCTGCAAACGCAAGGAGACTTCCTTGCTCAAATGAACGAGGAAATCTTGGGCCTGGAAAAGGAAAGAACCTCGTTTCAAATGCTAATAGAAGAAAGCATACCAACGGAACTCCATAAAATGAACTAAATATATTTAGACAGTGATTTTAATTACTCACTTCTTTCATTTCGTTGAACCTCACACCCCAATTTACTTCAGCACCCATAGCCTTGGCTTCCTGTGTACAAGATTCTATGTAATGGCATCAGTGGGTAACTACATATTACAGACTATAAAAAAATAAAATAGTACAAGGACACCTACTTCTCCTTATTGAGGTGTCTGTTCACTAAGTTTTAAGGGAGCATGAAGAAAAAAGAAATTCAACCTCATTATTACGTTCCTAGGGCATATTGCAACAGCAAAGATATATTTTTCTATAACTACGAGAAGATAGTGCATCAAACCTGGTTTAAACCAACTTCTCGGTTATCAATTCCCCTACTATAATTCCACAACATTTCACCAGTTTTTGAACCAAAATCTTTTTGAAGAATTTCCTGCACAAGAGCAAGTACCAATTTTAAAAATTTTTCGAGACCAGAAAACAAACACAAAGATGCATTGTAATTTGAATCCACATTTTGCACAAGGTAAAACAACATAAAAATGCATCAAATCAGAGATCCACAATTATCTATCTAATTTAAATAACATACTCACACAGACGCATGGGCAAGCATATAAGATTTACATTTAAGTCATTCTTACCAGTTCCGAAAACTTACCACTGAACCACGTTACTATTAATTTGGAGCCATTACTCACGAAAGAATGTGACAACTAAAGTTAGGCAAACATAAATCACCTTTGAAATTGTCCGCAGCTGGTCACAGGTTTTAATATTTCGAGAATGCAATTTTTCTGCCAAGGCATGTCCAATCCCAGGAAGAGCTTTGATCGGAAGGTTGATTAGATAGTCATCCACCTAAAACAATTTAATGAGATAACAAGCCCAAAGACTTCTTATAAAAATTTAATATGAATAGAGCATGGGCTTTCCAGTTGTAAGTCAATAAGGATCTACTACATTACTATGAACCAATAATTACATCAACAAATTGAGGAGCACAAGAGAAGAATGAGTTAATTATCAAATTGTAAGCCAAAGTTCAGCTTTATCGGACACACCATCCCTTGAAGTAAATGGTTAGCGAGTGCAAAGATGCGGATTTGACTTGCACCCCCTTTCTTAGAAGCCAAGCGACCTTGGGGGATAGGAGCTTCACCTGGCGAAAGCCCATGCTTTAATAGTCTCATTATAACGTACCAGCACTTTCTCTACCTGGGAGTCAGTTCAGTACCTGGGACTACCATCCCAGGGTGCCAAAGGTAGATCAGTCATTTCGGGACCCACGAACACTCACTGCCAACGTGAGGTCAGGAATCAGCTCACTAACGGGCCACCACGGGAAACAGGGGGGAAGAAGCGTCACTTTTCTTCTTTATATGATATGAAACTAATTCTTCCGCTTGGGTTTTCTCTTTCTTTTCATGTAAGTATGTGGCTCAGAACAAGGGAGAATATCTAAATCAGAATGAATTAATAAAAAATTAAACATTTTTTTGGCTACTAAAAAAAATGATTACTGAGAGTTCAACTTAGAGGCAGATGGCCACGCCTTTTCCTTTAAGTTGTTCAAATTAATCAAATGATTAGACCTGACACTACAGACTGGCAAACATCAGCTGGCAATCAAGCTCGAGTTATATAAAGTTAGAAAAGGAAAAAAATAAGAGAGAGGGTTTTTCTTGTAGAAAATAATTTCTTAGGTCTCAGCCAATTCCAGCTTTTCTAACATATTTAAATTATAGGTATAAGAGAAATTCTACATAGAAACAGCTACCAAGACAATTAAGAGAAAAACAACATACCACCAAAAAAAGTATACCTGATGAATCGGAATGTAACACTGACCATTAGGTTTAGCCTTCTTTGTTGCCAGTCGAGCCATCAACATATTCCTAGCAATGCCAGCACTAGCTGTACATCTGGTAATTCTAAAAATCTCTTCTCTTATTCTTGAAGCAATATTTTCAGGGTCATCTCCATCAACCTCTGATACATCCAAAAATGCTTCATCACAGCTTATGGCCTGTTATTATTTTTTCAACAAAAATGAGGTGCCCATAAACCTAGCAACCAAAGTTCTAATTTAATACGCCAAGAATCTAGCAACTTGCACTTCTATAGAAAAACAGCGAGAGAGGTTCAAACGAGCCTGAGATTTACCAACAAAACTCCAGATTGCAATAATAGTAAAAACATACTGAAAGAGACCAAACCCCACGATATATATTATTACAAATCAAAGTGTACAGACCTGTACTATGTTACAATACTTGTGCAATATGTCATAAAATTGATCAGCAACCTACAGTTCAAGACAAAAGTAATATAGATAATATAAGAAATGTGCATGACGAATAACAAACAAGTAACTAAATAATTGTTTTACCTCTTCGTACGCTGCAAAGTTGTAAGGAACAATGACCAGTGGAGGACATAGCATCTTAGCATCTCTAACAAACATTCCAGCCCTTATGCCTAAGCCCACATAAGAATACGCACTTATCATAAAAGAAGGGTAGCAAGTAATGATCAGGCTACATTCAAGATTGATTTGGAGCAGAAGACAGACCAAAATCCCTAGCAGGGTAATTTGCAGATGATATTTCAGCCGTCCCATTGGGATTGTCTGAATGACATACAGCAACAGGCTTATCAAGTAAATCAGGATGGTTCCGAAGAATTACAGAAACAAAGAAGCAATCCTGCCAAGAAAGAATAAAGATGAACATAATTCTCACTTAATAATTTTGACATGAAAAACGCATCAAAGAAGTTAATATGTGAATTTAGTAGATTACCATGTCTATGTGTATTATATAATTTCTTCGAGAAGCTCTACAAGCATCAGCACCTTCTTTAGAATATTTAGTTCCACTCAATGTGGGAAAACGCTTATGATATCGATTTCTCCATGTGCCTATGAAATGCAATCTTGACTTCTGCAAGAAATTAAAGCTCGATTTAGTATTCTTAGATAGCCACTTTGCTTGGAAACAAACTATTTCAAGCTAATAGCTTTTTTTATAAGGCATACGTACTGGACCACTTCCAGACATACCTTGAAGTAAGTTTCAACAAAATTTCGGTCTCCAGAAGTGGAATTGAGTTCATTACAGGACCTAACAATTTTGTTATCCATCTGCTCTCCATTAAACTCCTTGTTTAGAGAGCACGGGTTCTCCGCATCAGAAATTCTCTCAGCACACAACTTACATGCATTGTCATCACACTGCTCTTTGTGCTCAAGAAAATGGGAAGGCGTAACTTCGATCTTTTCTCCATAATTGCCCATAGACTCATGGGAGGTGAAATCTTCGCAGTTGCCAGCTGTATTTTCAACTTCCTTATGCATCACCTCCATGATACGCTCGGAAGACTTCTCACACACAAGGAAAGCAGAATTTTCACCACCTTCCCCTACATTTGGAAATTTCACTTCAATGTCAGCATCTTCAGACTTCGAATTGCTTCTGAGTGAAAACAGATCTGATATCTTCGGCTGATTCCGAGCTTCACTTGCAATTTGATTGAGTTGGTAAGGAAACCCTGGTGACCAACAGTAACATATATTAATTCCAAGTACTATTTACAACTTGTTCTTCAAAACATTTCAAAGCACATAACTCAAAAAAATGCTAAAAACGAAAGTATATCAAAAAAGAAACCAACTTACAATTCAAGATTCTGTTCGCAGCAACACAGTCAAGAATCCAAGTGGGTTGGACAACAGGGAGCCCACTGCTAAAAGACCTAGTGTAGCAACATAAAAAAAACGGAAATTGAATATCTGTACTATATGCATAAAGTATGCATCCATATACCATCTGTTAGCATTATCTTTTATAATTTCAGTCTACCTGCTGCTATTATACCGTAGAACACCAACAAGAAAGTCAATAAGTTCACATTAATAACCATACCTGTAATGATATCATAAAAGAAAGACATGATAACACAATTGTGCATTCATTCATTATATAAGAGAGGGAATGGCAAAGACCTTAGATTCTTAAGTTTACTGTTGGGAAGATTGCTGCATATTATATGGGTGACACGATGCCTCGAGAAATAATTCTCAAATCTTCCCCCATAATTCAACATATACCTCTTAAGCTCCTACAAAATCATAACCATTATCCATCACAACTCTACACACATATGTATCTATATCTATACAAAACAGATGAGAATACAGCAAGCAAAAATTAGAAACAGTGAAAGAGAAGCAAGACCTGACTCGATGGCACCGTAAACCCATCGACAAATATCGAAATGCCACAAAACAGCGCGGCAGCCACAGACGCAGAGGTCGACGCGCCGGAAGCATCCGCGTCGAACTGATCCCGGAGCTTCCGACTCTTAGTTTCCATATAACTGCACTCATGAACGCTTTTTTAATCCCGTAAGACCAAGAGAACATCATAAATGGAGAAATTGATCTGAAATCGGCGAAATCAAAACCTGGCGAAGTCGGAGAAAGGGGAGGAGTAGCGAACGGCGGAGGACGATTTGGAGTTGGCGCCCCAGGCCATGCCCAGGGTCTTCTGGCCGGAGGTCGCGTTCTTCGACGCCCGGCTCCGCTTGGAGCCGGCGGAGCGGGAGGACGAGTCGTGGCTGCCCATCTGGAGGGAAACCCGAACCCTCCGCGATTTGACCTCCAGCCATTTTATATGGCTCGTCCGTGTCCGTAACCGACCGACTTCGATCAGATTTCTGTACTGTATTGTGACGAACGCCTGTCTTCCTACCCCATTAAAATGTTGCTTACCCCATTATTGGAAAACTCGGTTCCATTTTTTGCGTTCGTTATCTACCTCATACATTTCCCACCATAACACATCTGCTTATTAAAAAAAAGGGAAATTTATATAATAGGGTATAAAAAAAAAAAAATTTAAAATGACTCACTGTAGAAAATAATTACAAAAGAGGGTATCTGACCCTTCGCAGAAACGTGAAAGTTCGCAGAAACGTGAAAGGCGTCGGTTCAACCGACGCCTTTATTGCCCTTCACTTTTTTCGTAGGCATTTTAAAAGCGTCGGTTGAACCGACGCCTTTCGTTATAACTGAAAGGCGTCGGTTGAACCGACGCCTTCTATTTAACTTTTAGGGCTCGGGCACGGGCTCGGGCTCGGGCTCGGGCTCGGCCGCACCGAGCCCGAAAGACTGGTTTTGCTCCGGCGTTTCCTCCGCCTCCCCACGATCGCCTCCGGCCACAGTCCTTCTACGGCCCCGCCACCGTCGCCCCTCGCCTCCGGCCAGCTCCTAGGCGGTGACTGTCGCCCCGGCCAGCCTCGTTCGCCTCTCCGCGCTCACCCCGGCGTTTCCTCCGCCTCCCCGCGATCGCCTCCGGCCAGAGTCCTTCTACGGCCCCGCCACCGTCGCCCCTCGCCTCCGGCCAGCTCCTAGGAGGTGACCGTCGCCCCGGCCAGCGTCCTTCGCCTCTCCGAGCTCGGCCCGGCGTTTCCTCTGCCTCCCCGTGCTCGCCTCCGGCCAGCGTCCTTCTACGGCCCGGCCACCGTCGCCACTCGCATCCGGCCAGCTCCTAGGCGGCCATCGTCGCCCCTCGCCGCCGGCCGCCGTCGCCCCTCGACTCCACCACCTTCGTCGCCTCCGGCCAGCTTCGCCTCACCGCCACCGTCTCGGGCACCGTCTCGGGCACCGTCTCGGGCACCGTCTCAGCCAGCTCCGCCTCCCCGTCCTCGCCCCGGCCATTGATCAGCTCGCCTCCTCGCCCCGGCCACCTCCTCACCCCGTCGCACGCGTCTTTATAGGTAATATATATTTTTAATATATGTTAGAAATACGTATGAATGTAGATGCATCGTATGAAATTAAGTATATTGTATTTGTGTAATATTTGATAGCGTTTCTTTCTTAAAAGTTTTGTGAGAAGAGATGGCGGGAGAAATGGTTCCGTTTGTCTTAATGTATGGTGGCGGAATTGATAGAGGTGAATACGAAGGCGGTGAAAGTGTAGGATTGTTTATCAATAAGCCAAGTACTTACGAGGAACTAGAGATGCAAGTGGTAAACAAACTGGGATGGGACCAAAGATTGTGGAAAATTCGTATGAAGTACAAGATGCCTGTTTATGGAGGAAGGACTACCCTAATACCAATTGACGATGACAATTCCATGCAACAAATGTTCTATTTTGCACCTCATGTGCTTAGCTTCGAGCTATGCATCGAAAAAGAGGCGCGCATTCCTAGGTTTGTAAATGATGGTGAAGGCGGAAGTAGGAGTGCTCGCAGAAATAGGTCGAGTGGACACCCTAGAGGAAGGCGTGTGGAAGATAATGAAGAAGATTTGTCTATATCACTAGCGTGCAACGAACCCCAAATTTCGCCTAGTTTGAGGTAAGTTTATTTAAAACCTGTATTGAATACCATTAAACTTACAGTATCATGAATTGTTTATAATGTATAATGTAGGCACACATCTTATGCTCTTGAAGCGATGAATATTGGCATGGCACGAGGTGGTGAATGGTTTGGCACACAAATATCATTTGATAACCCTTATTTTCATACTGGTTCAAGTGGTATGCAAGAGGGAAATATGAATGATGACGAAGACGAAGGGGAGAATGAGGAAGAGGATGGGGAAAATGATGAGCAAATGCCGAATTCACCGGTTATTAATGTTGAAGATGTACGAGGAGAGGATAGTGTGCAAGAGATGGTTGATAATGAGGGAGATGAATTAGTAGACATCGCAATTGCTACGGATAACTTAGATGATTTTGAGGAAGAGTTGTCATATGAGGAGGAGCCCTCATGGGCGCGACTAACCGATGAGGAAATAGATGGGGCAATTAATCGGGGTTTGCATGAGGAGACATATCATGAGGAAGCCATATATGTGGGGCAAATATTCCCTACTAAAGATGAATTTGTACACGCATTGAGGGAGTTTTCAATAGCGCATGATGTTCGATATAAAGTGTTGCGTACAAGTCCGACACAGTACACTGCAAAATGTCAATACCCTGCCTGCCCATGGAGAGTACATGCATCATTGAAGAATGGGAAGAATCATTTTAAAGTGAAGACGTATGGTGGGGAACACACTTGTAGAAATGCTCAGCTAGACACTGGTCATAGACAATGTACTGCGGCCTTTGTTTGTCGGCATATATTACCCTCTATTAGAGCGGAAGTGGATATCCCACCAGTGGTTATTCAAGAGAGGATTAAGGAGACGTTTCACGTGGATATTTCATATACAAAAGCATGGAGGGCAAGGAATATGGCCATCAAAGCAGTGTATGGTGATTGGGTTGAGTCATATCGATTGTTGCCAATGTACTTGGAGGCAATAGTTAATGCCAATCGGGGAACCATTTGTAGGTTGGTGACGACCCCAATGGAAGATGCTACATCTCGACGGTTTGAGAAGGCGTTTTGGGCTTTGTATTAAGGGTTTTAAACATTGTCTCCCAGTCATAAGTGTTGATGCTACTTTCCTATCTGGTAAGTATGGAGGAGCCCTTTTGGCGGCGACTGCTAACGACGGGCACAAGGGTTTGTTTCCTCTTGCATTTGGCCTTGTTTCGGGTGAGGATTACCCTAATTGGAGATGGTTCTTACGTATGTTGAAGGAGCATGTTGTCCTTGATAGGATCTGTATCACTATCATATCTGATCGACATAAAGGGTTGCAAAAAGCTGTGCCAGAGGTGTTTCCGTATCCGCATTTTTGTCACCGATATTGTATGCGACACATAAAGGCAAACTATCATAAGAAGTTTAAAAATGATGTATTAACGAGTTTGATAGGGGAAGCTGCAACTGTGCTTACCATAGACGAGTTTGATGAGAAGATGAAACTTATCGGTGCAGAAAGTCCAGAAGCAAAATGGCTACTCAGTGAGGAAGGTGGATTATCACCTCAATTGTGGTCTCTTGCTCACGATGGTTTTACAAGATTTGGTATGACCACAACAAATATGGCTGAAAGTCTAAACAGCGTGTTAAAAGGGGCTCGATCATTACCCGTGCAAGCCTTAGTGTCAGCCACATTCTACCGGATCGTCAAATTCTTTGTGAAGCGACATTCGGCCGGATTGGTCATGACAACCCCATACACCCCTACTATTGAGTGGAAGATTAAAGAACAAACGCGTCTGATTGGTAGCATGTTTGTTGACCAAATCAATTCTCACATATATGAAGTGAGAACAATGCGTGGTAGGAAATATGTGGTGGATGACACCGATCATACATGTTCTTGCAATTATCCTCAGGTGTACAAACATCCATGTCGTCATCTACTTGTTGTCCATTCGAAGCGAAGGCGACCCATCGGCGATTTAGTTGGACATTGGTATACATCTGATGCATATAGATCGGTGTATGCAGTCGAATTCTTTCCTCCTCCTGATCGACGATCTTGGGAGGAAAAGTCACCTATGTATGTGGTGAAGCCCCCAAGAGTGACACGAAAACCCGGTCGTC
This sequence comes from Houttuynia cordata, assembly GCA_039654745.1. NCBI lineage: Eukaryota > Viridiplantae > Streptophyta > Magnoliopsida > Piperales > Saururaceae > Houttuynia > Houttuynia cordata. Next base: position 2,149,878 of record CM077510.1, on the reverse strand, counting down.
CACGCACTAGGAGAATACGTAATGCGATGGATAGTGCGGGCATGACGACAGATGGTCGATCACACTACCATTGTGGGAAATGTAACCAACTTGGACATAATAGGCGTCAATGCCAAAACACACCTTCAGCGGATTGGTACATGTTCTTATAATGGTCTATATATTTAAAGTAGGTTGGTTTATACATTCTTTGAAGTTACAATTAATTGTTGGTTTCTTTGTAGATATTATGGACCCAGGACCGATTGATCCCTCCGTCCTCACAGAGCAGAGCTCGCACAGATCCGATGGCATATGGAACAGAGAGGTATGTGCAAACATCATTATCTCATTAGTTTTGGATATTGCAAAAATTTAACTATTTTTCTAATTGTAAGTACTTTTCATGTGTATAGGATCCCGGATGCATTGAATGCACCGAGCACTGGCAAAACGTGCGCCATTGGATAGTTGATCCGCGCATGTTGCCGTACATAGAGATGGCAGGTTTTGGCCACTTTATACGGTTACAGTATATCAGGATTGATAGGGCTCTCATCACTGCCCTAGTTGAGAGATGGCAGAGGGAGACGCAAACATTTCACTTGCATTTGGGGGAAATGACTATAACATTACAAGATGTTGCTGTACTACTCGGATTGCGAGTTGATGGCATTGCGGTGAGTTGCTCGACTGTGGCCATTCACTGGAATGAAGTATACGAGCACCTTCTTGGACGGGTACCTCCACGCGAATCATTGAAAGGACGAACTAGGGTAAGTCTGTTGTGGTTGAGAGAGCAGTTCAGTCGCCTGTCGGAAGATGCCACTGAGATTGAAGTCGAGCAACACGCACGAGCATATTTACCCTATTTGCTCGGTAGCACTATATTTGCCGATAGCAGCAGTAGCCATGTGCACCCGATGTATCTTCTTTTGTTAGAGGATTTATACACTGCGGGACAGTATGCATGGGGTAGTGCCACCCTTGCCTACCTGTACAGAGAGTTGGCAAAAGCTTGCCAACCTAGCACATTCGGGATTGCCGGGTGCGTCACTCTGATCCAGGTAAATCATCAATAATCTGATTAATGCTGAAAATGTTTATTTCAATTATAACATTTGATTCATGCTGTGTATGTGCTAAACAGCTATGGTCGTGGGAGAGATTGCATATTGGCCGTCCAAACATTCAAAGCACTCCACTAGATGGTTTATCTCCGTTAGGAGTTCGGTATGTGTTTTCTATTTAAGTTATTTTGTGATCTTCTATTGGGATTTCAACTAATGTATTTTTCATCTTCTTTATGTTAGGTTGAATGCTAAAAAGAAAAAAACTGTAAATCCTCACAGTGTCCTCTTGATGTATAGATCTGAACTAGACTATCAGCGATCCGGCCAGGTATTAGTCATTCGTAATGTACATGTTATGAATATAACGAATATAAATCGAAGTGACACGAATACTATTTTCAAATGTTGTGTAGGTAACATGGCAGCCATATTATGATCATGTGTTAGCGCAGTTACCAGGAGTATGTACGGATGGAGCGCATGTGTGGCTATCTAGGACGCCACTGATATGTGTAGATATTGTGGAGATGCATGTTCCAGATCGGGTTATGTTGCAGTTCGGATTACAGCAGATTTTCCCCCCTCTTGGTGTAGAGTTCATTGAACGATCTTCGCGTCGAGGCCGAGGGAGTTTTGATTGGAGGTCGCATCATGTGGCCTATATTACTAGATGGGATGACCGTACGACCACTCTCGTTCAAGGGGAGCCTGCAATGACGGAGCGAGATGCAGATAATGCATATATGAGATGGTACTTGAGGATCACGAGGAGACTTATCATGCCACCTGTGCATGAGGTGGAGATGTTATATCAACCGAGGGGTGACACTGAGCTGGCGTTGGTTAGTATCTCCGACTTCATCTTTTATTTAATTCACCATTGTATGAATAGATAACATATATTCTTCTTGTTCTTTTGTAGCTTACTTGTGTGAGACAAGTGCACGCTCAGTCTCATAGTGCTTTGGTAGACCGATCATATGATAGCTATGTAGCGGCATGTCAGACGATACACGATATCTCTGGTCATGTTCTTGCGAGTTTGCCATTGCTTCGGCCCGTTATGACTGAGATTCCAGTAATGGAGGTTGTTCCAGATCCTTTATCAGCTTCACCAGACGTTGTGACATCATCAGCTGACACGACGGATTTTACCCCATCACTAGTTGTTCCAGACGCCTCGGTCGATCAAGTTGAGAGGCCCCTTTGTATATACCCGGCGACAGCGTGCACTCCGTGCTCTACGTCAGACACCTTCTTCTTCAGATGCTATGCATGACGTTGATCCTGAGGAAATTCCAGTTCGAGCACGAGGACGGGGTAGGAATAGGTTGAGGAGAATTGATTAAACACTTGTAATTGATTAAACATTTGTAATACTTTGTATAACTTTGTAATAGTTAAAGTTGTGTAATATGTTTATGTATATTTTTATATATGTTTTGTGTATGTTTGTGGATGTGTTTTTGTGTATGTTTGTGGATGTGTTTTTGTGTATGTTTGTGGACTGTTTAAGTGTTATCAGGTGAAAAATTGTAGATTTCATCCGGAGGAGGATCTGCCCGAGAGTGGTGTTGGTGAGAGGTGTCGGTTGAACCGACGCCTCCATTGTGGAAAAAAAAAAGCAAAGGGTCGGAAAGGCGTCGGTTCAACCGACGCCTTTAGTTGCATAGATGGAATCAAAGGCGTCGGTTGAACGGACGCCTTCATTTTATATAAAGGCGTCGGTTGAACCGACGCCTTTCACGTTTAACCGACGCCTTTCACGTTTCTGCGAAAGGCGTCGGTTGAACCGACGCCTTTCGGGTCAGTTTAAAAAAAAAATGCCATGCAGGCGCCAGCGGCCGCGCTGGCGCTTGCGTGGCTTGTCAGATACCCTCTTTTGTAATTATTTTCTACAGTAAGTCATTTTTAATTTTTTTTTTATACCCTATTATATAAATTTCCCTAAAAAAATACTTTACTTCATCGAATCAATCATCAGAATTAACGGCGCACATGGATCTACTATGTGCTCCAATAGGACATCCATATGCATCATCATTGAGCTCGTATTGACGAAGGATAGGTTGGCAGATAGGGGCGGAGCCAGGAATTTCGATGAGGTGGGGCATACAATTTCCTCAAAATTTACAAAATAAATTATAAAAATAAAGTATAACAAAATATATGACAAAGTATATATTAAAATATGACTACATATATATAATTTTTTAATCAAGACATACTATAAAAATAAAATGTCTACAATATCTTACACATCTACAATGATTTGACATTTTTCGGAAGTGTTAGATAACAACTTCATTTTCAAGTTAACTAAACACAACTTTTTCAAATAGATGTAACTAGATAGTCATGTCAAGCTCATTACATCCAACTGTTTCAATAGGTGTAATTAGATAGTTCAAATATATGTTATTTTTTCAATATCATATAAATAAATCGTGGTAACAAGGAGGGAATAGGTGCGATCGGTCGGCAAATTATAGTAGTAAAAACGAAATTTAACAGAAATTATAGTAGTAAAGATGAAGGAGGTGTGTTGCAATAGCAAGAGCGAAGGTAATAACTAATAAGTTATATTTATAACCTAAGGGCCCTAAATTTTTACTATTAGTTAGAATAAATTCTCTTTATTTTTAAACATTTCCTTTAAGATATTATGGCAAGCTAAGCAAATCTCTACTTTCTTTTTTGTCTTATTGCTTATTTAAAGTCCAAATTTACCTTACCAAAGCGCCAGAAGAGTAGTCATAAAAGGACAACTTTTGTGGGTCAACAAGGGAATAGGAAAAAATAGGAATTGAAGAGGGCAAGTTAATTAGATAAATACCTTTTAAACTAATAATATACTACATTAATGGGATTAATGGGAAGGTCAGCTGGGGCAATTGCCCCAGCTTGCCCCCCTGGTTCTGCCAGTGTTGGCAGATATCTTGGAGGCAAATAGAAAATGATTCCGGACACTGAGACTTGCATCCGCTGCTCATCTTACATCTTCAATATAAGTATTGATAGAAGACATCATCGGAGCACACTTAAAAGAGAGTTGAAAGCTGTCATATTTGTGAATCTAGTGAAAGTAATATATTACCTTCAGAAATGCCCCTGGTCGTGTTTGTGCCACTAGGGGGGACTCAAATGGTATGATGTTTCTACTATGGTGTGGATGTACACTAGCTAATGTGGTAGGTGTTTGTTAGAGAGTGGAAAAGTGGACTACGTGAGGCCCCACTTTGAATATCTAATAAAAAACTTGGTGTATGATACATTATGAACACTCGATCTAAATATACTAGTTAGGGCCATGGAATGTTGTATCGGCGATATATCGATATCGGCCTTCAATCGATAAAACAATATACTGTAATCTCGATCTCAATTTTTTTTAAATATTGCCGATATATCGAGATAATTAATTTGGTTTCATGCCGGAGAAGTCAACAATGGAAACTATATTTTTATTGTGGCAGTTAGTAAAAGAGGTACAGGGAGAATAAATAAAACCTCTATATGACTTTCATAGATTTAGAAAAAGTCTACAATAGAGTGCCGAGAGAGCTTATTTGGAGTGTTTTGAAGAAGAAAAGTGTCATAAGAGATTATATAGATATAATAAAGGATATGTATGAGCAGGTTGTGACTAGTGTGGACTATTGGGGGAAACTAAGGAGTTTTTGGTTATGGTAGGTCTTCATCAAGGGTAAGTCTTAAGTCCTTATGTTTTCGTTTTAGTTATGGATGAGTTTATAAGTAATTTACAAGATGATGTACTTTGGTGTATGCTTTTTGCATATGATGTAGTTTTAATTGATGAGAGTAAAGTAGGTTTGAATGAGAAACTAGAAATGTGAAGGGATGCTTTATAATCAAAAGGTTTTAAAATAAGTGGGACTAAGATATAATGTATAGAATTTAATTTTAAGGAAGGGAGAACTATAGATAGAGCCTTAGTTGAAATAGATGGGCAAGAAGCGTCAAAGTGTGATCAATTCCGTTACTTAGGATACATTATCTATAAAGAAGAGGATATTGATAGTGATGTGGTGCATAAATGCGGGGTGGGTAAAGTGGAGGGTGGCCTCGGGAGTGTTGTGTGATAGGCGTGTTCAGAAAAAGGCTTAAAGGTATAGGACAGCCATTATGCCTGCATTACTCTATGGAGCAGAGTGTTATGCACTAAAGAGGAGTCATATAGATAAGTTGAATGTAGTCGAAATGAAAATGTTAAGGTAGATGAGTGGGATAACTAGGAGAGATAGGATTAGAAATGAATACATTCGTGAGAGTCTAGGAGTAGCTCCTTTAGGGGAGAAGCTGAAGGAATGTAGGTTGCATTGGTATAGTATATGTAAAGAAGACCATTAGATGCCCCTATGAGAAGATTAGAAGGGATACATTTAAACGATGCTAAAAGAGGGAGAGAGAGACCTATGAGAACTTGGATGGAGTTAATAATAAAGAAGGATTTGACTTTACTATCTCTTACAAAAAAGGTAGCTCAAAACAAGCCTAAATGGAGGAGTAAGATCCGTGTCGCCGACCCCAAATAGTTGGAAAAAGGCGCTACTTGATTATGATTATGATATTGGTTTTGGTTCGATATATCGGTGTTTTTAAAAAAAATTAATTTTTTTTAAAAAATCAACTTTCCCGTTTGTTTCCCATCCTATGTCAAGTGGAAGGATACATGTTTAAAATGCTATTACATATTTTTATGCATATTTTAAAATTTATGTTTGTCTAAATGAGTATCACTTATTTTAGAAGTTATATTGTAAAAATATATGGGAAAAACTAGTTTTAGACTACCGTTATTTTTTACACAATATCTCTGATATTTTATCCCTTTAGTCGACCGATATTTTACCGACATTCTTTGGTTAGGGCGAAGCCATAAAATTGATAAATTTATAAAAAGAACACATAATTGATAAAACTCTAGAGTTGGAGAAATGAGGCAAGAGTGAGAAGGGTAAGTGTAAAACCAGTACCAATGGAATGGGATAAGCAAGGATGGATTTTATAAAATCTAAGTGGGGTAGGCGACCTTTTAGTGGGGTAGGAAGACAAGAGGCTGAGCGGAGGGGAGGCCGATGAGCAGCCCAACTCGTTTCTCTACAACGCCCTGCGCTCCGTCTCCGAGGACTCGGTGTTCTCGCCGAGATCGCCCAGCTCTGGCCGGAGCTCCCCCTCGTTGCCAACCTCCGGTGCGGCCTCTGATACTCCTCCCGCTTCCACTCTACCGCTACCTCAAGTCCACCGACGGCCACTGCAATAATTTGAACTTCAGCACCTCCCGCCTCAACCTCCACCTCGCCAGTAAAGCTCTGCCTCACTCTTGTGCTACTAAAAGTTTCAATTTTTTGGAATGTACTCAATAATTGGGAAAAGTTGTGACCTTTGTTTCTGTTTGAAGATTTTGAGGAACTGATGTGGTGGATGTATTGATGGGCAGCACAGAAGTGGGGTTGCTTTGTTGTTGATTCCACGCGGAAAGTAAAACGATTCCCGGACAGTATGCCGAAGACGATACCGATATGGTCATGCGTGCTAGATCGTGCAATCAAGAAGCATTTGCAGAAAATTGAAGAGGTAAGTTTTTCATTACGTTTTGCATTATTTCTATGAGTATTTTCATTGAAAATATGTGCTTGCAAACTCCAAAAGTATCAGTTGATATGCTGCTTATGTTGAAATTAAGCACTGTTCGATTTGGCAGTTGTCCAAAATTTTAGTTTAGGATCCTAGTTTTCAATCAAAAGAGGCTAGAATGGATGCATAAGTTCCATGTCGCCGCTCTCAAATTGTTTGGAGGAGGCAATACTTAATTACAATTATGATCTTAATATAGATCAACAACTTGTCAGTTCACAAGATCTTCTCTATGTCCTCATTTTGTAAGCTTATTTTGAATTTCATAAATTCAGAATTTAAATACTTCTCTAGAAGATCCACTCAAACAACATATCCTTGATTGGGATTGCTCTTTGCATCTTCCTGATTGGGTTTCCGAACTGGAAAAGTCAGCAATTGCGGACAGACTTGAGGATTGGACCAATCAGTTAGAAGCCTCTGCGGCCTCTACTGGAGTCGACATTGATGAGCTGGACTGTCCTTGAGGAAGCCTCTGCGGCCTCTTTGGATTTCACAAAAATCGGTTGTCTGGTTAAATGAAGTACCAGATTCTGACTCATGGCCCTTCACACCCATTATTCTTATTTCTGCTTCTTCTTCGGATGGTATTGTCCAGCAGAGAACCACTTCAGAATTCAGTTGGCAGTATATACCTGGTGCAGGAGAAAGTTGGCCGGGAGGTTTAATGCCAGCTCTTTTTTTGGAAGAATGCATTTGATCTTATAAGAAAAGGTCCTGATGTTTGCAATCAAACAGTTGCTGATATAGTTGAAAAAGACAGGGTTTATCGTGCCCAATAGGGACAGAATACTCCTCAAATTATCGCCAAGCCTAGGATGGTATTAGAAAACACTAGTACTATTGATGTTGATGAAACTAATGGCTCTTCCTTATACTTGAGTACCGATCATTTAAATGATCAGGAAAGTATTGGCTCGCTTCAACCAATGTTGTCGTTGATTCAATGCAAAATGGTAAGATGGTTGATTGCTGTATTATCCACCAAATGGTTCACTAAGCAAATAAAAACCTTTCCACCAATGGTGATTCACTTTTCATCAGCCTCTTCTGCCCATTTTGGCTGTATAAGATGTCAAAGCTTACAAATATACAATGCAGAAACCAAAAAATTAACTGAGTTTACATTAATCCTTTTATAATTCTTTTGACTTGCATACAACCAGTGTGACTAATTTTGGGTTTTTTTTCAAGCACATGCAAGCAATCATGCAGGTGCATACATGCACACAAAGCAAACCATTCAGTCAGTCTGAATTTTATAATTTGCAATAGATTTCTGAATCCATTTAATATGTCTGGAGCACCAATACAAAGGGGCGATCAAGCTTAATTAGCTGATCCTACCTTGTGCCACTAGATATATGTGACTTTCCTCGTTTGATCTTGTACATTTTTATTGCCGTCAGAACTTCAACTGTCCTTGTTATTTGTATATCTCCTATTCTTATCTTTTTACGATGCAGTTGTAAATGTACCTTCAGAGGTAGACTGCATATTAAATTGCGATAGTGGGTTCTCAGCTGTTAATCTTTCATGTTCAGATGCTTATTTTGCACCTTTCAGTGGTGGTATGTAATTAAAAGTTACTTTATTGTAATTCCTGTGTGCTCTTATTTGGTTTTTGGATTTTGATTTGATGGGCTTTTTCTGGAAAGATATTCCCTTGAAATTTTTTTTCCTGCTGCACTAAATTTTGCAAAGAGACATCTACTTGAAGGGAAGAAATTATTAGTGTGCTGTAGTACTGGTGAGAGATGGTATACTGTTTGAAATCCATGTGAAGGACGGGATATCATTTATAACAATGAGTGGATGGGTTTGTTTTCAGGGGAGGATATCAGCGTATGTGTGGCTCATGCAATCTTGTTGTCCTTTTTTGATGGTGAAGGTATGTGGTTTCAAAAGGGCAATTGTATTAATCCATGGTTACACTTTGCTTTGCGGATGCCCCATTTGTTAAGGATGGCCCATTTGGTCAACTCATAGGTGAACCAACAGCACATATTATGAAGCTGAAAAGGATGAACAGTAGTTTTGACAATTTTGCTAGAAAGTTATTTGGTTTCAACATTAGGGAAACAGGTTCTTTTGAGTAGTTGTGTAGACTGCATTCTATATATCGAATGTGATTCCTTCACTGAGCATGAATTTGATAGCTGAAATTGCTTATCTTTCTTGCAAATTCTCCTAGGATCTTTTGATAATAGAAAATCCTTCAAGGAAGCACACATTACTAAGACAGAGGTGCGGCGGAGGCTAGGCTTTGTCTGCAAATTCCCAGTAAATGCTCGACCTTCCAAAGGACATCTAAGGCAAGTTTTTAACTTTCTAAGCAGAGATGAGATTCAGCCAGATCAGGTACAGTACGCAGAGAAGTGAAATGGTCTTAGAATGTCTTATTCTTATATCATCTCATAGAATTCATCTGAAAATCCAAAACAAAAAACAAAATGCGACTTGAAATTGAAGCCGAAGCTAGAAAAATATATTTATTTTTGCTGAAAATAATTAAGTCACATATGCTTACTTACAGTGTTGTCAATGTAAAGGAGATATTAATCTATCAAATTGTAGAATTTTCATATTCAACTTATCGTTCATGTCCAATCCATTTGCCAGCTTCTTATAGCACTATTCGATGTTAATGCAATGGGACCATCTGGTCTTTGTATGGTAATTGAAGTTTTGTAAAGCAAGAAAATCGATCTGATTGTTCCAATTTGAGAAGCCCAGGTCTCACAGGAGGATTCCACAATTACGTTCGGCCAAATATTCTAAAAAATATTGTCTTCATTGATCTAAATCCCGTTGGATATGAGGTCTTGATATTGATGGCACTCCCACTGTTGGAATGCAGACTACATGAGGCAACATCATACAGTGGACTCAGACTACACACCAGATTAGGCCAGCAGGTGCCTGTAAATTAGACTCCTTTGCTCTACATTTAGGACAGAAGGAGTACTCTTTTGCTTTAAGGACTTGAAATGGGACCCTTCACCATGTGCATGGCTGATTGTCTACATTTATGCGCATTGGCCCGCCCCAACCCAACTCACAATTGCAGACCACATAACACATCTGCGCACATTAAGCAAGCATTCCTTAGAATGTAAATGGACAGAAACTACTTATTGTGAAGGCTTTCTACTTTTATCATGTCTCACATCATCAGTCAAATAAGGCATCCCAACTTTTTCCCCTAGGCCATATGCAAATGACAAAGTGCACCTAACATCATCAATCAACCATGTGACCACCTATTCTATTACTCTGTCTCTTCGCCTCATAATTCAGATTCGTTCTGCGTTAGAAACTTAGAAGAAAGCCTTGATTAACGGATGTCATTATCTTCAGCAAAAAAAAAAAACAGATGCCATTATCAAGTTTACATTTTGCTTATACTTCATCATTTTCCCAATCTTAATTAGATTAGTGTTAACATGCTTTCCCACCAAATGTACATGCATTTCTCTGTTTTCCAATATCTTTGTTATTCTCAGTCCCCTCTCTCAGACACGGAAAAAGACAAACTCCGTGCTTTTAAACCCATGCCCAACCCGTGCTCTGAGCTATCAGCCGTCAGATCACTTTCATCTGACGGATGAAAACCCGGCACGGGTTTTAACATTCAGAGAGTTTTCACAACACACAAAAGATTTGGAAAACTCTGCTTTGGCAGGCCCAAAAAAGACCGGAAAAGAATAGCAGCAGAGCCCGAGGAGACATGAGCTTTTGCTGCAAAACACGAGAGTTAGCGGTTTGAGGAGGACGAGTTGCTGCTCCCCATGGCCATGGCCGGAGACCAGAAGTCAGCGCCGTTGCTGCTCGCCACATGTACGGTCGATTCCACCGGCACCAGGCACAGCCCCCTGCTCCTCAGCTCGTACCTCCCCTCCTCCGCACCTTCCCCTCCCTTTTTCCCCATCACCATGCACAAGCAAATAAGCAACAAAACCAACAATGAAAAAATCCCATAAAATCCGAAAAAAAAGAGAGGGGAAATGAACATTACAGAAGATGGCAGGCGCTGCAAGTACGGAGAGCTGAGGACCTGTCATTGGAACAGAGGAAAATGGTGAAAATGTGTATCGGAAATTAATGGCAGGCTGGTTGTTTTTTCCAATTTAATGTACCTGAACCTGCTCATGCAGGAACCTGATGTACCCCATGGCTTCATGAAGGACTGAGGCAGTGTCTGTCTGCAATTTTTAGTCAAAGTCAATACACACCCGAGAAGACACACCCTCCCCCTCTACTGCCATTTAACAAAGCAGACATCTTTGGCAACTTCCATCTTCCTGTTCTTCTTTTTCAAATTCTTCAAAGCTCACAGTAATTTACCATTAAGAAAAAGTTGGATAAAGACCTTCATTTGATCTTACCTTGCCAAAGGGAGAGACCAGCTGCTGCAGCGCAACAATCCTCTCTCCAATCTTCTCCTTCCTCGCCTAGGCAATATGACAAATGCAAATTACAGTAAATATATGAATGTTCAATTCCATAGGCATATTAACATACAGAAGCAGAATGGAGACAAAATTTAGAAACCTTCACTGGTGCTTCTGTCTTGGTCTTCTTACAAGCTTTCCGGCCAGACCCACTTCGCCTCTTCTGCTCTGCTTTCCCATCTTCGCCGATTCCCTCCGTCTGCATCTTCAAAACCAGCAGACACCATTAACACAGATTACACTGCATGCAATATGACAAAGCAGAAAAAAAGGAACAAAAAAATGGCTGCTTAAGTGCTTATTACTCTCAACTTGGAGAAGCTACTCCCGCCGCTGCAGCTTGAAGATGTGGAGGAGGAATCACTACCGGTGACACCCGACTTCTGGAATCCGGAGTCCGACTCAGCTCGGCCGCCGCCGAAGCAGAGCATTCTTGACGGCTTATCTATGGAGAAGGCAGACGGATACATGAAGCCCTTCCCCATTGCCAGACCATGCACGTCCCTGGACTCCAGCAACTCCATGAAGCCACTGCCGGCACCTTCATCGGCACAGGTGAAACCTTCCCGTGTTCCCATCAATATAACCAAACCACCCCCACGTTGGTGTCCCCTGTTTGAGAGTCCAACTGAAGAAGACGAGAGAGAGAGAGAGAGAGAGAGAGAGAGAGAGAGAGAGAGAGAAGAGGGAAGGTTCTGGTGATTTGGGAGCAGCAGCCGTGGGGTTGTTTCTTTGTGTTCTTGTTCGTATTTGTCTTACGTGATCATCTTGTCTCTGCTTGCAGACTTCCTGTATCTGTATGTGCTTTCCTGCTTCCACGTCCATATATGGCACGTTTTCTTCACGTTAGTTTATCACATTCTAGCTGTGGATCTTATTCTCTATGTTGAACCTTGAGCAATAATATGCTAGTAAAATTATACTCCCCCATTTCGTGTTAGTAATCCTATTTGGTTATTTTAAATGAGCTGTTTTAGTTCACTTTGAAAAAACAGACAGGATTATTAATAGCTGCGTATGGTAGAGAAAAGTAGTAATCATGATATGTAGGAAAAGAAGAACATATTATGATGTTAAACATGTTTGGCAAGTCATATGATTTAATTAAACAAATCATAGTCTTTGAAAAAAATGACCATATCAGTGGTTTCAAGCATCGTCATTTTGATGTTGAGCAAATAAGTAGTTTGGTTTTATGCAGGGTGGGTCAGTGCATATCATTAGTAGATAATAAAGTGTCAATTAAGCACAATGGGTATGTTTAACTAATCTGGATTTAAGTTGAAGAAGATTGAGCTACGTCAGATAATAAAGCTCAATATTTAATTTTAGGGTAAAAAATGAAAACAATGGAAACTTAATACAAATTAGGAAACAAAAATCAGTGCAATTGTAACTTTTAGGCGATAATATTGGCGAACCTTGATCTACAATTCCCTTGAAAAACATTCTACAATACTTGTTTTTGCAATGAGTGACATTAGTAGATTAAATATCAAGTGTTAAGCATGGTTTGGTAAAAAAAAGTGTTAAACATGGATCCAAAAGTTCTGCTACTTATTAGAGAGATAGCTAATGATTTTTTAGACGTTCTACAATACTGAGTTGCAACTGTTGAGCTAGAGGAAAAGGTTCCAGGGGGGGTGCATGTGTAAATGCACAAGCTATAAGTATGTGTAACTGGAGTACGAAATACTAAAAAAAACCCAGTAAAATCATACTCCCTCATTTAGTCCTATTTGCTTATTTAAAATGAACTGGTTTTAGTTCATTTTGAAAAACCAGACAGTATAATTAATATGGAATAGAGGGAAGTATATGCTAACAAAACCCTCAATGTTCCCTTTTTGTAGGAAAACAAATATCCTCTCTATAGGCAAGCAGATTATCCCATATTTCCTGCTCTTATGGTTTAGTTGAATTTAAAAAGAAATAAAAAAAGAAGGAAAGAAAAGGTTTAAAAAAATAAAAAGAAAAATAACAACGTAATGTTCACGTAGCCCATAGTTCACGTATATCAAAGCTCTTGTTAGTTTCTACGTCCCAGTCAATGAGAAGAAAAAACTGACGCCGGCCGGGGGAACTGGGGAAGGTCCAACCCAACCAAACCAGCGGCTTTATCTGGACCGGCCGGTTCCCGGTCTGGCTCGCCGCCACACGGTTTGCTGGTGTGGACCCCACAACAAGCAGCATCCAAACAAAAGCATGCACGGCAAAGGCTGTGGAATCATGTGAACCTCCAATCTGTGGGTCCCCCTCCCTGAAAGAAAACTTATAGAGTCTTGTGTAGTCCTGCAGCCTAGTACAAGGCCCACCAAACAGCTTGTTTGTTCATTTGTTTGCTTTTTTTAGATCTTTGCGGGGTCCATTAAGCAGAGTTTGTAGCAATTAGATGTTTGCCATTTTATAGGAGAATCAATTAGGTTACTCCTGCCGGGCAGAATTTGAGTTGGGATGAAATAGGATATAAGTATGGTCTCTTCGGTTTAAGGCCCACATGTGGGCCAGTCTATAAGATGCACTATAGGCTGCTGCAGGTTAAGTATCACCAGCCGTCGATCACTTTGATCAATGGCACAGCCATAAGTGCACGTGCCTCTCACTAAAACACCGGCATACTACCTCTCCACGTATAAATTGTGCACGCTAATGGATGCACGTTGATTTCAGGTGATAAATGATCATGAAACATCACCTGCGGCTCCGTGAAGCATCACAACATATTAAAGCCAATAAAAAGTACTGGTATAGTGTCGGCAAATGTTTTATACTCCCTTCGCCTAAAATTATTATTAACATAAGGTTTTGAGTTCTCTTTACATGAGAAAAAGCCACGTAGTCATTGCATTTCAACCTGACGGAGGTGTCAAATCACCTATCCCTAGAGCCGTGACATCCAAATCCAGTAAGTTTACTTTGGCTCATGCAAGTTACGAGAGAGACAAGTTTCATATAAACATTTCCTTATAAGGTTTTTCTTTAGTTCATTTAGAAGAACCTGTGTTGATAATAATTCGGGACGGTGTGAGTAACAACCTTGTTCTTCAACCCTACGGAGACATCAGAACCGTTCATGTGCAGGGCCCACTACGGTAGTGAACAGTGATCACTACAAGATTAAGGGAACCCTGGGTCCCTACATGAGCTTGTGAAGTACTCCATTCGTTCCATTGTGTATATTTTAAAAAATCGTTATTTTTATTAGACCACGGAGCCCACAAAAAAACATTTGACCTTCTCTCCCGTATCCCCTCCTTCACTGTCTGACATTGATCCTCTACCATCTCAGCCTCATTACCCCTGATCGTCGGTGCCACCACCCACCGCTAAGGGTGCGCACGAGCCGAGTCAGCTCGCGAATTTTTCTTGCTCGACTCAGCTCGACTCAAATTTTGGCTCGATTCAAGCCCAGCTCGACTCTGCTCGACTTTTTTCGGGCTCGAGTCACCCAGTAACTCGACTAGGCTCGACTCGAAAAAACTCGACTCATTCGACTCGAGAATCAGCTCGACGAATAGCTTGAGCTCGACTCGAGAATCAGTAAATTAGAAATTCTCTGTACCAAAAATCGTTGCCGTCGATCTCGCCCCCGATCGTGAGCTCGAGTCCATGGCCACCGCCGTCATCGACTGTCAGCCTCGCCGATCGCGAGCTCCAATCCTTCTGCTAGTCTGCCGTCACCGTCGATCTCGCCCCCGATCGTGCCCATGGCCGTCGTCGTCAAAAAAAGCTTGTTTTTGCCTCGAGCTCGAGCCCATGGCCGCCGTCGTCGTCGCCTATCAGCCTCACCTCTCTGATCGCCGTCGCCGTCATGGTCGATCGAACCCGCAGCCTCGCTGTCCACTGCCATGACTTCACCAGTGCTCGAGCAGAGAACTCGACACCTCTGTTCCGAATCAGACACCTCATCGGCGCTCTCTCCGTCAAGCTCACTACCATCGTCGATCATGAGCCTCACCGCTGTCATGAGACCGCCACTGGCTCTCGAGCAAAGCTCAGCCACCGTGACCCATCATCTTTCCGGGTGTCTTCTGAAAGAGACACCCGAGCATTTGGCTCGGGTTTTTTGTTTTGATTTTTTTCTTTCAAACCGAACCGAACACTGAACCCGTCGGTTCAGTGTCTATTCCTTCTTTTCCTTTTTTTTTCTTTTCGTTGGCTAAAACCCGTCGTAGCAACCGCATCTGTTAGATCTTCGATCTCAGCACAGAACTCATTCGACATGCATTCACTCTTGACGATCTGCAATTGAAACTCTTAGTCTCGTATACCAACATAAATAAAGTTAAATATAATTTAGACGCATCATAAATTTTAAATCCATTAAATCCAATTAACACATCTAAATTAATCAATTAAGTGCATTTATTTTTTAAAGTCTTAATTACTCACCTAATCATGATTAACAGTTAATTATCCTTATTTCAACTAAAATTACGACTAACATATAGGTAGATATTTTTTGCGCGTGATCTCAATGTTTTAAATAAATTAGGCTCTTTAAAGCATGCCCGTGTATTCAAATGAGTTATTTGATTCCCCTGTGTTTATTTTCTATGTATTTTTTGGTTTATTATATTATGTAGTAAATGCCTCTGTCAACCTCACCATATTCTTCAGTCTTCACCAGCGCTCGAGCACTCTGTTCTGGCTAAAACGCCCAAGCTTTCAGCTCGGGTTGTTTTATTTTTTATTTTTTTCTTTCGATTGGGTTAAGACCCGTTGTAACAACTCCATCTGCCAGATCTAATCTAAACGACTCTTTACTTAAAATCAAAACCCGTAGTCTTCTAGGATATAAATCAGCGACTTAAATCTTTTATGCGCGTGATTTTAATGTTTTAAATAAATTAGGTTATTTAAAACCTTCCTGCGTATTCAACGGCGTGTTTGTGTTATAAATAGAACACGCTTCCCTTGACCAAAGGTTCTGAGTTCAAACCCCCACTCCGTTGGCCACCCACTCTGGATTATATTTGGATTTACCCAATGCGTATGATGATGGGTGGGCCTTATATGTACCCAAGGGGATTGGTGACGGGATATAATACTCTAAGAGATCAATTTCCTTGCCCCTTCTAGTCGGGTCCTAAGGACTTGGACATCCCTCGTTATAAAAAAAATTATTAGCGAAACCTACTTCAAATATGTAATAAATATACTTTTGTACATAAAGAGTACAAAAAAATTGTAGCTCAACTGGTTAGGTTGTTGAATAGACTTAGTTATGTTGTGGGTTCAAATCCTAACAAAACCGAAGTATAAATTTTTGCCTCGAGCTCAAGCTCCGGCTCGCGAGCTCGAGCTGTCAAACTCTATAACGAGTCAAGCTCGAGTTGACAAATCTTGGGGTCGAGTCGAGCTCGAGCCCAGTTAACGAGTCAAGCTCGAGTTGACAAATCTTGGGGTCGACTCGAGTCGAGCTCGAGCCCAGTTTCTAAACCTCGAGTCGAGCTGAGCCAAAACTCGATTCGACTTGGCTCGTGAGCAGCCCTACCCACTGCTATCACCTGACTTCCTCCCCTCCCACAAGCACTCCGCCGCCACCCAAAACATCTCAGCTACTTCACTGGGGACGAGTCCTGCCACGAATATGTATCATCACTGTTGAATGAGCTTCGCAAAGATGAGAGCTTTCTTCATGCCATCGTATTTGGAAGAGTTCACAAAGATTCTGTCAAGCAGCAACTTTTGCTTGTTCTTCTATGGCGCTTATTCGGTGGAATTGGCAAAGTAGTAGGCAAGGTGGGTAGGTAAGAAAAGCAAGGATGAAAGCAAAAATAGAATATTCCTTTTCACTTTAGTGGCCACAAGACCCTTCTTCTCCACTTCCTCTTCTCTCCCCCACCACCTCGGCCTCGCCCTCCTCTCCCTCATCGCCTACCCCAAAATCCTCTCCTCTTACCCCATTCTCCGCACCATCTCCATCCCCCACCACAAGCCAGCCGGCACCCACCTCCACCCTCCACTGCCCCTCCTCTCCGACACGCTAGCTCAGAAGATCAGCAAGTCCGTCCACCACCCCGATGCTGCCTCCAAGGCCTGGGTCCATGCCGACATCAATGTCTTCCTCCCCATTACTGGGACTACGAGTTCGTCAGTGTCCAATAAAGGTAATGCTTTGGTTTGGTTGTTCTTTTTTATTTATTTGTTGAAGATTTGACAGATTTGGGATTTTTTTTAGGGAACTACGAGTTTGTGCAATGCTTTGGTTTGGCTATTCTTTTTTATTTATTTGTTGAAGATTTGACAGATTTGGGATTTTTTTTAGGGAACTACGAGTTTGTGCAGAAAGTGGGAAGGGAGAAGAAGTGTGGAAGGAGAAAAGAAAAAAGAAAGGGCACGATCTCACGTAACTAAGCCAAATATACAAAATATTTTGGAACTCAGATAATTTTCAAATGTATAGTCTTTCTGATCAGAATGAGTATTATTTTTATTTTATAATACTAAAAGAAAAGTTTCCAACTAAAAACAAAATGAAGAAAAGGGTTGCCATATTAATAGCTCTATTTAGGAAAATATTTTTTTAAGAAAAAGGTGAGCAATTATTATAGTACAGAAGAAGCAGAAGTGATCAAAAGTTTGCACTGCTGCCATGGTACCTCAGACCAACTTCCATTTCCGTCCCAAAGTTACAGAAGCAAAAGATTAATAAGGAAGAAAAGGAGAGAGAAACAACGTACGGCAATTTTATACCCATTTGACTAACACTATGGGACCTCACCCGCATGCATGGGCATGAGGTGAATTAGTAACAGAAATGGTGGAAAGTTTAGGGCAATTTCCCACAGTTGTAAAAGACCAAAATTTATATACTACTGATCTACATCATCTTATTTTGATTGTCCCATTGGTTTTCCAAGTTGTATATAAAATAATCGGACTATTATATGGGACTAGAGATCTATGAAATCATGATTTCTTTTTTCCATTAGAAGAATTACAAAGAGTTGAATTAGGCTCTATTTGGTTGCTACTTTTAGAAGTAGGAAAGTTGGATTTTCTAAATGAAGTGAAAGTGATGTTTGGTTGGAAAAAATATATTCTTGGGAAGAATTTAAGTCATGATGGCATTTTGTGTAATTTTTAAAAATTGACAGGGGCAGTTTTTTAAAAAAACATGGTTTCTGTTTTTTTTTAAAAGTACTCCTTTCGTTTTTTAAAAATTACACTAAATGCCATTACAAGAAGCTCTGCTGACTTTTTTTAAAATCCAGCTTCTTTTGAGCCAACCAAACGGGGCCTTAGTTAGCTATCATAAAGGCTCTTTGCCTCTCATAGCTTAGCTACCTTGTAATGAGTTAAAATCAGCTGGTGAAGCTTCACTAGCCGTGCCACTGATGAAATTTCACAAGCTGTCGATCACCTTCAATCAACGAGTGTATACGGAAAGTGTGTGCGCTCAGTCATAAGACTCGTTTTTTACTGAGCGCATGCACTATCCATATGTACCGTCAATTGTTGAAATCAACGGTGGGTGAAACTTCACCAGCTGATTTGAACTTCCTTATACCTTAGCCACTTCCGGTAGTCTCGCATAATCAACCTTAACATCTCAAAGACGGCATTAATCTATTTAGTCACACATAATCAATCCCAACATCTCAAAAGACGGCATTAATCTATTTATCTGTCTAACACCAGTATACATCAATGAACTTATTGCCTTTTTTTTTACCTACCCCCCCCCCCCCCCCCCCCCCCCCCCCACCCCCCCCCCCCCCCCCCCCCCCCCCCCCCCCCCCCCCCACACAAACAAAAGAATTTAGTGCCATATTTCATTACCATAAACACAATTTTAGTGTGTCATGCGTGGGAACCATCTCATTTAGATGGACAATATTTGAGGTTCGATATTTGGTACACTGATTGGGCAGTAGAACCCGCTGTATTATTTGGGCCTTCTCAGCATTCTTGTGGAATCGTATGACTAGTTTGGATACCCGTGCAGAGAGAAGCCCCTTAATTTTAGGACGTAGAAGCTGGCACACAAAAAAGGGAAGAGATCACGACTAGAGACACATTGATCTTTTTGTTTTGGCACGGGAAATGTTTTGCTGACCGATTTTGAAGACCAGATTAAATGACCCTAGCCCACATAAGGATGGCACAATTGCAGGGCCCATGCCCATGTGGGCTGGGGTCCTGCAATTTGGTCTTCAAAATCGGTCACGCTAGAAGCCCACTTTTAGCATCCACTAGAGACCATTGATAATTAAAGGCCCTTGTTTGGTTGGGCTTAGAATTCAGCTTTTTTTGGGAAATCTCCTCGTGAAGAGATTTTTTAAAAGAATTCACTTCTTCTTTCAATGGCAAAAGTCATAAATTCAACAAAAAAACCAAGGGCTTTTGTTGAATTTATGGCTTTTGCAACAAGAAGAAGTTAAAGTGAATTCTTTTGGGAAATCTCCTTCCTAAAACAAGCTGGATTCTTGAATCCAGCTTCTTTTTAGCTTACCAAAAGGAGCCTAAATCTTCATGTACTTTTTACACTCTAGAGCAAATAAGGAAATAGTTGATATATATAAAAAAGGAAGAAACAGTTACAACGTTATCATTCCTAATACTTTCTATTTGTGTTGCCTATAAATTATGTAAATGATTTCACCACAAGTAATCCGCAACCCTCAACTGTGAGAAATTTTCTAGTTGAACCGTTCTACCGAATGGATGGGCCTATCTAGAAATTAATCTAGATAGGCCCATTCACTGTTAAATGACAGGTTGTTCAGATCTTGGCACTTTAACAGCCTCTATAATGTATCAAACATCCAATGGGCCTATCTACGGGCTGTCCCGAGGATTAGGAGGTGGAGGTGGCCAATTATAAGGAGACGGGGAGGGCCAGGAGGAGCTTTCTTCGGCTGGGTTGGCTGGGAAAGGAGGAGCTTGGTGGTGATGTAGAGGATGAAGGGGATGAAAACCAAGTAGAAATACATGAATCTACTGTGAGAAGAAGATTGATCAGTGTTGGGACATGGTAATGCACCAACTTTCAAGGTCTTGTTAGATGCCTTTGTAGCAACAAAAGACGGTCTTGTTAGATGCCTTTGTAGCAACAAAAGACGGTCTTGTTGGATGCCTTTGTTTTCATCAATTAAACAATAATTTCACATAAAATAGAGAACAAGATTGCATCATCTTCTGAATCATAATATTTTTATTCTCTGATTGTTCACGGGGATTCATTAACTTCGATTACTCTCCTCTCCATTATGGCTAAGCCCTCTTGGCGCATTGCGCCTATAATTGCTGCTATTCGACGGGTATCCACTTACTTAAAGACACTCCAATTCCAACATATCTAGTGAGGGAAATCATGTTGCTGATCTGTTGGCGAATTTTGCACTTGTTTCTATAGTTGTACATGGTGGAATATGCCACCAAATGAGCTCATGGAGGTCCTGCTAGCAGACCGTTTCTCACATTTCCTCGCTATGTAAATCTCAAAACCTGAATAAAAGGTTTTTGTTGTAAAAAAAATGATTTTATTATAGGATGACATTTTGGCTTATTGTCGTTAAATTCTAGCGTTTAAGTGGTGCAATTGCTGTTTGCGTTTAAGAGCTGATATGTCTCCTTTGCGCAAATCAGCGTTTACTTTCTAGTTTGATGCCTTGAACTTGAACTTTCCTATGTTGGCTTCGGTAGGAGTAATAAAAGTACCTCCCATCTTCTAAAAGTACCTGTCTGCATTAGAAAACAAAAATGAACTAAAAATTAGATCATTTTGGTTTCCTTGTCTCGGAACGGACAGCAACTTGTTTCTTAAATAAAGGTTTTCTGTTGCCAACTTTTAAGCATATCATAGTTAAGCAAGATGTATGTCGAGGAGAACTCTATCATTTGCTTCTGAAGTTCCATTCTTGCTGAAGCAGTTGCATGAGCACATGCTTATATGGACTTTAAAGTTTATGTTAGCTAAATCCAATATGTAGTTCAAGATATCCAAAAGTTCTTTATTCAACTGTCTTGATGGATACATTAGATTTCAAAAAAAAAAAACTTCTTGATGGATACATTGAACAACTTTTCTGGTCCTCTTTGGACACCCCTCTTTATAAAAAAAAATGTTATTAAGATCTTATGCATGCATCATAATTTAGCAAGATGTTGTCAGGAGATGTTAAAAAAAACAAAACTGCAAGAGTAAAGCTATTGTCATGATTTCCTTTATGTATTAGATTTTTTCTTACATGTCCCAAAGAAAACAGATCTCTTTTTAACACCAAGTTCCTATTTATTTTTTTAAAATGTAACACATCCACCTCAACGAGGAGTCCCAAAGAGGGTAATCATACAGAAGGGGAACACTTAACATAAAGTTTCGACAAACATATATGGAAAGATGAATAATCTGATACTCCCTCCATCCCATTTTAGATGCCCCATCTAAAAAAATATTAATTTTTATTAAGTGGTAGAAACCCTAACTAATGAGGGAAAAAAGAGATTCAAAATGCACTGAAATTAACCATATGGACTCATGGAGTATATAAAAAAGGACGGTCCTCTTTCCCATATGGAGCATCTAAAATAGAAGCGGAGGGAGTACATGAAACAATCTCTTCGTACAAAAGTTGTACCAAGATCTTTTTCAATGGAAATATTTTCTGTCTTTTATATGTAACTCACAGACTCTCCTATACGCCAATGTGATCCAACAATGCGATTTCTTCTCTTACAACTAAAAGTGCGATCCTACCAGCACAATTGAGCTACTAGTGCCTGTTCAGTGAAGATCAATCACCCCAATTAGATCATAATTGGGGAGATCAGAGCTGAGAAAGGAGAGGAAGCATGACCTCCCTTGGCTTGTAAATGGCCTCCAATGGCTGAGCCATGGGCATGGTCAGCCCTGGCCCTTCCCTCATATCCACCATTTCCTCCCCAATCCTTTCCCACTCAAACCCTTGGATGAGCACTCCTAGAGCCAATCCAACTACTCGCATGGCCAACCCGGCCCCAGGACACGCCCGCCTCCCCGACCCGAACGGCAAATACCTGAACCCCTCCTTCTCCCCCTCCAAAAACCTCTCCGGCCGGAAACTCTCCGGCTCCGGCCACGCCTCTGGATCCCGCTGTATCGCCCAAACATTGACAATTAGCATCGTCCCCGCCGGCACGGTGTATCCCCCCACCTCGCACTCTGCTGACGACTCATGCGGTATGAGCAGCGGCCCAGCCGGGCACAGCCGGAGAGTCTCGTGGACAATGCTACTCAGGTAAGGAAGGTTCGGCATGTCAAACTCCTCCACCAGGCGTCCATGTCCAACCCGCTCGTCGAGCTCGGCGCGCACCCCCCCGAGGACTTCTGGGTGGTTAAGTAGTAGTGCCATTGCCCATTCCATTGTCATAGCTGAGGTATCTGTTCCTGCTACTAATAGAGCCTTGCAAAACCATAAAACTTCCAAAATCATGATCGAATTCTTGTAAATCAGGCCTAAACTGAATTGAATTAAGATTAATTATGGCTTTTTAACAAAAAAGGGCGATCTCTGATTGATGACTAGCTGACCACTATGATTCCTTTGATTAATTGGTCTGTATAGTATTTGGGATCGTTCTTCTGCTGCTGAAGCAGAACATCGATCAATGTCTTCTTACCATCTCCTTCGTTTCTCCGCCTTTCGTCGATTAGCTCCTGCATGAGGGCGTCCCTCTCGCTCTCCGCTCGGATCATTCTCTTCTCGACTCCGTGGGGATCGACCCATCTCAGTGCCGGAAGGTAGTCAGCCAAGTTCGCCGCCCCACTGAGCTTGAACGACTCCCGAATGATATCCTGGAATCTCCGGGCCTCTGCCGAGTCCTCCGCCTTATCGCCATAGTACCTCTTGTCGGCGACCATTCGCATCATCAGGTTGAAAGTGAGCTCCATCAGCCTCGGCCTCAGCTTCAGCTTGGTGAACGTGTTTTGGCCTGTGGGATGGTTGGATTGGTGGAAGAGATGTTTGGCTAGGGAGAGGATCTCGTCGGAGCGGAACGGGGAGAAGAGTACGGTACGGGCATGGGAGAAGACCTCGACGGCAGCGATGCGGCGGAGGTCGCGCCAGAGAGAACCATAGGGTGCCCAGCCAATGGTGGTGTAGTCTCGGCCGAAGTGCTTGCCGGCGAGAAGGCGGGGGCGATTGGCAAAGGCAACGTCGTGCTGCGAAAGGCACTCCTCGGCTGCAGCGGGGGAGGAGACGATGAGGACAGGGCGGGTGCCAAATCGTAGGAGGATGACAGAGCCCCAGCGGCGGGAGAGGTCGGTGAGGGCCCGGTTGAGGGGCTTCTTGAGGAGGTGAAGGTGTCCAATTATAGGGAGGGATGGAGGGGCCGGAGGAGGGTTCTTCGGCTGGGTTGCCGGAGATAGGAGGAGCTTGGTGGTGATGAAGAGGATGAAGGAGATGAGGAAAGCTGTGTAGAAGAAGGTGAAGGGATCATGGAATGTCGTATCGGATATCGGTAAAATATCGGTCGGCCTAAGAGACGAAATATCGGAGATATATCAGAGATATTGTGTAAAAAAATATCGGTCGTCAAAAACTAGTTTTTACCGTATATTTTCACAATCTAACTTCTAAAAATGAGTTATACTAATTTAAATAAAGAATAGATTTCAAAATATGCATATTAGGATAGAAAACAAACATTAAAGTTTTTTTTTTTCCGAAAAATAAAAAAAAAATTTTCGAAATTTTTTTTTTTAAAAATATTTTTTTTCAAAAAAGACCGATATATCGATCCGAAACCGATATATCGCCGATATATCGGCGATATTTGGAAAATTTCAAAATTTTGATATTTATTGGTATCGGTGTATCGGTTTGTGTCCGATACCGATATATCGGCGAGCTGGCATTCCATGAAAGGGATCCATCATGGATTCAGCTGTGAGAAGGGAAGTGGTTGATCTCAGTGGTGTGGCTGGAGAAGAAGATGGTCTTAAACTCACCTTTTATACTTTCCTTTTATCATCTCTCCTGAACTCAAGTGGCCACCATCTCAGTTGAGAGTTATGTCCTTAATTTCCAATCGTGTACGTATCTTTCCACCATTTAATGACGTAAGCAATGAGGGATGTGTAACTAGGCTTGAAAGTCTTTTTTTTCTTAATCAAAGTCTTGAACTATTATCTTCCTAGGAAGACTTACTTTTCATCTTTCCAATATGTCATCAGACAAGTCTCAAGTTTTTGTATCAAAGCAGGACAAGCTACTTACTGCTTGGATAGGTCAATAGTCCATAGTCCATGTGTCATACTTTCTCCAAAGCTGGGTAAATTACACGAGGCATAACTGTCAAGAGGGATTGAATAGCCGTTTGGGGCGTGAAAAAACCAAAATATCCATAGCGGATTTTCCATATTCACTATAGCATACCAATTTTTTCACTGTCGAGCATGAAACACCACCTGGGGGGGGGGGGGCAGCCGAGGCACTAGGGAGGGAGGGAGGGAGAGGGGTCGTCGGGGATTGTCACCGGGGCGACGACGTGGGTGAGGGGGGCGGAGCTGGGGCGCTAGGGGGGGAAGAAAAACAGAGAGGAGGGAAGGAGAGGGGTCGCCGCCGGGGCACTGGGGGGGGGCAGAAAAACAGATAGGGGTTGTCGCCAGGGCAACAACGTGGGTGAGGGGGAGGCGCCGGAGCGCTGGGACATCATCACAAAAAAAATTTGCCCATTTCCAGGGAGAGGGGTCACCAGAAGAGTGGGGAGGGGGAGCCACCGGAAGGGGGGAGAAGAGGGGGTGTTAACCTGGAATGGACCGGTCAGCCGGGTTGTACTGACCCGGCTGGGTGAACCTACCCTCCCGACCCGGACCGAAAAATGGTCCGGCTCCGATCAGACCGGCTGGTCCGGTTTTTAAAATCATGCCTGGTAGAGTGACAGGGCCGAACACTCGGTAGGAGAAACATAAACCTTCCTTTATAATCCCTTCACCCAGAATTGCTATTATTAATATGAACCAATTTTAGTTCATTCTTAATTATGTTAATAATAATTCCGGATAAAGGGAGTAAGTACAAGCTGAACTAGGTACATTGTCTGCTCTCATGTTCGGGTTTTACTCATTACTTCCGCCGTCGTTTTGACATATTTTGCTCGATCCCCCTGGGGTATATGCATCTGAATTCTAAAGTGAACATATTGTTTAAATTTTTCGTAAATTAACATCAGTGTGAACTTATGTAAGTCTTTGCCAATGACTGTAAGTTCTTGTTTTTATGAATGACTACTAATGTTTATACATGGAGTAACTCGTAGGATACCAACAAATTATATACATCGAGCTCGAGTCGAGTCAGCCCAAATTATATACATCGAGCTCGAGCTCGAGCTAACTCGAGCTCGTGGCAAAAACAATACATTTGCCTTTGGGGTGATTCGAACCCAAACACAACCACACCACACCACACGCCTTAACCAATTGGGCTACAATTTTTTTATACCTTTTATGTATAAAACAAATATTTATTACATATTTTAAGTGGGCTTTTTTGATATATTTTTTTTATAACGACGGGTATCCAATAAGACCCGACTAGAAGGGGCAAAGAAATTGATCTCTTAGAGTACTATATCCCGCCGCCAATCCCCTTGGGTGCATATAAGGCTCACCCATCATACACATCGAGTAAATCAGGAAGCGTGTTCTATTCATCACACAAACACCTCATTGATCAACTTCACTAATGTCGCCTTTTAATATCAAACCCCGGGTCAAATCAGTTATCGGGGACCTCCACATTTACAACATGAGCTCATCTAACGTGACCGATTTTCAATACCATATTAAATGACCTCAACCCACGTGGTTGGGTAACCTCCGCTCAAAGGAAACATGTTCTATTCATCACACAAACACCTCATTGATCAACTTTACTAATATTTTCTCTTAATATCAAACCTCGGGTCAAACCAGTTCTCGAGGATCTCCACATTTACAACATGAGTTCGTCTAACGTGAACGATTTTTAATACCAGATTAAATGACCTCAACCCACGTGGGCATGGGGCCTTGTAATTGGGCAACCTCCGCTCAAGGGAAACGTGTTCTATTAATCACACAAACACCCCGTTGATTAACTTCACTAATGTTGCCTCATAATATCAAACCCCGAGTCAATCCAGTTCCCAGGGAACTCTGCATTTACAACATGAACTTGTCTAACGTGACCAATTTTCAATATCAGATTAAATAACTGGGCTAATTTGGTAGGTCCCAAACCCACGTGGGCTGATGTCATTTAATCTGGTATTGAAAATCGGTAACCTAAATATTTTCCTTACAACATAATATAATAATAAAAAAATATACAAAAATACACAAGGGGAAATCTAATAACTCATTTGAATACGCAGACAGGTTTTAAAGAGCCTAATTTATTTAAAATATTGAGATTACGCACCAAATAGATTTAAGTCGCTGATTTACATCCGAGAAAACTATGGGTTTTTATTTTAAATGAAGAGTCGTTCAGATTAGATCTGGCGGATGAAGTTGATACAACGGGTGACTTGACCCAATAAAAAAAAAAAAAACAAAACCCGAGCTTTTCGGCTCAGGTGTTTTATCAGAGGCCAGAAGCTTCTGGACTCTGGCCTCTGGGTACTGGCGACGGCGAGGCGACAGGCGGCGGGGCTCAACGGGCGACGGCGACGGGGCTCGACGGGCGACAGCGGGGCTCGATGGGCTCTGGGCTCACGGCGAGGCGACGGGCTCGAGGCGACGGCGAGGCGAGGCGACGGGCTCACGATCGCCGGGGCTCGAGCTCACGGCGAGGCGAGGCGACGGCGACGGCGGCCATGGGCTCGAAGCTCGAGCTGACGGCGAGGTGAGGCGAGATCGACGGCGAGGTATGGAAAAGTTTTGATTTTTTTTTTCGAGCTGAGTCTCGAGTCGAGCTCGAGCTCGAGCTATTTTTCGAGCTCATTCTCGAGTCGATCGAGTCGAGCTTTCTCGAGTCGAGCCGAATCGAGTTACGGAGTGGCTCGAGCTCGAGCTCGAGTAAAGTCGAGTCGAGTCGAGCTCGAGTCGAGCTGGGCTCGAGTCGAGCTAAAATTCGAGTCGAGCCGAGTCGAGCCGGAAAAACTCGCGAGCTGAGTCGGCTCGTGAGCACCCTTAATGGGCTCGCCCATGGTTACTTGGTTAGGACTTGTGCTCAAGTAAACCAATCACAAGCTCAAGCATGAAACCGATGAGCTACTATTTTTTTCCCCAAATTAGGACAAATGTCCTTATCTGCCTTCACTCATGCGCATCGCCATGAGCCAAGGCATCACTTGCCGTCGGATTTACATCTAATGACACATTTTAATATAGCGGGCGGCGCGATCTGTCGGATTTGTGAATCACCCGCTAGCGCCTATGTTAATGTGCGTTGTTGGATCTTGATTCGACAGCGTGCAATGTGCTGGTGTGTGTCTACACTTGTAAGCTAGGATGCATATTAACTTTCCTTAAATACAAATTCCTTATATGCATAGATCTAACGTCTACGTGTAAAATTGATTAGGGTAGAATTTGGAATCATTTTCATGTTTTCTATAAGAGATGAGTTTACATGAGATCGTTCTCATATAAGGAGCATGAGGCCAATCTTTATTACCATTAGATTCCGATAGGAAGGTGGATATCAAATCAGTGGGTAGGTGAGTGTGTCACATCAAGGAGTGGGTGAGATCATTATGGATATTTGTAGCCGTCAGATCAAGATCCAACGGCTACGATTCAAAGTGGCCTCATATAAGCAATATGAGAGCGATCTCATATAAACTTTTCCCTTTCTATAAATGTGTCTTATATAACTTTATTCTATTCTTCGTAGGGCTATTAGATTAGGAGTCCTGTTATTCTGTAGCCGCTTGGACAGGCGACTCGACGGGCAGCAGCAGTAGGGGGGTCGACGGGTTAGAGCCTGATTGGGCTGACCTGTGGGCCAACCCCTGCGGCCTGTCCAGCCGACTGTCCAGGTGATTACTGTTTCTAATTTATATTAAATTAGGCAGCATTATATCCACATTAATCGTTTTCGAAGAGGTCAGGGAGCCCCTGAAGAAATCACAGTGGGAGTAGGCCAAAAAGGCAGTTTGGAAATAGTAGTTTTTAACCAGCAATAGACTGACTTTGTTATAACCTCACTAGTTGCGTCATTGCCCTAAGAGGAAAGATACGTTCAGATCCACATAGTTGTGGAGGACTGAGCTTGAGGACTTGTAGCACAAAATGCAACTCTGTTGCAGAACCCCATGTTGTGAACTTGTGATGAGAACAGTGAAAACAAACAGATGCTAGATGTCTCATTTTCAGTTTTGTCTCTACCTGTCAATACCCTTTTAAAACTCTAGCACTGATAGACCTCTATAAACGTTAGTTGCTTTCATTCACAACATTTTTCAGGTAGCACTTCCATTGATAGCTTTAGCACTGAAGATAATTGGATGATTCGGTTATTACACTGCCACAATACCATATATAGGTAGAATTCCTCAGTTGTCAAATCGTCAATAACGGCCCATGGTGCTTGGCCCAAGCCGAGAGATGCGAATATTCTTCAGCAGTTCAAGTCTGGTAAAGTGAATACGGAGTAGCAGATATTGGGCCTGCTAAGCTCCCTGAAATGACAAATGTTAAGACTGGTAGTGAACTTGGTGCAGTGGGGTTTGCAACCAGGGTTTTGCCAGAGCGGCCTCTGATGGGGCCTTCCTGTCCAAAGTACAAATTTGCGAATCTCTACATGCAATCACCAGAATTAGAGTTCCATGCTCGTGTACGGACTATGTGGGTTAAGCCATACTTCATAAGGTAGGGACTGGAAGAAATACTGCATTTTCAAAATTCATGGTTCTTACAAAGATTCAAAGGACTCGACTATTGGCATATTGGAGAACTGGCAAAATTGGGATTAAGCCCAGGGTATCTAGCTAATTACTGTAAGTTTTGGTCATCAAAAGAAGGTGTATGATCCTGCTTGACAATGTGACCTGTTAGAGATACACAAGCAGGGCCTTGGCAGCAAGAAAGATGTAAAGAATGGATGAAGAATACAAAAGAGCTTCAATATTGTACAAATTTCAGTACACAAGAAAATGCAGAAACATAAGTAGAGGTCATTTGTAGTGAATATAACAGCAAAAGTACATGGCAATTCTCCCATGCTTCTTTAGAACTCAGCTCTTGTCATAGTCAAACATAAAACCTGTTTTTTCCCTGTCCTCTCTCATGTATGATCATCTACAACATATTGAAAGCTAGCTTTGAAGGAGAAAATGGGCATCAAACAGCTACAATCAGCGGTTGTGGAGAGGATCAAAGGTGTCAGGAACTCTTCTCTCACTGGACATGAAGACGTCGTCATTTGGTTGCTGAGGATCCTGCATGATGAGTACTCTCCTTCCTCTCAACAGAATCAACTCTGTCTTTGAGTTATGAATGCCATCGGGTATGACGGTCTGATCTTCTTTCTCTGCAGAAGCCAAGACCAAGAACAAACAACCAAAAACTGCCACCTTCCACAGCCCCACTTGGAATGAGCTTTCCAAATGCATGCTTTGTCATAGAAATGCTTCCACGCACTGGATAAAGGGCTCCAGGATCAAACTACAAGAGTGAGGAAGCAAGAGAGTGAGGTTTAAAACTTGCTAGCTGTTCTGCAGGTTTTAGGCATGGAGAGGAAGAAGAAAAGTTAAGCTAGAATTATGAATAGCCTGCTGACTCGGGGTCCCAAAACTTTATATGGGGTTCCTTTACTTTTTGTTTCCATTTTCTTTTTACACTTTCTTTTCAGGCCAGAAAAACAGGGGCACTTTTTCATGTTTTTCATATGGGTGTCGGCTAGCCAAACTAGGGAAAGCCTTCTTTCTGCATAAAAAATGTGCTTACAGCTTTGTTTTAATTGAATCGTGATAAAAAAATGTCTTGCATTACACTGACTTGGCTTGTCTTGAGCATGGAACAGGAACAAAGGTCCACACTCATTTTCCTGTTCTAAATTCTAGCAGTTATGAATGAAATTACAGCCCCCTAAAAGAAGAAGCATATAGGGAGAAAACTAGCAGTTTTAGTGCTGTTTAATTAAAAAGGGAGATGCATTTTAGGGAGGAATGGGATAGGTAGTTCTGCTTACATGAAGGGGGAAAAGGTAAGGATTGGGACCCATTTCATGCAGTTCCTTAGAGTGAGTGTTATGTGGATGAAAGTCTCAAAGGCACTGGTGCACTTATCTTGTAGGGTTGCTTTGAGACATTATGTGGAGTGAAGGGGCAAAAAAGCTCGACATTCCTGATTGTTTGCTGCATTGGTTTTTGACCAACTCAAAGGGCGATTAAGAAACTTATGTTTATACCACCATAAGGAGATGCCATATAGGGTTAAAGCAAAGCTAGTTAATCATGAGGAAACAATAGAAACTATATAAAGGCTTAAAGCGAACCTTAAATGTACCTTAACCAGCTTCCGCTTCAATGTGACTTAAGCACGCCTAAACATTACCCTACGCTCGATGGTGTTATTTATTTAATTATAATTTATTAAGAAAGCAGGTGTACAGATTAACGAGAACTATTAGTGAAGTTCATATTTTGTAATCCATCAATATAACTATATATGAGTACGAACAACATAATTTAAAACTATAGTTACTTCCTTACAGCCAGGAAGATGCTGCATCTTTATCAAAAAAGGGAAAAAAGAAAGATGCTGCTTGTAAATAGTTTTGCTTAATGGTGGATCCTATCATTTGGACTCTTGTGACTGTGATTCGGAATAATGTTTTGTACAACCATCTTTTTGACGAGCAATTTGTATCAAAACTCTTGACTTATTTGCTCCAATGGCGAAGCCTGCGAGTAAACGAGACAACTATAAGCTCAAACCAAGGATCTTTGAATAGATTAAGAAACAGTAGTCAACAAAATCCGAGGGTCTTTGCAACCAAGGCTACCAACCTCTGTTAACTACTAGACGATTGCATGTGAGTGTGGACAACTGAAAACCTTGGAATTTTTGGCATTCTCTCATGAAATAAGGTTCTCTTATTTGACTTTACCACATCTGGTCTGATCTACTCCAGGAACTCCACAGCCCTTAAATATGGTTACTTCCTTGTGACCCTGCAGCTCATGCACATCAACTCTGGGAGGGATGAAGACCCCGAATTCTAATCTAATTACAATGGTGGCCATCTGCTTCTTTGTCATCCTCATCATCCTCTCCTCTTCAATTCTTGCCGAGGGCTCAAGGCCTCTTGGAAGCTGGTCTGGATTTTCATTGTCAAATGGAAATTTTCTGGTGACTCGGGCTCATTCCGGGCCAGACCCCGGGGGAGAAGGACATTAGATTGTATCACTTTGCTTCGTTTCTTGCTTCTCAAATCTCTATAATCTCGTTTTATGTCATTTGTATTGTATGATATGATTGTTTGAATTCTTGTACTATGGTCACAATGATTGTTTATATTCTTGTACTATTATCACAATTACATTACGTATGGTAATCTCCTTTTACATTCAAGCAATCACCTGCATTCACCTTCGTAAAAGAAAACACGTTTCCCTGCACTCACAACTCACAAGACGAACATGATAGATAAAAATCACAAGATTATACAGATCCTTGCACTATTCCTTCGGAAGGATGCAGACTCAAAAGGTTAAGCTTCCATAAATCCATCACTTTATTTCCAAAAATCCAAATCTAAAACAGATTAATTCAGATATGAAGGGTAATTTGGAACAAGAGTTATCCAACACATACTGTACCGCATTGACGTATTTTTGTTTTGGATAATTTGTGCATTGACGTATTCAGGGGCGGATCCACATTATAGCTATCGTGGTCAATTGACCCCTGTAGCTTTGGATTTTTTCCAAACCCCCTTCTATTATACCTGTCAGCCTGGGCTAGAAAAAGGAAGGGTCTTATATCCTGACCCCTATATCAAAAATCACTGACCCCTCTAAAAAAAATCGAAGCTGTTAGTTTTGACCCCATGGCTAAGAATCCTGTGTCCGCCCTTGCATTGTGGGGATGTAGATTTTCCTTGAAGTATAGACCAAGGAAAATTAATCACACTGTTATAACACCTCAATTAAATGGCTTAGAGAGCTACCAAGTCATCTTCCTGTGTGAAACGCAGCAGTAGCACATGAAACATAATTCGGTAGTGAATTTTTGATACATCAAGCGTCCATCAAGCGTAGCACGTAGAACATAATTGGATATAAATGCCTCCCACCAATACTAGAATCCAGGACCTTCCAGAGCTCTATTACATGATAACCAAGGTTTTCCAAAAACTAGAGCGGTTAGGAAACACAAATCTTATTTATCTATTATATATACATACCTCCAAAATGTATGCTATGCTAAAGAGTTTTCCTAAAAGGCCGGATTTAGGCTGAAATATAAACATATGTTGAGAGTGATATCTTTGTTATATATTTCTGTCATGAAAGGGCGACTGTAAATTTCTAAGTTCTTGGAAGAATGGAAGTTCTATAAGAGACTATCAATAGAATATCTTCCTGTGTTAAAGACAGCAGTTCTAGGTTCAAACCCCAACTAATGAATTTTTTATACATCTAACTTGAATCAACTAATACAAAAGAAAATTAATTAAACATATATAAAGTTTTAGAATCTTGACTTAGTTCTCCATTTCCAAATCCACATTGAAGATGACTTGCATGGCTGCAATTGAAAATGCGTATACTGGATTTGGAAGAATTTTTTGTATGGGAGGATCCACACACAGTACACGAAGCTATTTGGCACATAGGCATGTGATGCTCCTTTCTTTAACAAGCTCATAGTGTAGAAAGTGTCATCTTCAATCAAAGATTTGGCCTAAAAAGCACGGATACAAAAACGGCGACATGATACAGACACAATGACATACCATTTTTCCAAAAGTAGGATACGACATGGCTAATAAAAAAATATTTATTAATATTACTACAAATTTGTAATTCAAAAATTAGTTTAAGTCATAATTTCTACTGAAATTTTGACAGAGTCTCCCCTATATTTTTCATATACAAAAGACCTATAATAATCTCAAACAGCTATACAAAATATAAGTAAACAATAAATCTTTTAAACTTTAAACATAATCATCTAAGCATATTCATGCACAAGATAACAAGTGAGTCCAAAATAAAAGTTTGATATAACTATTACAAATACATTTAACTCTAATATAGAAACTTCAAGTAATAATAGATAAAACATTAAGATCCTATTAACAAAATGCTACGATCTAACTTTAGAGTACATCAACATAAGCAGTCCTATCAACTTGAACATCATTAAAGGTAACTACCTCCAAATATGTCTTATCTAAAGATAAACTTGTTATCTCAAGCATTCCAACACCTCCAAATGACTCATCCTAAGTGTCACCTGCAATGTCCCACATCATTGTTCCTCCTCTACTCTACTCCTCAGTTTTCTTAGACAAAAGTTGAATATTACTATGCACATACACTAAATCTTCAGCACGTGTTGGAAGAATTTTGTTCCTCTTTAGGGAATGAATGAAAGAGTAAGTATTCAAATTTCTCTCAGCACAAGAGGAAGAACAAGGCTACCCAAGAAGCTTGAATGCTAGATTTTGAAGCAATGGCAAAGAAGATCCGTGAGTGTACCACCACACTTGGATCTAACTTCCACTTGTCTTCAAGGCAATCATGCTCCAAATGAATCCATACACCCAGAAAACTTAGCATACTCCGTATTCACCTTCAATCTCTCTTGGATGTCATTAAAAGATTGATTGAAGTATTTGTTTCTTTCTATAGAAATTTCTTCATCCCTATGTGGAGCAACTCGATTGGGAGCCCCATTGATCCATTGCTCACTATAAAATCTGAGTTTTAATAGCTAAGATAGTAAGAAAACATAAGAGACATGAAGTTTAAGAAACAATGCTAAGTCATGAAATAATATGCCATGAGATCAAATTCTCTGCAAGAATAACTAACAATACTTGTTTAGCATGGTTTCCAAGAGCACAATTTTGCACAATTATCTGCAAGAAGGAGTCTCAACAAAGCAGAAAAAAGTTCATGTTATCTCCTAATAAACTACTCCCTCCGTCCAAAAAAAAACTGGCAGCATTTGAAAAATTACAGATCTAGCATTTTAATAGTAAAAATAGTGAGAATTCTTTCTGTGTTGTGGTTTATGAGGTGCTACCTACACTAGCCAACTCTATCTTCCCATGCTTTCTCTGTTATAGAGGCCAGTTTCAGAAACCTTCTCAAGTTTGTGATTAATGTCCCTCACATAAAGTGGTAGACGTGTGACTGCTTCATATTTATTCTTCCACTGCGCGGCATCACATTCATCCTATATCTAGCTAGTAAACCGATATGCATATTCCTTGGTAACTTATTTCTCAACAACAATGCAGTAACACACTACTCTAGTAAGTACTACATCATATGATTTTTTTTTTGGGGATATAAACTACAACATATGATTATTACACCAGAAAAAAGATAGAAATAGAGTAATAAATCAAATGTGCCCAATCTTGACTTTTGTATACATTTTCTAAAATACCCACGGTACAACCAAAATAGGTCAACAAATCAACATCATCAACTGTACATTCATCATTTGACTACAACTTTATTCCAGCATAACATTCAAATAGCATGAAATTATACTTCGAAGAATGAAAAACTCGAAAACCTTTGAATGTGCTTTCACAAATAAAAACATTCAAGCCATATTTCTGATGTCAAAAATGCATGAGAAAGTAAATATAATAAGGAAGAGAACAATAAGAATGCTATATCTAGAATTAAAACTGTACGGGTAAAGAAGAAAGATTTCAAAATGGCTTCCAAGCCATTTTTGTTCCAGCCACAATATTGATGACACAAAAATTTTGTTGGCCATCTTGTTGCCGATGTACCACATTTTTTGACTCATTGAATCGATGTACAGAGAGAAAGAGAAGAAGTGCATAAAAGAAGAAGAGATTACCGGTGGGGGGGGGGGGGGGGGGGGGGGAATGGATCGAACCTAAAAACAGGCGGAGGCAGAGAGGATCACAAGGGAGAGTGGTGTCCTCTAGACCTTCTCCGTCGTCGAGGCGGATTTTTGTGCCAGCCAATCGCCGGAAGAAGTTGAAGCTCAATCGCTGGCCAGCTAAGACACATAAGAGGGAGAGAGCATTTTCAATTTTACCTAATTCCCGTGTCCGATGCATGTCCTGCCGTGTCCAATACCTATCTTTTTTTTATTTTCTTAAAAAGAACCAGCACGGACACAACTGCCATTTTGCCATGTCCGTGCTTCATAGGATTTGGCTGTACCCTGTGCAAGAAACATCACACCACCAAAGCGTAAGACTTCCAATTGTACATAAGGACAGGGTCGGAAAAATGGAAGGATCATCATAGCTTGTATCAAGTAGAAATACCAAAATTCTTCGTTCAAAGCTATACTTCCCAAGCATTCCTAGAATGGTGAGTTTAAAAATTCATGGCATCCATTATCAGAGAGCAGCTTAGACATAATCGTTGGAAGCGGCACATATCCAACCATCCCCTCAATGATTTCACTGATGAACTGTGATATTATCCTCTGTAGGAAATGAGCAGACTATTGAAACTTTGACATTTTCCACCTGTACATGGAGGTATCATTCTCATTTTTTGGGTCCAGAGTACCAATTAAAATTTTACCACTTTTTTTTCCTTTTGAATATTTTCTTTTATCATCGTACAAGTCTCTTAAATAACAAAATCTGCATTATAGAGCGTATAAGAGTCATCATTGTCTATATGAGCAGAAATATTTGAAACTTCCAATATTTGAAACTATATTGGAAGTGTCAAGCTATATGAGAGGCAAATTATGAAGGAAAAATGAATAAGACCATGGATTTTAGACACGAGATGGAGTGAGATATACATTTGACAGTTATCATAATCATCACCACCACTTATAGCAATAAAAAATCACCACCACCACCACCACCATCACATTCCATTATCTGGCGTGAAAACAGATCCTACTCCATCATACTACTCAATGACGGGCATTAAAAAAGTTAATGTCCAAAATATGCACAAGCCAAAATAAAAAAATACAAAAAAGACAATGTCCACTGTTGATGTGATGGCCAAGACACCGAGTTTGTATCCCCACTCTGTTTGACTCGTACGGGATTAAATCTCGACGTACTCCGTAGGGCCTTCTACTCAAGGTTTTAAAATTCGGACAGGCTATCAACCCAGAATTCTTACCGGGTAGGTCCAACCGGGTTCAACCTGGGTTGACCCGGTGCTGATGTCATCAATAGAAAAAAAAACCCAGAGGGGGTCGCCTCAACGGGGGCCCGTCGTCGACCCCGGGGGTGGGGGGCTCTCTGGCTCAACGACGGGGAGCCACCCTCTGTCCCTGCAGCTCCATCATAAACTGGGAAATCCACACCAACTGCGCTTCCCCACCAGTGTAATATGGGAGCCTCGGGCACGACACCGACCAATTCTCCGACGACTTCTTTAAGTCAATCACCCCCG
This sequence comes from Houttuynia cordata, assembly GCA_039654745.1. Classification (NCBI taxonomy): domain Eukaryota; kingdom Viridiplantae; phylum Streptophyta; class Magnoliopsida; order Piperales; family Saururaceae; genus Houttuynia; species Houttuynia cordata. The sequence continues at coordinate 2,113,190 of CM077510.1, read as the reverse complement.
AATCGAGCTCCCGTCAGAACTTGGCCGTCCCACGCTTCCTTCACCGACTTATCCAGCTATGAGCCCTTCCGACCCAGCCCTGAGAACTTCAAGCCGGAGGTAATAAAAAAACCACTGCTTTTCCGGTTCTTCGCCATGAACAAGACCTTCCGGGGCTGTTCCGGTGCCTTTGAACTATCCTCTTCACTCTCAAACAAGTGTCCGGGGCAGAGACTCTCCCAGTGAAACCCCGCCGGCAGTAGTATCCCCTCCGCCGCCTCTGAAGACTAAGGGGAACTCGAAGGTGACAAGGGAGAACAAAAGGGGCGGGGCTCGGCGAAACGAGAGGGGGGGGGGGCTCTGGCAGGGGAGGGGGGGGCTCGACTGGGAGCCCGGCTCCCTCCGGAAGAGGGGGTGGGGGTTAAATTGACCCAGTTGGGTCAACCGACTCGAAAGAGGGGCTGGCTCCGGTCGAACCGGCCGGTCCGGTTTTTAAAACTATGCTTCTACTTACCCGAGGAGATTGGTGGTGGGATACAGTGCTTTAAGAGGCTGGTCTCCCTGCCCATTCTAGTTAGGTCCTAAAGACTCGCACACCCCTCATTATAAACAAAAAACAATAAGATGATGTCCACTGTCCACAACTAAACATGCTGAACAATTCAACTTTTTGAATTGTTAATCCTAAAAAGTGCAATGCAGAGAGGGCAGATTGATAAAAAATGGATCGTCAACTATGCATAAGATAACTAGACTTCTCTAGGCTCGTTATCTGTTAAGAGTATAGTTGCTCATAATTTAGTTAATTCCTTAGTGTTAGTTTGTTATATTATAGAGGTAGTTTAGTCCACTTTGGATTATTTATTTATCAAGTAATTTTCTATTTTAGGTCTTTCTTGCATTAGGATTCTGATCTATATATAAGATTTATTCTCCTCTTATGCAATTCATTATTCAGAAATATAGTTTGGTTCTTAGAGTTCTAACAATAGCTGATAACCAATATAAAGAAGCATTTTTACCCTAGTTTTGCAATGCAGTGATCTTAAGAATATTAAAATAGAGTTCACATAGTCTTCAAACACAATGAATGCAATATTAAGTACAAAATCTCAACTCAAACTAAATAATCAACTCACCAAAGATATGCTTTGAAGTTACCGACAAAAATTACATAAAAATTGTAACTGATTTCTGATATATACCCAAATTATGCATTTTATTAGCTCATAAACTTATGTTTATGTTAGTATTTTGATTAGATTTAGTGATGGTTTAATGTAGTTTTTGGTTTTTGTAGGAAAATAAGCGTAAGCTGCAGAAATGTGATGAAACGTGACTCTAATAGTTGAATCTTTATAACTTCATGTGTATATCTCTGATTGGATTGACTCAAGTTCCATGTTAAATTTTAAGAAGTTAGATTTCCAACGCCTCTGAACACGCACAATTCGGAGTTCAGAGAGAAAAGTTATGACCATTGGAAGATTGTGATGTAGAACATGAATAGTAACCGATCGATAGGCAAAATGAGGCGATCGATCGCTTGAGCAAAAAAAAGAAATTTTCTCTATCGATCATCACCTTTCGTTCGATAGTATCTACTAGAGTTTATTGATGAATAGTAGCCGATTGATCGGTGAACAGTACGATCAATCGCCGTATTCGCAAAATTGAAAAAAACCCTATTTTAAGTCAGAATTAGAAGGGGGTTTCGTGGTTTCTCTTCACCCCTATATATATGCCTTAAGGGGGACATTTTGAGTATTAGAGAATAGATCTTGGTAGCTAGATAGGAGCAAAGAAGAAGGAGTCTTTTGAGCCAAAGAAGAAGATGGATTCATGCCAATTGATATACAAAGAGAGGCTAAATCAGGCTAAATCAAGCAAAGAAGAGGCTAAATCAGGCTTTTCTTTTCTCTTTTTCTATGTTTTGCTAAATTCTTTGTCAAGGCTAGATGAAGCTCTAGATGTGTATTGCTAGTCTTGGTAGTTTAATTTAAAAAAGTTGATATCATTCATGCTTTATTCTATTTCATAAGTTTTCTTTTAAGTGCTTAACCATAGACTTAATTGATTATGAATGAAATTAGATCTTATTAATCCATGTGTCTAACCAAAAACAGGTTTGTGATTGATTTTATGCCCGACCAAGGATAGAATTAATTACATGATAGTGGATGAATTTCGTGTCCGACCAAGAATGTGAGTAAATTCATTAGTGATTTGTGTGCCCGACCAAGAACACGAGCTTCCATATCATGTCAATTTGCGCGTAATAATAATTAAGAGTAGTAATTGCATGTTTAGTGGTGAATTCATTGCCTTGATATTTCTCTACGTTGGTTCAAATCAGTTAGAAGTACTTAAAGTTCATTGCTTTCTTAGATTAAATAAAAAACTGCAACTTTCTCTTAAGTTTGGTAAAATATTTAACCATCCCTGAGGTTCGATAACCCTTAAATACTCACCGTAGTACAATTGCTTTATGCACTTGTAAGGGTTTTAATATTTAAACGATCAAAATCTGTAAAAGTCACAAGTCAAGCGACTGAAACTAGAGAGATTCGTATTTTTGTGGCATAAGTTGATAGCTGCGTGAAGCAAATCAAATAAGTTTTTGACCTACAAAGCAAGGCACATGTCAAAGAGTTTTTTCCATATTACCTGGCCAATGTACCCGAAATGCCATATTACCTATTTTTTCTGGTCTCATGTCATATTACCTAGTTTCCGGACCTGATCTTCCCATTTTGTGCTCTTGAAACCCTAAACCTGGTATTTTTCTATATTACCTGGCCAATAGCCCAGAATGCCCATTCATGTTTGACCCACCCTCAGTCGTGCCCCATTTCGCACACCCTTCCCCCACAGTGATCATAAGCGTGTAAGTTCCTGTTTCTGATCTTAGGGGGTGACTGGTAGTAATGAAATAAGTGGTTGTTTGTCTACTATGATGAATTATTTGGAAGTCCTCATTAGTTAAGATTTCCATCTCTAAAAAGATTCATTCTCAATTGAGTTGATCCCGAATTAATAGTTTCCGGATACAGTTTCCCGCTAAGCGATATCGCTGCAGTTTTCCACGTTAAACCAGTACTTACGATCGATCATTTCCAAATGCGATCGATTGCTGCCCACTTTCGCCAAATTCCAGTACTTACGATTGATCGTTTCCAAAGGCGATCTATCACTGCTCAAACAATTGCAACTCCCAGTAAAAACAATCGATCGCTGCCACAGGTGATCGATCGCATCTGCCTTGCTCTCGGTTTTGAATATGGCCCGATCGATCGCTTATCCTATGACGATCGATCGCGTACAAAATTTTTAAATGCTCAAAACTTCTTGCTCAAAACTCCGAATTGCGAACAGTCTATGGCATTGGAAAGCTTTCTTCGTATATTTTCTGACTTCTCATTGGTCCACGAATCCACATTTCTTATCCAATTTTTCAGGCATTACATCATGTCTCCTGAATTTAGGTGGACTTAGACCTCTTGATGCATTTTATTCACTAAGAATAGCATCCATTCTCAAATCTCATCCTTTGTGTTGGCTAAATCGTTAGCTTCCCACACTTTAAACACTAAGGACTAGTGTTGAAAACTAGTGTAATTTGGAATGGTGCATGTAGACAACTTCAGATCATTTCAATTTATGCCGCAAAAAATGTTTTCAATTAGGACAAGGTTTTCATTGTAGGCCATTCTCAGATAATGTTGTTTTTTTTCAGTTGCACGTGGATAAAAATGCAATGGCATGTACTTATAATCGAAGTGGTTAATCTTGTTCTCGTGATTCTCGTAGGGAAATATTATGGCTTTGGCTGCTTTAACTCATTCAGAAGTGACTAATATGGTTGAAGCTGCTGCTCTTCTTTGCCCTATATCTTACTTGGGACATATCAGTTCTCGCTTTGTACTTAGAGCTGTTAGCATGCATCTTTATCAGGTTGTAACTCTGTCCATTTGTAGCTTGAGATAAATATTGATAAAAGGTTAATGACATAGAAAAGTTACGGTGTATATTTGCAGACCAGATGCTCTCAGTGATGGGTGTTCATCAGTTAAATTTTCGAAGGTGTGTCTGAACTCTTTTTTTCCGCATTAAGACATGTTCTGTTCTTTTACTAAGATTCCTCACTGAAGTCTTTATAGTTCATTGTGTGCAGTGACATGGTTGTAGCAATCTGTTGGCATCCATAACAGGTCTCTCTCTCTCTCTCTCTCTCTCTCTCTCTCTCAAGTACGTAGCAATCTTGGAGGCTTTGCTTTAATTAGCTTCCATTGCTGGAAGTGAAAATGAGTTCATACTTTTTTGAAATTGCTAAAAAAAAGCAGAAATAAACCGTGTGGTCCTCAAAATATAAGAGGACAACCATTGTCGAATGGAGCATGACAATACACTGTTATGACCGTTTTCCATCACCCAATTGGGCTAGACACTTATCATTAGTGGACTCCCCTTATCAGGCAATTTTGATTCTAATAGGATTTGTAATTCCTTATTTATTTTAAATTTATGTGGTCTTAGTTTAATCTTCTTGTTTTTTTTTAAATAAGTCTTAGTTTAATCTTGGCCATTTCGCTAGTCTTAGGGTCCATTTGATTGGTCTTAATCTGAATCTGAAAAATGTACTGAGAATTCTAAAAAGTCATAAAAATTCTCTCAACTGAATCTGAATATGAAAAGTCAAATTCAGATGAAACAAATGGAATGGGCATCTTCTTTCTTCTAAATCTGAAAAGTGAGTAGCCCACTTGCCTCGCACCATCGGAGAGCACCTGACGGAGAAGACGACGGTAATGACGGACAGGAGGAGCAAGCATCCAAAGAGGACACCCAGCAGAATCCGCTAGAGGTGAGTCCAGGCTCCGGGAGCGGCCCTCAGAGGAGGAGAAGGAGATTGGGCTTGTGGGCACTCTAGGAGAAGCGAGAGGACTAAGAAGTGCAGCAGAAAAGCAAGCAAGTTTTGGACTTTCTAACTGGAATAGGATGGAAGGTTGATGAACTCTATGAAAGAGGGAAAATGGAAGCAGGAAAAGCAGAGAAAAGAGTGATTAAACTCAAGAAACAGAGCAACAAGTGTTGGAACATAAAAATCACATCTTTGATAATGCAACAAGAAATTCAACCGAGAAAACGCATTGAGAATTTCTAGAAATGTGCATTCAATCAATCTCCTCAATTCCCCAACCTTGAAAACCCTAATTCTGCCAAATCCCCCGATTCCACATCATGCCAATTCGAGATTCAAATAGAAAGAATTGAAATAAAAGTCCAAAGGGCCGCTGTTGTTGTTTTAATTAGTCTCCTAATTTTACTCGCAAGTGTACGAATCGGATTTGCAGTATAATCGCACAATTTTTACGAGGTCGAACCCACAGGGACTTGTGTAGCGGAATTCTAATTCGAAGATCAGATTATTACCCTTGTTGAAGAATTAAATTGATTTGATTCACTACAACTATGATTAATCTAAGGCTCAATGCAATTAAACAGCTTTAACTAAGAAATTAATCTAAAGACAATTAAATAATCTATGAAAAAGAAACTAATTGACAATTAAAAATTGAAACTTTAATCAAGAATTTAAAACTCTAGGGCATAAGAATCAGCACATGACAATCATAGGAATATTTCTTTTAAAATTAGCAATTGTTTTCACGATTATCTCGTAGAGAATTGGAATTCAATCTATTCTCCTACGGAAAATTTCAGCATTAAAGCATGTAGAATTTTAAATAGGATTTTGCATTCTCTTGCATATCAACAGATGAGATTCAAATCATTAGCTGTATCCATCATACGATGAATCACAGGTAATACCCAAATATCATATTCAACATATAATCCAATGCAATTAATTTGAGAATAGCAATCGTTAAAACGCATTAATTTAGACAAAACAATTGCATCACATGAATAATATTCCTACAACTAATCATGGCTTCATCTCAGCCCTAGACAGGGATTTAGCTACTCATGCTATAGAAATTAACTATAAAGATAATGGAATTCATTTGATATAACTGAAATGAACTTACAGGACCTTTTGAATAATGGAAAATAAATCAGAAAGTACTGTTCTTCTTCCCGGAGTTACTGTTCACAGCAACAGTTCAATACAACCTCAATCTTCAAATCGACACAGCAACAACAAGGAATGAGAAATGAAAAAGAAATGAGAACAAAATTGGAATAAGAAAAACTCTGGTTGTCTTCCTCGCTCAGACTCTCTGTCGCTCTGCTTCTCTCTCCCTCGAACTGCCAGAACTCTCGGTTTTTTATAGACGGCCAAATCCAAACTTTCCCTTTGGCCACCTTCCAAATCCGGAATCGCCACTGTTTTGGACTCCAAATCCGGCCAATTCCCAGTCATTCATGCCTCTTTCGAAGTCCTAAATCGAGCTAGAATCAAGAATTTCCAAATCGAGTCCGACTCAAAGAAAAAAATCAAACTTTCCTCTTTCAGTTCCTGTTCCTCGCCGCCGATCTTGTGGTGGTTCGCCGCCTGCACTCTAGCACGAGCCGCCTCGAGCTTCGCCGGAACCCACTATCCATGGCCGCCGATTCACCGCCTCGAGCGCTTTGATCGCCGCTGTCTTCCGCTCGAACAGAACTCGAGCTACTCTGTCATGATGCTGTCCAGAACCCATGGTCGCCTCTTCAGCCTTGCCGCCATCGGCCTTCGTCGCCTCGCCAAGCTCTACTGTCGTCGTCCTGTGTTGCCAGAATCCAGACCCGCCGCCGTCGAGTTTCTGCTGTGACCACCTCGCTGTAACCACCGCCGTCGGCCACTTCGATTGCTGCCCTCTCCTTTGCCGTCGTCAGACTCCGCCATCGACCCAGCCCCGCCGTCCTTCAGCCTTGCCGCCGGAAGCCTCCTTCGTCGTGATTAGCTGCCGTGTCCCTCTGGTCGTCGGCCTCTCGAGCAGAGCTCGAGAGAGCTCTTCTGCCCCGATTGAATCAGAACACCCGAGCTTTTGGCTCGGGTTCTGTTTTTTTCTTTATTTTTTTTTTATTTTTTTTCAATGAACCGGACCATTGAACCGGTCCGGATTTCTTTCTTTTTTTTTTCTTTTCTTCCAATTAAACCCGTCGAAGCAATCTCATTCGTCGGATCAATCTGAATGCTCCTCATTTAATTCCACGCCCGTCTTCTTCATCAGTGAACATCAACGGTCCAGATCTTCTTTGTGCGTGATCTCAGATCTTGGGTCGCTTTGGCATTTCAAAACCCGTCTAACGGCTTCACTTTTGGCTGTTCAACAGTACGAGCACGCGAACCTGTACAAAATAAAACATGTCCCAAATTAAATGTACCAAATAATTATAAAATTACGGAACAATGTTAAATTGAGCAATTTCGAGAGCCTTATTTAATTAAATCCTAATTACTTAGAAAATTACCAAAATTCACTTTATTTCTCGTTTTAATCAGAAAACACAACTAACAAATAGGTAAAAAGGAATATAAAAATGTGTATTTTTCATGCTTAACAAATACCCCCAAACCTAGATTTTGCTAGTCCTCAAGCAAAACACAAAAGAAAAATAATAAAGCTACTCAAAAATAAATGCCACTGTCGTCGGGAATCACGATTGCATTTAGCATATGCAACAAGCCTTTTAAACCCCCAGGTGTCCCTGGCTGGACGAGTGAAGTCTCGTGAGGGTTTGCAGCCATGCTACCCACAAACATGTATTTATAAAATTAACCTTATTCTTTATCTAAATGAGAAATAAGTCAACTAAACACTTCAAAATACAAAACCTATTATCCCTTCAAATACACACTGCAATACTTAAGAAAACTAACCACACGTACTTGCATTTATAATCAACTGGAATATAGAAGCGCTCAAGTAAGTGGTTTTATTCTACACCTTCATCTTGGAAATTTCTGCTCAATATGATATAACATGATACTTTAAATAATAGAAAGTGTAGAACATTGTAGCAATACACTCTAAATCTCTGTTTCACACAGATCCAGTGTTACCCATTAACCAAAGAACATCAGAATCTACATAGTCATCGTAATCTTTAGGTTCATGATAGCACAGATGCTTGCGCACCTCCTTCGGGTCCAACATTCTAGATTTGAGAGGATAATACACCACAGACTTTTTTTTTTTTTTCATAAGGACTGTGTAAGGCCTGACTTCAAGATGCTTAGGTTTAGCAATGACTCAGGCCAATGACTCCCAGCCAGTTGGCTTAGGGCATTAGGTTTTAAGATGGACCACTTCGGACCTGAGCATCAGCCTAAGTTAATCCTATAATAGTCAAGCAACCCCTTTTCTTTATTTTCGTTTCCATTTTTTTCATTCATTTTTTTTTTCAGCATTCATATTTCCAGCAATCTTTATTCTGTCCAGGCTGTATTATACTCTCAACCAATTTCCGGTTCCAAGCCCTTGCCATAGCCAAGTAAATGGTCTATCATGATCGTTTAAGCTCAACAGACAACCACACATCATCCAATGACTCTGACTAAAGACATCCCACTGAAGATTAGTATTCAACAAATCTCTAGAAGGTATTACTTTATGTAACTGGTGTGTGTGAGTGAATTTTATTAGCTCAAGCACTTGATCCAAGAGGACTGTAACAGAATGCTATTTCTCAGTTAAGTGAGTCTATCCTCCAGTATACTTACTCACACTTCCAATGTAAATTAATCTCTTAAAAATTGAAGTATGCATCACGAAGGGATAAACTACCAAAACCTATAAAAATACTAACAAACAACCTAAAAACTACAAAATTTTGATTTTTTAATTTTTTAATTTTTTTAATTTTTTTTTTTTTACTGAAAAATTCAAAACAAGCAAGAAAATAACTTAGGATATCCTAAACAAATATCTTCCTATACCCCCAAACCTGCATGAAACATTGTCCTCAATGTAAAAAGATATGAAATAAATACTGAGGAAAATAACAGACGAGGGAAGGAAAGATAGTACCTGCACTCCACTGAAACGCTATAGTATCTATCAACATGAAAAGAACAAGTGAAGCACAAGAATAACATAAGAAAAATAAGCACAAAAATAAAAATTCTAAAAAACTGGGTTGCCTCCCAGTAGCGCTAAGTTTTACGTCTTCAGCCAGACACAGCTATTAATCTTTGCAAGGCAACTGGGACACTACAAGTAATTGTTCATCAGGAAAAGATTCAGTTATGGGCAATGATTCATCAGTAAAATCAACTATTAACCTAGATAAGTGGTCGGCTACAACATTTTCGGAACCTTTCTTATCCCGAATTTCAATATCAAATTCCTGTAGCAATAATATCCATCGGAGAAGACGAGGTTTAGCATCTTTTTTAGATAAAAGATACTTCAATGCAGCATGATCCGAATAGATATATACCTTCGATCCCAATAAGTAAGACCGAAACTTATCTAGAGCAAAGACTACTGCCAGCAATTCTTTTTCAGTTGTAGAATAATTAAGTTGAGCATCATTCAATGTTTTACTGGCATAGTAAATCACATGGGGAAGTTTATTAATTCGCTGCCCCAACACAGCACCAATAGCATAATCAGAGGCATCGCACATTATCTCAAAAGGTAGGCTCCAATCAGGTGGCCGAATAATAGGTGCAGATGTTAACTCTGATTTGAGTTTCTGAAAGGCATTATTACAAGCATCATCAAAGACAAATGGTGTATCTTTTGCAAGAAGATTACACAAAGGTCTTGAAATTTTACTAAAGTCTTTAATGAATCTTCTGTAAAATCCAGCATGGCCTAAAAATGATCTGATTTCTTTCACAGTTCGTGGTGGTGGAAGATGTGAAATCAAATCAACTTTAGCTTTATCAACTTCAATGCCTTTATTAGATATAATATGCCCAAGAACAATTCCTTTTTGAACCATAAAATGACATTTCTCCCAGTTAAGTACCAGATTCTTCTCTTTACACCTCACTAACACTAAAGATAGATGGTGCAGACATTCATCAAAAGTAGACCCAAAGACAGAAAAATCGTCCATGAATACCTCTAAAAATCGCTCTACCATGTCAGAGAAAATGCTCAACATGCACCTTTGAAAGGTAGCAGGTGCATTGCATAGGCCAAAGGGCATGCGACGGTAGGCAAAGGTACCAAAAGGACACGTGAAAGTGGTCTTTTCTTGGTCTTCAGGGGCTATGGGAATTTGGTTATAACCAGAATAACCATCAAGGAAGCAATAATATTCATGTCCCGCTAACCTTTCCAGCATTTGGTCAATGAAAGGGAGGGGAAAATGATCTTTTCTTGTCAAAGCATTCAACTTCCTATAATCAATACAGACACGCCAACCCGTTTGAACTCGAGTTGGCACTAACTCATCAGCATCGTTTTTCACAACAGTTATGCCAGACTTTTTCGGCACAACTTGAACAGGACTTACCCATTTACTATCAGAGATTGGGTAGATAACTCCTACATCTAAAAGTTTAAGGATTTCAGCTCGAACAACTTCTTGCATTACAGGGTTAAGACGCTTTTGGGATTCACGAGAAGGCTTGGCATCATCCTCCAAATGAATTCTATGCATAACAATAGAGGGACTGATGCCTTTAATATCTGCAATGGTCCACCCTATGGCTTCTTTGTGCTTTACAAGAACATCAAGTAGTTTATGCTCTTGAGCCACATCTAGGTCAGCTGCAATAATGACAGGTAAGGACTCAGCAGGACCTAAATAAGCATATTTCAGAGTATCAGGCAGTGGTTTCAGGTCTAATTTAGGTGGCTCAACACTAGATGGAACTACTGGTGATGATGATAAGGCAAGAGGTTCCACTTTTGGTTGCCACCGTTCAGTACTCATCAGAGGTACAGACTCAAGCAATGAGTTTACTTGTTCAATTGACTGATCGATATCAAATTCACAACCAAAATGTGTTAAGCATGCCTCTAAAGGATCTTGGGAATGTGTTTGAAGAAATATTTCATGGACAAGTGTTTCAATCAGGTTTATTTCATTCACATCATCCATGTCAGGTGGTTGTTTACTGATGTCAAAGATGTTCAATTCCACCTTCATATTCCCAAACGAAATTTGCATCACTCCATTTCTGCAATTAATGATAGCATTAGATGTAGCTAGAAATGGACGACCCAAAATGACCGGTATTTGCCCACTTATGTTCGGAACAGGTTGAGTATCAAGGACAACAAAGTCCACAGGGAAATAAAATGTATCAACCTTTATCAAAACATCCTCAACAACACCTCTAGGAATTTTAACCGAACGGTCAGCTAATTGAAGTGTCATTGTCGTGGGTTTTAACTCTCCCAGACCTAATTGCACATACACAGAGTAGGGCAATAAATTCACACTTGCCCCCAGATCTAACAAGGCTCGCTCAATCTGATGTTTCCCTATCATGCATGAAATTGTGGGACAACCAGGGTCCTTATATTTGATAGGAAATTTACATTGAATGACAGAGCTGACTTGTTCTGCTAGAAACGCCTTTTTAGGAACATTATTTTTCTTTTTGACAGAGACTAGATCTTTCAAGAATTTTGCATATGAAGGCACTTGTTGGATTGCATCTAGAAAAGGAATGTTTATTTGCACTTGTTTAAACACTTCTAGAATATCTCCATATTGTGCACCTTTTTTAGGATTGACTAGTCTTTGCGGATAAGGTGCTCTAGGTACAAAATTCCTAGGTGGAGAATCACTGTCGACAGTTGGAGAAGAATCTTTAGTCTCTATTTCAGTCTTAGTGTTCTCACCTTCTTCTTTTTCAGGAGTTTCAATTTTATTATCAATTTGCTTCCCAGACCTAAGGGTAATGACTGATTGAACATGTTCCTCATTCTGTGAAGAATTAGAGCTACTGCCAATGGAGAATTGGCCCTTCTGGTTAGGCACAGGTTGACTAGGAAATCTCCCTCTCTCTCTTTCTGCTAATTGAGTAGCCAATTGACCAACTTGAGTCTCTAACTTAGCAATTGCTTGAGTATTCATGTGTGTAGAGTTTTTCATTTCAAGCATAGCTTGGTTAGTTGACTGAATGACTTGGCTTGTGGATTGGATGAAAGATTTGAGAGTGTCCTCCAACGAGGATTGTTTTTGAGTAAGGGATGGAGATTGATTGACAGGTTGTTGATATTGGGTAGGAGGTTGAGACAAGGCTGGATAAGGTGGGTTGCTCTGCCTAAACTGATTATGCATAGGTTGCATAGGCTGCCCACCTACATTCATAGGTGGTTGACTTTGTCTCCAGGAGAAATTTGGATGATTTCTCCAACTTGAATTGTAAGTTTCAGAGAAGGGGTTTCCTGTCGGCTTCCCATAATTGTTTAGAACATTGACTTGTTCTGCATAACACTCTGGATAAGTATTCATGGAAGGACAGTTCAGAGATGTATGCATCGGGCTAGCACACACAGAGCATGCTTCATTCATGTTGAGGGCATTGATGCTTCGGTTCAAACTCAGGGCATCTATTTTCTTGGTTAACGCATCGAGTTTGACCTTAACATCTACATCATCTTTGATTTCGTAGAGACCTCCTTTCTTAGGAGCTTGATGTTGTCTCTCCCTATGACTTACAAAATCCCACTGTTGGGACCTTTCAGCTAATCGCTCTAAGAAGTTATAAGCTGCTTCACCTCCCAAGTCTAAGAAAGCACCGCCATTCATTGATTCAATCATGTTGCGGTGTGTTTGAGTTAAGCCATTGTAAAAGTGTTGTATTAACCTCCATGTTTCAAACCCATGATGTGGACATTTTAGTAAAAGGTCTTTAAATCTTTCCCAACTCTCATAAAATTTTTCATTTTCATCTTCCATAAAGTCAGTGATTTCTCTCTTTAATTCGTTGGTTTTGGCCATTGGGAAGAATTTGGACAAGAATTTGCTCACCAACATATCCCATGTTGTGACAGAGTCAGCGGGAAGAGAATTTAACCACGCCTTGGCCTTGTCCTTCAAAGAGAAGGGGAAAAGGCGCAGACGAACAGACTCATCAGAGAAGTCTGTGAACCTAAAGGTTGCACAAATTTCTAGAAAATCCTTTACATGCATGTAAGGATCCTCTCTGTTAAGACCATGATAATTGGGCAACAATTGAATTATTTGAGGTTTTAGTTCAAAATGTTTTGCAGAGGTTGCAGGCAACACTATGCAAGATGGAGGGTTGATTGTGATCGGAGAAAATAACTCCCTCAGAGATTTCTCAGGTTGATCTTCCATGTTGAATGAAAGATCAATTTTTGTTTCACTATTCTCTAAAGGATTAGAATTATTGCTAACCAGACGCAGTGTGTGATCACGTGTCCACGTGGTCATCCACTGTCAATCAACTCTCACGTGTTGAAATTTTTAATTTTTAATTTTTTTAATTTTTAAATTTTAATTTTTTAATTTTTGACCTAAAATTAACTGCAAGGGTAAAATTAGTCTTAGAATTTGATTTCCTACAAGTCCCCGGCAACGGAGCCAAAAACTTGTTGTTGTTTTAATTAGTCTCCTAATTTTACTCGTAAGTGTACGAATCGGATTTGCAGTATAATCGCACAATTTTTACGAGGTCGAACCCACAGGGACTTGTGTAGCGGAATTCTAATTCGAAGATCAGATTATTACCCTTGTTGAAGAATTAAATTGATTTGATTCACTACAACTATGATTAATCTAAGGCTCAATGCAATTAAACAGCTTTAACTAAGAAATTAATCTAAAGACAATTAAATAATCTATGAAAAAGAAACTAATTGACAATTAAAAATTGAAACTTTAATCAAGAATTTAAAACTCTAGGGCATAAGAATCAGCACATGACAATCATAGGAATATTTCTTTTAAAATTAGCAATTGTTTTCACGATTATCTCGTAGAGAATTGGAATTCAATCTATTCTCCTACGGAAAATTTCAGCATTAAAGCATGTAGAATTTTAAATAGGATTTTGCATTCTCTTGCATATCAACAGATGAGATTCAAATCATTAGCTGTATCCATTATACGATGAATCACAGGTAATACCCAAATATCATATTCAACATATAATCCAATGCAATTAATTTGAGAATAGCAATCGTTAAAACGCATTAATTTAGACAAAACAATTGCATCACATGAATAATATTCCTACAACTAATCATGGCTTCATCTCAGCCCTAGACAGGGATTTAGCTACTCATGCTATAGAAATTAACTATAAAGATAATGGAATTCATTTGATATAACTGAAATGAACTTACAGGACCTTTTGAATAATGGAAAATAAATCAGAAAGTACTGTTCTTCTTCCCGGAGTTACTGTTCACAGCAACAGTTCAATACAACCTCAATCTTCAAATCGACACAGCAACAACAAGGAATGAGAAATGAAAAAGAAATGAGAACAAAATTGGAATAAGAAAAACTCTGGTTGTCTTCCTCGCTCAGACTCTCTGTCGCTCTGCTTCTCTCTCCCTCGAACTGCCAGAACTCTCGGTTTTTTATAGACGGCCAAATCCAAACTTTCCCTTTGGCCACCTTCCAAATCCGGAATCGCCACTGTTTTGGACTCCAAATCCGGCCAATTCCCAGTCATTCATGCCTCTTTCGAAGTCCTAAATCGAGCTAGAATCAAGAATTTCCAAATCGAGTCCGACTCAAAGAAAAAAATCAAACTTTCCTCTTTCAGTTCCTGTTCCTCGCCGCCGATCTTGTGGTGGTTCGCCGCCTGCACTCTAGCACGAGCCGCCTCGAGCTTCGCCGGAACCCACTATCCATGGCCGCCGATTCACCGCCTCGAGCGCTTTGATCGCCGCTGTCTTCCGCTCGAACAGAACTCAAGCTACTCTGTCATGATGCTGTCTAGAACCCATGGTCGCCTCTTCAGCCTTGCCGCCATCGGCCTTCGTCGCCTCGCCAAGCTCTACTGTCGTCGTCCTGTGTTGCCAGAATCCAGACCCGCCGCCGTCGAGTTTCTGCTGTGACCACCTCGCTGTAACCACCGCCGTCGGCCACTTCGATTGCTGCCCTCTCCTTTGCCGTCGTCAGACTCCGCCATCGACCCAGCCCCGCCGTCCTTCAGCCTTGCCGCCGGAAGCCTCCTTCGTCGTGATTAGCTGCCGTGTCCCTCTGGTCGTCGGCCTCTCGAGCAGAGCTCGAGAGAGCTCTTCTGCCCCGATTGAATCAGAACACCCGAGCTTTTGGCTCAGGTTCTGTTTTTTTCTTTATTTTTTTTTTATTTTTTTTCAATGAACCGGACCATTGAACCGGTCCGGATTTCTTTTTTTTTTTTTTTCTTTTCTTCCAATTAAACCCGTCGAAGCAATCTCATTCGTCGGATCAATCTGAATGCTCCTCATTTAATTCCACGCCCGTCTTCTTCATCAGTGAACATCAACGGTCCAGATCTTCTCTGCGCGTGATCTCAGATCTTGGGTCGCTTTGGCATTTCAAAACCCGTCTAACGGCTTCACTTTTGGCTGTTCAACAGTACGAGCACGCGAACCTGTACAAAATAAAACATGTCCCAAATTAAATGTACCAAATAATTATAAAATTACGGAACAATGTTAAATTGAGCAATTTCGAGAGCCTTATTTAATTAAATCCTAATTACTTAGAAAATTACCAAAATTCACTTTATTTCTCGTTTTAATCAGAAAACACAACTAACAAATAGGTAAAAAGGCATATAAAAATGTGTATTTTTCATGCTTAACAGCCGCAACACAGAGAACAAACCTGCAGAAAGGTGGCACCTTTGGCAAGGAATCGACAAGGCGGAGGTCGGGAGGGGAGGGAGTCCGGCTAGCGGAGGAGGCGGTGGCCAATGGAATTGCCCAGCCCCAGCATGTCTAGCCTCAAGTACAATCCCTCATTGTCTTCCCTCGCATCAAAATCCCTCCTCATACCTCCGCCGAGCCCCATCGACGACGCCACGAAAGGATTGCCCACCATCTGGTCCATCAGGTTCAGGACCCGGCTCAGGCTCCTCGTCGGGAAGAACGGGCCGAACATCATCGTGAAGGGCATTGGTGACCGGAATGGGGCGGCCGGCGTGGTAGCGATGAGGCGGAGCTTCTGGAGGAGTGTAGGGTGGGAGAGAGCTCTGCGTGACACGACATGGCAGCCATTGGTTTTTCATTGCTTGAGTGGCAGGGGGAGGCCGGAGGCGGTTTTTATCCCATGATGGTTTTCAGAGAAAATTCAGATGGATTTTCCCATCTGAATTTTTAGGGCCATTTGCATACATAGGCTGAATTCAGGACGGAATTCAGACTCTCAAACAAATGGGCTGAAAAGCCCAAAAAAAGTTGGGCTTTTCAGCCACTTATTCAGTTCAAATCTGAATAAGAGTAAACAAACGGGCCCTTAGTAGAAACTAATGACAGTGATCAAGGGTCATTGTCCACTTCTACAGAAGGCTGTATAGATCATTGGCATGTAGGTTAGAATACTTCTATATTAATTGAATAATAGTTCGTACTTTCCCTTTACCCTCCTTTCCTTCTCCTCTTTATCTTATTTCTCCCCTTTCTCTCTCCTTCTCCTCTTTCTTCCAACCTTTTTCATGCTATGTTTGTGATTCTAGCAAAGATGAACTTTAAATGTTGGTAAAATTAGATAGATTTGAAGGTCAGATGAAAGTGTTATAGAGAAATTTTTCCATATTACTTGGCCAATGAGCCCGGAATGTCATATTACCTGGTTTTTTTGGGCTCATGCCATATAACTTAGTTTATGGACTTGATCTTCCCATTTTGCCCTCTTGCCCAACCCTAAACCCTAAACCCTTCATGTTTTACCTGCCCTGAGCCACGCCCCATTTCACACAAACTTCCCCTACAATGATTATACGACGAGGAAGTTCCCTATTAGAGGCAGAGGCCTACTGGTGGAGAGACGGTGTTGTGTGGCAGACATGATATTTTTACAACTTTTTTGCATTAGACTATCTCTTCTACCCACGAGCAGGCAGAAGAAGTTCACCAACGAGCCCCGAATAAACACTTTCACAACCTCACCATTCTATTTTGAAAGTGGTTCGATAGCTCAGAATCATTGTTTCTTATTCACACATTCTGGAAAGGAAGAAAGTTAAATTTCTACTGAGAAGTACTTCTAGCCGAGTGGCGAACTACTCTTTGCAAATTCGTCATCTACATAAGAAGGTGTCTCAAAGAATTTAAGATATCCTAATAGGGAGGAAGCGGAAAAAAATATAGAAGAACGCAAAAAGAATGGGAAAAAACAGATCAAAGTTAAGTGTTGTTGTTTTAATTAATCTCTTAATTTTACTCGCAAGTGTACGAATCGTGTTTGGAGTATAGTCGCACAATTCTTACGAGGTCGAACCCACAGGGACTTGTGTAGCGGAAATCTAATCGAACCCTAACTAAACCCTTGACTAGCTATGAAATTATAAAGATTGATTAACTAACTAATGACTAATAAAAATCAATTAACGGAATAAAAATATGAACTTTATCAACTTAATAAAATACTAAGGCTTCGGAATCGACATGCAATAAATTGTAGAGAACCCTAACCCTTCAATCATTTATCATTCTCCAAATACTCGTAACAATCTAGAATCTTATTCACGTTGTTACGGAAGATTTTTACTTTAATGCACAATTACTCATATAAAAATCACGTCCTTCATGCTATTTAAATTAACAGCTCAAATTACTAGATGTATCCACTTACGAGTAAATCACAACTAGTATCCGATTTGTTATTTAATCAATTAAAATAAGCATGCATTGACGATAGTAATTCCAAATCATAGCAAAAACATGATTAATGCTATATCCGAAACTAACTACGCAATTAACACAAGGAACGCATAATCAATTAACACACAATTCTATAATAAAAATATCAACTTTCATGAATATGGGAATCCCTACAATTACTACAGCCTCATCCTAGCCCTAGCAACTAATTTAACCACACATATTAACTATAACACATGCAAAATTCATAATTAAACTCATTGGAATAAGAAAATTAACTTACTTGACTTGAAGAAATAAATAAAAATGTCAACTTTGATCTTCCTTTGAATCAGCCACAAAGTGTCACTCCTTGCACTTGAATCTCCGGAATTACAATTGAAATCGAATTACACAATTGGGTAATAAAAATCTAAAACTGAAATTAAAAATTGAAAAAAAAAAACTAAAAACTTATGAACTGTGAAATGAAAACCTCAACCAGAAGCCTCGAGCAATTTACTGTTCATAATAAATTCATTACATCCTCAACTCAACGAAACACTGATATGAAAAAAAATACAGAAAGAACTGTAAAAAAAACGAAACTTTGAACTGTAAAAATGTCTGGTCGTCTTCCTCGCTCAGACTGCCGGTCGTCTGTTCTTCGAACATATGCTCTCTGGTTATATAGACTACCGACAGTTCCTTTTTCTCTCAAATCAGAGACCAATCCTTCCAAATCAATTAGTTCTTCTAAATCCAGCAATTTTCCCTTTGAGTTGAGGTGATTCCCCTCCAATTTGTAAACAAAAATTCCATCTTTAACATTTTGAACAGATCGAAATTCCCAAAATCTGGAGCTTTCCCATTTGAGCCAAAATCCGCCCCTCTTTGAAATTGTTGATTGAACTGAAAATGGGAGCTTACCGTTCTGATCCAAGTCTGAAGCTCATCTTTCCCATTCGGCTCCCCCGCACGCGACTTACCAAATTTAGAGCTTTCCTTCTGTTGCTCCTCCTCGCAGTCAAGCTCTTCTCTTTGCCGCCGCCCGTCATCGACTCATCCTCAGCTCGAGCCTCCATCGCCTTCATCGTCACCAGCGAGCTTCGTCGCCGCCGTCGGCCGCTCGAGCACCTCCTCTGTTTCAGGAATTCAGCCGCCATCGATTCTCCTCTGGTCGCCACCGTGAAATCCCCAGGAACCCAGAGCCGCCGTCCTGACCTCCGCCGTCTCAAGCTCCACCGGAATCCAGCCGCCGATTCACCGGGACCCAGCCTCCCCACAGCAGCTCGCCGCTCGAGCTCCTCTGTCCCGACTGAACAGAACGCCCGAGCTCGGGTTTTGTTTTTTTTTTATTTATTTTTTTATTTCATTGAACCGGCCCGACGAACCCCTCTTGTTCAATTGCTTGGGTTAAAACCCGTTGTATCAATGTCGACCACCGGATTAAATCTGAACGACTCTGTACTCTAATTCCACGCCCGTCTTCTCTTGACTGACTCATCAACGGATCAGATCTTTTCTGCGAGTGATATCAGCTCCTGGGTCTGTCTAATGGCTTCACTTTTGGCTGTTCTATAGTACGAGCATGCGAACCTTTACAAAATAAAACATGTCCCACATTAGACGTACCAAAAATTTATAAAATTACGGAACAGTGTTAAATTGAGCAATTTAGAGAGCCTTATTTGTTTAATTCCTAATTACTAAACAAATGACTAAAATTCACTTTATTCCTCATTTTAATTAGAAAACATGACTAACAAATAGGTAAAAGGCATATAAAAAATGTGTATTTTTCATGCTTAACATTAAGGAATATATGACGAGATTGAATGTTGCTATTAAATTGTGTATTTTAATACACGATAGCACTGGTATCGTGTCCTCGATGACGTGGTACCACTGCTATCGATAACACTGTTATCGTTTAGTAGTGCTATCGTGTCATCGTGTCATAACAATGTTATTGTTTATTAGTGTTATCGTGTGTTTAAATACATGATATACTTCAACGAGTCATATTCCTCTTATTTCTTATCCATTTTCACTCATTCTTTTTGCGTTCATCTTTATTTTCTTCTCTTCTTTTTCCCTATGATGATATCCTAAAATATATGTACACAACTTCTAGTGGGAATGCTGAATTTCCAAAGAGGGACTATGTGGTGTCTTAAGATATTTAGGCTATCATCATGAGAAGAAAGAGGAAGAAAAATAAAGAAGAAGGCAAAAAGAATGAGCAAAAGCGGATAAGAAATGAGAGAGATATAACTCGTTGAAGTATGATATGCCATCATATATGTATATAAACGATATTAGGCCGACATACTTCAACAAGTCATATATCCCTTGTTTCTTATCCTTTTTCGCCCATTTTTTGTGCATTCTTCTTTATTTTTTCTCCTCTTTCTTTTTATGAGGATATCCTAAATATTTTGAGACACAACATGCTCTCTCTTTGTAAATTTAACATCTCTACTAAAAGTTGTGTAAAAATATTTTCTGAGATCTTCATAAGGAGAAAAATGAGAAAAAAAATAAAGAAGAATGTAAGAAACATGAAAAAAAACGGATAAGAAATGAGAGAGATATAACTCGTTGAAGTATGTCATGATATCGTGTATACAATAGCACTACTATCATGTCCTCAATGACACGATACCCTGGTGCCCAAAGACTCGATAACAGTGCCACCTTGTATTTAAATACACACGATAGCATGACATACTTCAATGAGTCATATCTTCCTCATTTCTTATCCGTTTTTTCTTATTCTTTTCATGTTTTTTTATTTTTCTTCTTTTTTCTTTTCATAATGATAGCCAAAATATCTTGAGACACCATATGCTTTGTTTTTATAAATTTAGAATTCCCGGTAGAGGTTGTGTAAAAATATTTAGATATCCTCATAGGGAGAAAGAAGAGAAAAAATAAGGAAGAACATAAAAAGAATGGGAAAAAATAGATAAGAAATGAGAGATATATGGCTCGTTGAAGTATGTCATGCTATCATGTCCTTGTGTATACAAATACGCATTACCACAACATATTTCAACGAGTCATATCTCTATCATTTTTTATCCGTTTTTGCCTATTTTTTGTGTTTTTCTTTATTTTTTTTCTTCTTTCTTCCCATGATGATAACCTAAATATCTTGTGACACCACATGCTCCCTCTTTGGAAATTCAACATTCTCACTCAAAGTTGTGAAAAAATATTTTAGGATATCCTTATAAGGAGAGAGAGGAGAAAAAAAAATAAAAAAAGCTCGTTGAAGTATGTCGTGCTATCATGTATTTGACTTATTGAAGTATGTTTGTGTTATCATGTCCTCGATGACATGATATTTGCCCAATTTTTGTGGTACAAAATTCCACGAGTTATATCTCCCTCATTTTTTATCCGTTTTACCCATTCTTTTTGCGTTTTTTTATTTATCTCCTCTATCTTTCTTTGAAGATATTTAAAATTTTTTGAGACACCTTCTTTTGGGGATGACAAATTTGCAAAGAGTACTTCGCCACTCGACTACTAGTACTTCTAGGCTCCTCCACTCTTTCATCCTTTCCTCTAATGGTCATGATCATTTCTTCACCTGACTTGATTACAAAATAAGAGTGGTATCATGTACTCGATTACACGATACCATTGCTATTACACGATAGTAGTGGTATTGTGTCATGAGGACACAATATTAGTGCTATCGTGTATTTAAATACACTATTTAAAGCAACATTCAATCTCGTCATATCTCCCTTATTTTTTATTTGTTTTTTCCCATTCTTTTTGCGTTCTTCTATATTTTTTTCCTCTTTCTCCCTATGAGGATATCTCAAATTCCTTGACACACCTTCTTATGTGGATGACGAATTTGCAAAAAGTAGTTTGCTACTCGACTAGAAGTACTTATCGAAACAAAATTTCAACTTTCTTCAATCTGAGAATGTGTGAATAAAAGCAAACAATGCTATCGAGCAGTCGAACCACTTTCACAATAGAATGGCGAGGTTGTTAAAGTGCTTCTTTGAGCCACATTGGTGAACTTCTTTTGCCTAATTACGGGTAGAAGAGGTTGTCTGACCCGAGAAAGATGCTGAAAATATTTTTGTCTACCACAGAGTATTGTCTCTCCACTAGCAAGCCTTTACCTCCGACAGGGAACTTCCTCATCGTATGATAATTGCGGGAAAACTTGTATGAAATGGGGCACGGCTCAAGCCAAATAAAACATGAATGGTTTAGGGTTGGGTAGGAGGGCAAAATGGAAAGATCAGGTCCCAAAATCAGATTATATGGCATGAGCCGGGAAAAAAATAGGTAATATGATATTTAGGGCTCATTGGCCAGGTAATATAGAAAAATCTCTGTTATGGACGCACCATTGGTATATACATTGGGAGGCAAGCATTTGTGTTAAATATGTGGTACTTCATTTAGGTCGGACCTGTGCTCTTTTTTAAAAAAAACAAGACAATGAACAGATGAAATGCAAGAAAAAACTCTAAATTGTGTGCAGTGGGAGTTAAGAAATATTTTGCAGGTATGGATGACCCTTCATAAAAGTAAAAGGAAGAAAAGAAAATGCTCAGGTCCTAATAGTGCTATAGTCTTTTGCTTTTCTAATAAGTCATTTAGACTCCCAGAAAATTAAGGTTTTACTTAGACATTGAAGGCTTTTGAATGATAACGGAGTCTCATCCGGAAAACTCCGAGGGTTCATCCTCAGTAAACGAGGCATAGAAGGAATTTAAAGTTGTAATTTGTGATACTGGAAATAGAAATTTGATGAGTTAAGTCCTTATGATCCTTTATCGGACTACTTGTTTTCCAGTAATTCAGAATTTATTGCCTCCAGTTTCTGTTATGTTGCGAATATTTCAATTCTTGAACCTTCTTTTCATAAATATATTTTTTCTTGTTATTATCAAATGATAATGATGAGCTAGTTTTTATTTCTTATTGGAGGAGAGGATTACAAGGAATAAATTCTTGAGATGTTTCATTTATCAATTATGCCAGTTAAATTGCTTGTGAATGATGTGATAGATTTAGTTTCAACTTCATGCTTGTATGTAATTGTGGAATGTATTAAGACATCTAGCCAGTACTACTATTTGATCTCTTATAGGCATCATCATGTCAATTCTACCTTATGCTACAGGAACAAATTGTTGCTTCAACACTTCACGCATAGACTATTATATTCAATATGTGCCTCATCCGTCATCTTTAAAAAATTTGATGCATTTATTCCAGAGTATGTTTCAGACACATTATGTGGATTGATTTTGTTTTGGTAAAACTTTGTTATTGTCTATGATTACAATGTTAATACATATTGTTTGATTTTTTCTATGTCTGTATAATTCCAAAGTTATAATATATACAAGATATTCCCTGCGACCAGATTACCATCACTGTATCGTATTTCAACAACATAAGAGTAGAGAAGGCTAGAAGTAAATAGGAGAAGAGAATTTGTTCAACTAATAAAATGGGTTCTGATTTCAGTATATGATTTCTTCCTGAATGTTGTTTATTGGTAATATATATAGAATATGACCTAAGACTCGAATTCCAGAGCTGTTAGAGCATGACTATCAGGATGTTTTTGTAAATAAGAAGAAAATCTTAGTAGAGTTTTATAATGCTAGAAATCTTGAACTTGTGTAGTCAAACAACTTCTTTCATCTTCCTATAGCCGTCATGCTAATTTGACCATTAATCATCTTTCTTGCACTTACTGCTACCGAATTGAAATATGTTCCAGGTTGGGCAATTATCATTGACATTTTAAGATTGTGCTATATTTGGCATAGTTTTGGATTCATGGCTCTTTTTGTTGAACAATGGACCCAAAACGAGTATTTCTCTTACGATATTTTCCCATGCAAACTTCATACTTTAAATGAATTCGAAATTGCAAAAAAGAGAGTAGAACAACACATAATTCTCTACACAAAACAACGGAAGTTGGTCTCAATTACGTCTCACTTGACAACTTTAGCATGTTTATTGGAGAAAATATTTTTTATGTTTTTTTATGAGTATATTAATATTTTATGTGCAAACATCATTTCATGAAGCCAATCTACATATTTGGAAAGGTGTATGATGAATATGATAACATTGAATCTTCTTATCATCGTTCCTCTTTAGAGGGTTGCTACATGCAAAGCATCCGGCGTTAAAACTTGCCACTATATTTCTTTGTATAAATGTTGTACAATTTTGATTCAGATAAGAGTCAAACGCGATATATAATCTATGCCGCCGACGCCATATAGCTAAGATAATTAAGGCAGATGATGAAGTTTTTAGGTGTTATTAGTTGTAGTTTAAATTTTACCCTGAAGTTTAGGGTTATAAATAATACAAGACTCTAGTGTGATAAATGACATAATTCGTGAAAATATTAATATAGAATGACATTTCTCCTATATTTCCTTCTCTAATTCGTGCTTGCTCTTTGTTGATTGTTCCATCTAAACGCTTCTCTTTCTCACAAAATATGTTTGAAGTATGGTGTCCTGAGGTGGAATTTCAAACTCTGAGTATGTTTATTGCTGATATAGAATTGTTAAATTTTTAATTTATTTTATTTCAATAATGTTTGTCATTACTGACTTTGAGTTTTCTTTACGATTATGCATCATACCTATTGTTGCAGTGATCTGAAAGTGTACTTTTGCTAAATATGACGACGGTCTATGGAGGAATCTAAGGCTTTACGGCCAGATCCAGCCTCCAGCATTCGATCTGTCTAATATACCCAAGTCGATCTTGCCAATATGGATGGCTTAAATGGGGGCAACGATGCCTTGGCAGATATGACAGACGTGGAGCGAACTATTCAGGAGTTGCAATCCAAGCCAGAGCTTTTATACTTGGAGTCTTATGGTCACATTGACTTCATCCTAAGTGAAACTGCGAAAGATGATGTATCCAATCAGATGGTAGAATTCTTTAAATCAGTAGGAACCATGGGCGATGTTCAGAAGACCGCTCTCATGTAGAAGCTTGTGTATGTCCTCTATCATAATTTGTAAATATTTGTTTTACATTGCTTGTCCTTATCATAGTGCAGAGAGATTATGTAAATTATACATCATTGCTTATGAAATCAAACAGCAAAATCCACACGTATCTTGTCTTCAGTTCATGATGCTGAAAGGGTACAAAGAGAAGACACAAGCAACCAATTGAATAAAATGAAACATCAGCTCTCATGATTTATAGGCATGTACAGGGAAAACAACAAAGTTGGTTTATGCAAGTGACTTTTCTGCTTGCTGACTGCTACTCTTCCTGTTAAGGAGATCCAACTGAGCTACCATTGCAACAAGCTTCGAGTCACATGGAGAAATCATCCACTCACGTCATGCTGGTCACGTTCGCAGCTCAAGGCCTCATCAACCCACTTCTCCAGCTGGCCAAGGCCTTGGTGTCCATCGGCCTCCTTGTCACCTTTGCAGCAAGAGGATGAGAGGCATTTCAGATACTTATGTAATGGTGGCCTCCTCCAGTTCCTCTTCTTCTCCGATGTTTCTTCTCTCGATGGTGACCATGCCAATTTTGACACTTACCCGATCCATCTTAAGGCCATCGGACCTGCTTCACTGACCAAACTCGTTCAAGATTTAGAGGCTACTACTACTGTTTCCTGCATCATTACCAATCCATTGACGACATGGGTGGTTGATGTTGCTGGTAAGTTGAACGTTCCCTGTGCATTATTTTGGCCTCAGCCTTATGCAGTTTTTGCAATCTATTTCCGACACTTCTGCAACCAAAGTGTCCTCGCAATTCTTGAGCTGGAAAATAATGATCATAAGTTGGAATTCCCCGGATTGCCAACCCTCACCTACAAAGACCTGCCCACATAACTTCTCCCCACTAGTCCCTACACGAACTTTAGGCGAGGCCTTGGCCGCGACATTCAGCAGCTTGAACGTTAAGGTCAAGTGGATCCTTGTCAACTCCTTCCAGGACCTAGAGGATAGAGTGATCAGCTCAAACTCAAACCTACCGCCCATCAAACTGGCCGGTCCACTTACGCGAATCCAATGTGGTGTTGCCGGAGATCTCCCCGGTGACATGTAGTGTGCGGCCGAGTGTCTCAAGTGGTTAGACACTCAGCCAGCTTCCAGTGTCTTGTACGTCTCATTTGGTAACTATGTCGTCCAGTCGCCTGAGCAGATGGACGAGACTGCCTGGGGGCTTCTCCGCAGCGGCCAACCATTCCTCGGTGGTGAAGCCGCCGGTGAATGCCGATGCTGCCCCGGTGTGGGGGCTATCAGAGGAACTGGTGAGGGAATTGGACAAACATGGGATGGTAGTGCAATGGGACCCGCAAGCGGAGGTGCTATTGCACCCGTCTGTAGGATATTTCAAGTCACATGGCGTTGGAAACTCCAGTAACCGGGAAGAAGTGGTTCAAAATCCATTTAAATTGATTAGATGGAGCATCGACCGCCCTCTTTCCCATAGAAAGCATTTAAAACAGGATGGAGGAGGGATATACAATCTATAGTTCCAGAATGCTGGTCGTGGTCGGACAACAACGTAGAAACAAGTACAGCTCCAATAATATATCGAGAAGAGGATCACTCTGAACCCAGTAATTTGTACCTGTTTATCTACATGATTCTGAATTTGTTTAACGAGGTGGATATCCGTCGTATTCGTAGGACTGCAAATGGGGTAGGCCGAGTTTTTTCTATATTATTTGGCCAATGATCCCGGAATGTCATATAACCTAGGACTGCAAATGGGTAGCCCGAGTTTTTTCTATATTACCTGGTCAATGAGCCCAGAATGTC
Source organism: Houttuynia cordata (assembly GCA_039654745.1). NCBI lineage: Eukaryota > Viridiplantae > Streptophyta > Magnoliopsida > Piperales > Saururaceae > Houttuynia > Houttuynia cordata. The sequence goes on along the minus strand of CM077510.1, from coordinate 2,086,696 downwards.
ACGTTACTTGATTTTTCCTATCTCATGCTACGGGACCTAATTTTGGGACGTGGTCTTCCCATTTTGCCCTCCTAAAATCCTAAACCCTACATTTTTCATATTACCTGGCCAATGAGCCTAGAATGTCCTTTCATGTTTGACCCGCCCTTAGCCGCGCTCCATTTCACACATCGGCGAAGAAGTTACCTTTCGACAGCAGAAATCTCAAAATATTATTACACAAAATTTGATTACACAACCATATCTTAGTGGAGAAGATAAATTTGCAAAGAGGGAGGAGCAAGCATGCAGCCTATTATTCTGCTTCATTTCTTCTTCTTTTGAAATTATTCATCGCACTGAATGGTGTCTCAAGATCCTTAAGTTATTATAATAAGAATAAAAAGGAAGAAAAATAAAAAAGAATGCAAAAAGAATGGGAAAATAGATAAAAATGAGGGAGATATGACAAGATGAATTAAGTTGCTATCGTGTCCTCGAATACACGATAGAACTGTTATCGTATACTGGATTACACGATCGTGTCCCCGAATACACGATAGAACTACCATCGTGTACTCGATTATACGATAACAATGCTATCATGTAATGGACTACACGATAGCAGTAACAAACAATATGCAAATTTAACAAAGAATTAAGCGTGTATTAAACATACGATAAAACTGCTAGCAATGCACTCATGTAATCGAATGCACAATAGCATTGCTATCATGTGTTCAAGGACACGATAGAACTGCTATCGTGTTCATCGTGTATTCGAGGACATGATAGCAGTGCTATTATGTAATCGAGTACACGATACCAGTTCTATTGTATCTATTGTGTACTTGATTACATGACAGATACATGATAGCAGTTCTATCGTGTCAACACTCCTATCATGTGTTAGGGTAGTGTCGTCGAAAACATGATAGGAGAAAAATCGTGTCCTCGAAGACACGGTCACACGATCCCTCAAATGTATTGTGTATCTGAACAAAATAGAATAAATTAAAACATGTATTTTGTAATTTGTATTGTGTATTTTAATTACAAGTTACAAACTGTGAGTCATGTAACCTACTCAAGGAGAGTCATATCAGTTTGACGAGGGCATACTAGTATGAGTCGCGTAAACAAATACACAAAATGTAAGTATCGTGTAATCACTTACACGATATCCTACAACTATAATCGCAATACTATCCTGTAGTCAAATACACAATAGCAGTGCTATGGTGTCCTTGAATACACGATAGCAGATTCGATGATATGATAGTCATGCTATCGTGTAATCGTATATTCGTGATACATTGTAATCGAATACACGATAGTTGTGCTATCGTGTGTTCGAGGACACAATAACAAATAGCACGTGTATTATATATTCGATTATCGAGGAGTGCTATCGTGTAATCAAATATATAATACACAATAACTTGAAGAGTCGTGTCACAGATGATGATAAATTGAATTCTTACCTTGCTATTCTAAATGCAAGGCCCGATTGTTTCTTTTCTTCACCTCTTAATGATTGCAAGTCATCATATGTCAAATGAATAGGTTGATCTGATGAGGATATCTTCTCCTTATTAACACTGTAAATTCTATCCATATACAACTTGAACACTTCCCTCTTTACTTTCTTTTGAATGTTGAAGACACTTTTCAAATCTTCATTATCCCCCAAGACATATGGTATGCATGGAGATGCTTATGTAATTAGATATTTGAGGGATAGGTTACTCATTACAGACTTGAATCTCAATCTTTTTTCAATTGAATTAACAGATCTACGAACTTCACCCGTCTGTCAATGGTCATCAACTTCACTTTTCCACCAAAGTAAACTTTCATCAATTACAAGCTACATGAACAATCACACAAGTTCCTCCTTCGAATCTCTTCCCCTTGAGAGTCCCTTGCATCTCTTCCCATTTCCCGACATCCCTCCCTTCTCGACCAGTTTTTGGAGCTTCACTGATGACAAAAAATACCTGTCTTCTAAAAGCTCAAATTCAAGCCTGATGACAAGGTCCGTTCTAGCCCTTTGGGTACACGATTGAGCTTCCCTTAAGGCACACGATCTGATTGGAAACAGGGGTGTTTGGTTGTTACATTATTGAATTACTAGTCCTTAATTTTTATCAAGAACCACGTGTAAACGTGGCGATTCCTAGTACATAAAAAACATGTTTTTATTTCTTCCATTATTACCAGTCAGCCCTTAAGATCAGGGAACTTCCTCGCCGATGTGGAAATGGGGACTGAGGGCAGGTCAAACATGAAAGGGCATTTTGGGTTCATTGGCCAGGTAATATGAAAAATATCGAGTTTAAAGATTTAGGAGGATGAAATGGAAAGATTAGGTCCCGAAACCTGGTTATACGAAATGTGACTGAAAAAACGAGGTAATATGGCATCCGGGCTCATTGGTGAGGTAATATGGACAAAAAACTTGAGATACCCCATAGTCTAACGAGATTTGCCGGGCACGTGGGCTCTTGTAGAATATGGTGGGATGAAATGCCACTTTGTGTAACCTTAGCGCACAATTCTGATTTGGCGCTCTTATTGGATTAGGGTGGGGCAACCCCCATGTTTCAAAACAAAAAGATAAAAAACATTTCCTTGTCTTTTACACAATCTATCAAATCATAGGACCACATATTTTTAACCTTCTCGTTCATGAATGAAGTCATAGATGACACTTCTTGGTAGAACATGTGGGCATCTTCTGAAGAAAATCAAAGTAAATATAGAAAACAATATGTAGGCCAAATCGCTACACTTGTAAGTCTCGGCTTCACAAGTCACGGGCAAATGTTGACAAAAAATTGGGCGGTTGAAACTTAAGTAAACCTCTCCGAAGGAAGAACTCCCTCATTATCTCTTTGTCTTGTTCCATTAATTTCCATTCATGTTACAAAGTACAAAACGTGTTGGCCTTGTCAATTAACATCATGAGTTCCTTGTCAAAGCTTCTTGTTCTTAGTCATCTAGCTTATACTCCCTCCGGCCAGATATAATTTTCTTTAATAGATTCTGAAGAAAATTGTATTTATTAAATAAAAACTATATTTATTAAAAGTGACCGGAGGGAGTATATATATTAATATGGTTTGAATTTTCTCTACCATATTTTAGGGCAGTGATAACCCTACATCAGATTCCTACACATTTTCATACACATCAGCTGTGCATGGAAATGTGTAGAAAGTCTGATGTACAAATATCGTTTTCCCATATTTTATCACTAGTGAAGATTTTCAATGATGCACCATTTACTGTACAATTTCCAACTTACACAAGACCAGAGAACACGGTCCAATGTTTGTTTATATATACTCTACTCGTCCTATATTATTAGTCTTCTTTGAAAAATAAAACTGTCTCATATTAATCATTCTATTCATTTATCCTCCTCATAGTAATTAGTAAATGCTGCAAAAGGTTTGACTAATTGGTAAAATTTCGATCTAAATCTCAACGTGCCCGTCTCAAAATAATTAGAAAAATTTTCCTTCCTAGTTAAGTAGAGTATAGTTATAATAACTAAAAGACAGCCTAATAACTGAGGTTGAGCATATCCTAAGCCAATGCCCCTCCCAAAATCCATAATTCATGGGAGTGCAAATAATTTTTCCATGTTTTTGAAGCCCCTCACATCTGTAGCATGCTCCACATACATGTTAAAAGCCCTCTGAAAGTTAATTTTTTTTTTAATTTATGACTTTTTTTAACAATTTAAGAAGTCATAATACTTTACAGATACATTATTCAATGTTTAAAATTGTTGCTTATTAGGTTTTTCCTACAGTCCAGCGGGCTAATCGCCAAATCCCACCATCCCAATCTAGTGGGCCTGAACCGTCTCCCTTCTCCCACATTGGTTCCCCTCCTCCATCCCCTGAACCGGACCGTCCGTGTCAGGATTCCACGCTCAACATATCGTCCACGAACATCTGGAAACTACGGTCGGACGAGCCGCCCTGCGCCACCGCCTCCGCCGCCCTTTCCCGCCACCGTGCCGCCTTCTCCCTCATCTCCTCCGCCCTCGGCCCGTCGAAAAGCTCCGCCACGCACCGCCCCACCTCCGCCGCCGTCGCCTCCCTCATCCGCACCCCCACGCCGTACACGTCCACCAGGAACTTGGCGTCCGTCACCTGGTCCCCCCACTGCGGGAACGCCACCACTGGCTTCCCGGCCGTGAGCGCCTCCAACGTCGAGTTCCACCCGCAGTGGGTCAAGAACCCGGCCACTGCCGGGTGGGCCAGCACCCGCTCCTGTGGACTCCACTGCACCATCAGCCCCCACCCCGCCACCTCGGCTTCAAAGCCCTCCGGTACTCCAGTTGTCTCCGACCCCGGAGCCGGCTTCACCACCCAGAGGAACCTCCGGCCGCTATCCTTCAGCCCCCGGGCCATCTCCGCTACCTGCTTCTCCGAGAGCACCACCACGCTGCCAACCGAGACGTAGAGCACGGAGGCCAGCGGGCAGGCGTCGAGCCATTCGATGCACTCGTCTGAGGACGTCCACAAGTCGCCGCTGATGGTGGAGGTGTCGGTGGTCTGAACGAGCTTGGCTAGGGGACCTATTGGGAGGAGCCTCGGCGGAGGAGGCACGATGGTGATGGAGGCCTCGAGGGCTGGCCGCTCGAGTTCTTCAAATGACTCCACGAGCACACATGAAGAGCTTGAGAGCTTCTCCATTTGCTGCAAAATCACTTTTGTTAAGCACTTGTATGGATTGGAGGGAAGCAAAAAGCTCGGCAAGTCCTCTGCCTTGAGAAGCGGCAGGCCGGGCAGCGCCACCTCGAAGCCCGACCACCCCTCGTCTGTGTCGGGGAAGATTTCCGGGGAGCGGGAATAGTGCCAGTAGGCGGAGAAGACGCCGCAGGACTGCACCCAGAGGAGGGATGACCTTATGCCCATGCCGGCGGCTACGTCGCCCACCCACGGCAAGAACGGGTTGTTGACGACGCAGGCGACAGGCCGGCCTTCGTCGGCCTGGCGACGGATAAGAGACTCAAGCGCGGCGGGGCCAGCGGTCTCTAGCTTCAGCATCATGGGATCAAGGTCGTCAGTGGCCGAAACGCCGTCGTCAAAGAACTCGAACCGGAGGTGGCCCTTGCCGACGGGCATCAGGGCACCGACTGCGTTGCCGGTGGCCTTGGCCATCCTATGGCCGGTGGACTCATTGGTGGAGAAGGTGACCAAAAGACCTTTAGATGCAATGACCTTAGCCAGCCTTAGGAATGGATTTATGTGGCCTTGGCCTGGGAAACACACTAGTAGCACATGCAAGTGCTTCTCCATGAGCTTCTCCTCCATGAATGACTAATGAATTGATAGAGTTGATCAAAGAAGTCCACTTGAATTTCTTCTAATTAGCTCGGTATGGAAGATATTGGATCAAATAGTTGGTAGTGTCAAGGTTTTATAGGGTCTAAGGGTCTGTGCAAGGAGAAATTATTCAGTGTACGCTATGTGACACACAGGATTTGTGAACGCTTTACGCGAGCCGTCCATCTTGAAAAAGATGGCGTGCGCATTAGCCTGCGATAGCGTGTTTCCCATCAATCCTGAGGATGGACGGATCCTGAAGTAGGTGCAAATACTACGCCATCAATCGAGAGAGGATGGATGGCTCCTGTAAACCGTAAATTAAGTGGCGAAAATTCCACGTGGCATGTAGGGCGAGCGAGAGCAGTGACGTGGGAAGAAGGGGAGGATCCCCATACGTTAGGGGAGAAAATTTGAGAGGGACATATTCTAGAAAAGGTCATGTACTGGTTGTTTTGTGCGATTTGTTCACAAGCATTAGACAAGTTGGTTTGTTCTTGGAAGGATATGAAGTTGGGCGGTCTCAGTTTTATATATCCGAAGCTGAGGAGAAGAAATGTTGGAATACAGTGAAGATGATCAGTGAGTGGCTACGGTAGTTGCAACGTCTAATTTTGCTTTCTACGTATTTGCATTCTTGATTGAGGAGCATGCATGGTACAAGTCTAGGGTATAAGTTGAAGTACACGATCCACGTCAATTATCGTACTTTGGACTTGGCTGTTTTATGTGTTAAACAAGAAGTTAGAATAGCTTTTCCAGTATTTGATGGTGTTTGGTAAGAACTAGTAATAACCTTTTTTATATGAGAACTAGTAATAACTTGGAAGAAAAAAGGAATTTGATGTGGTTGTTTGGGACAATCATTTAGCTTTTGAATTAGCTGGTGATCTGCTCTGATTGGCATGTTCTTGACAAGAGAACGCTGATTTGAGAGTACATAGAAGGAAAATGGAATTGACAAGGATCACAATCATCTACAAACTTGAATGGTAAGGAAGTCTGATAACTTGTGTGAAGTTTCAAGTGGGAGTTCAATTAGTCTAAGAAGAAATTTTCACGGCTTGACTGTTTGCTTTCTCATAGTCAGAGGGATGGTTTGCTTTCTTCTGCATGCATGTGGATCGAATCCACAAGAAAGTAAGAAAAACACAAGACCATGTAAGATGACAGAAAGGGCGAATGCACTCGTGTATAAATTTCCAAAAGTTATAGCTGTTAGGAAATAAAATCTTATTTATTCATTTATATATTCCAACAATTACATAAAAAAATCCCTTTTAGTGGTGGACTGTTGAGCGTGTAATATTAGTCATTTCACCAAATTAAATAGGCAAATACTGCTAAATTTTTTTAACCAAAAAGAGAAGACATTTTGAGTGGTAGATAAAAACTGCTTTGTGAAGTGCATAGGTTCTCAAATTTCGAGAGCATTTTGAGAGATTAAGTGCTCACGAAATATTGTGCACCGGATCATTCTCTCAAAAACGATCCAACCTAGGCCGAGGAGCATATATGGGGACCAATTTGATTTCTGGTCCCCTTGTTCTGAAGGGTTGTCCTTCCCCATTCGTGTTCCACACATTGGCCATAGCTACATCAAACAACTCTCCAACCTAGGTCTAGGAGGAGTTTTATGTCCCTTTTAGCAGATCCTTGTGGAGGGCTTTTCCCCTTCTAGGTTTGATTGAGGAGTTCCCTACGCTAATTCTAATTCAAATCAATACTTATAAGATATTTGGCCAATGAAGGCTTCCTAATGTTCTATTCAACGGAGTTGATCAGCATAGCCAAGATTTGATGTGCTTGTTGTGAATTGAGAAGAAATCAAGGCGGAGAAAAAAGAACAAAGAGGGAGGCTAGGGTTTCAATTATGATTAATTGAATGTCAAAATACAACAAACAGAGATATATGTAGTCTTACACATAATAAATAAAAGATAAATTTACCATTACATCTAATAATAACTCTAATATCCCCCTCAAGATGCGACTGTAAGAAACATCGAGAGTTTGTCAACCAAAAAATTAAAATGCGGAACCGTATTCAACTTTGTAAAAAAATCTGTAATATGCATGAACGAGGAAACAAATGGCAAGGTGATAGTGCCATGCGGCAAATGATGATGGGTAAGGTGACAATCAATCTCGATATGCTTGGTCCTTTCATGAAAGACGAAGTTGTGTGCAATCTGAATAACACTCTTGTTATCATGATACATAGGAGTGAGATGAGAAAGAGCAACACCCAAATCCTCAAGTAGCTAATATAACCAAACGATCTCAGTGGTAGTAGAAGTCAAAACACAATACTCAGCTTTTGTGGAAGATCTAAATACGACAACCTACTTCTTACTCTTCCACGAAATAAGAGAATCACTATAAAAGATACAGAATCCAGTGAAAGATTTGCAATCGATAGGATCACTAGCCCAATCAACATCTCAGTAAGCCCACAACTCCAAAGAGGATGTAACACCCGAAAAATCGATATGTTTACTAAAATTGATATTTTAAAAAATTGATCTAAAATGAGAAGTTTTGATGCATGTTTAGATTATTTTTGTTATGTCTTACAATCTGATGTTAAAGTGCACCAAGAAAGCTTTCTAATGCCACTGATTGTTCGCAATTCGAAGTTTTAAGTAAGAAGTTGTGGTCGTTTGAAATTTTATACACGATCGATCACCAGTTAATATGTGATCGATCGGGCCATAGTCAAAACCGAGACCAAGGCAGACGTGATCGATCACCTATGATAGCGATCGATCGTTTTTACTGAAAATTACGATTTTTGGAGCAGCGATCGATCGCCCTTGAAAACGATCGATCGTAAGTACTGTAATTTGGCGAAAGTGAGCAGCGATCAATCGCCTTTGAAAATTATCGGTCATAAGTACTGGAATAACACAAAAAACTGTAGTGATCGATCGCTTAGCGATGCGATTGATTGCATCGACAAAAATCGAATTCGGCAATTGCCAATTTTGTTAAAATTCTAATGGGAGAAGGATATCAAATCCTAACCAAATTGGGAGAGGAAGTCCATCTTAAGATTGTGGAGGATTCCTATTGGAGTAATAGGATTGTGATATGGAAAGATATTCAAGAGAGGAGATACTCTAGAATTGGGTATTTAAACCCAAGAGAGGGGGGTCGGCTTTTGCATATGCACACCAAACCCTAGTGTGACGACTTGTGCTTCTTCTTTTTCCTCCTAGCCACATTCATCTCTACTCCAAGTCCTATTCTTGACTTAAATCCTCTCCATAGCATTGATTAGAGGCGTCGTTGCGAAGGGGAAGAGATGAGCTACGTGTAGAAGGGCGAGACACTCGTAACGAAAGTGGTAGGATGGTTTGTTCTCACCTAATTGCTATAAATTCTTTCAATACATTCTTATGAGAATTATATGATGACTTATATGGTCTTGTTTCTGTAAGTTGAGTTGTGTAAAGTGATTGGATTGATGAAAGATTTCATTATGTTGTGAATTCCAATATGCTTATTGATAATAGTTGATTGTTATATCTTCCTTGCTTGTATGCTAGTTCTTAGATGGGAACATCACATATCTCTTGACCATTTGGAAGTCAGAAAGCTTTATATTGGCTCTGAAAGGTCTGATTTGATTGTCTCATGTGTTCATAGTTGAGCTTCTTGCATTAAGATCTCTTTTATGATAAGAGAATATCTCAAACTGGTTTGTGTAATGAGAGATACATAAAAAGTATGGGACAACTAAATTCCAGAACCTTTAATGGATTGTAATAACCCAAGGAAGGGTGTACCTAAGGCCAATAAGACCCTAGTATCATAATTAAGGGTTAATAAAATGTGATTAATAAATATGATCAAGATTAGGGATCTCGGCTAGTACTATTTCTACGCCAATGATCGATAGTGTAAAAATCATAACTAATTATAGAAAAATCAAAAAAATTAACCATCGGTGATTTTGGAAACTAGATTCATAGGGATATCTACAGTAAAATTTAAGAGTGAAATTTCAATTGTGCCGACTATGGGGACAGTCGGAATTGGGCTGTTTGAACTTAAACAGTTACTGTAATTAGGGTTTAAGTTACTAGTACCTACTAACACTCGACGATATGGTCTAATATGATTAAAGTATCACTAATACACATGGTAAAATATGATGAAGTTTATTACAGTAAGAATAGTTAGTCCAAAGGATTAAGAATATGGGATAAGTCAGCGAGACCGAGAGTCAAATCGTCTTGGTGTCAGATTACAACTTAGTGTTAGTTTGAGTTTCTATTTTGGAGACCAAACGTTCCAAAATCATTCTCCTAATGTAAATTCAGTCTTGTAAGTGGTAAATCCAAGATTTCAGAGATGTTCCTATCTAGGGCTAGGCATGAAGCATGTTGTTTAAATTATGGTTAAAACCCATTGATACTCCTATGGTGAGTAATTTGTTGTTCAAGATGTTGGAATCTTAGCTGTGTCCTTGCAAGGAATTGTATTCTATTGAGAGATATTGATGATGATTATACTCCTTGAGTGAGTCTATTCCAGTAAAAGATACCTTGAATCTCAGAGTGTTGCGACCTTTGTTCTTTTGGTGACATTATTCAGTTTGACCTTGTAAGGATCTCTCCGAAGTGGAGTCATAGTATGTTCAGAGAGCCATTGCTAGATCTTGCGAGATCTCCGATTAATTTTGAACCTCAGTAGTTTAGCCGATGAAGGCATATATGTACGTTTAGATTATATGACATTACGGAAGGTCTACAGTCTCCACCCGTCATGTCCATAAGCACTGATGGGGCAAGCATCCTAGACGCATGACCGGGTTCCTAAGAGAGAACCTCTAGGGTGATAATGGTAAATCAATCACTTGCGAGTGTTAAGTTCAGCGAGCAAAAATTAGAAACTCCTTGCACTTTGGATGCCTGGTGCTATTGGTAAATTGACTATCTTCTCCCTATATTTTGATGTTCGGAGTCTCATCTATGGTAAATTCTCTCCTTACACATGTGATTGTTTGAAATCATTGATATTTGATGTTTTCCCTATACTTGCGAGTTTGGATTATTGTTTGACTTTTCTACTCAGGTAAAGTAAACCTTGAGATTATTCCTGCAGTTATTGAATATTCTTGTTTCTTCTGATTACAACCTTCTTCTTGCTATTGTTATTTTGTTGGTGGGTTTTTACATCCTATTGAGTATTTCGATGAAGTACTCATGCATCCTCTGATGCAGGCGTGAAAAAGAATTGAGTCAGAAAAATTGCAGTGAAGGAAGGTGATGCTGATGCTTTGAAGAAGATTAAGAGAATTTCCTATTGCTTGTTTAGTTTGATAAACTTTATGATTTGTCGGCCGATGTGTGCAATATACTAGATACTTTATTTGATTGATTATTTTCAATTTATCAGTTGTAATAAGACTAAGTATGATCATTTCATTTTTAATTGATGATGTTTGTTGGAGACGGTATAACTGAATTTTTGGATGGTCGATTACACATCCTTTGGAGATTGTGTAATTGGCTGTGGTAAATGACTGATCGGTCGCATGCCCGGGGCCTCGGCCTCAAACTATAGGTATTTTTTATGGGCAGTGATAACCCTACAGCAGATTCCTACACATTTCCATACACAGCTGATGTGTATGGAGATAAGTGGGTGAATTGATGTGGGGTCACATCAATTCACCCACTCATCTCCATACACATCAGCTGTGTATGGAAAATGTGTAGGAATCTGCTGTACAAATATCATTTCCCATTTTTTATGGCTTCCGCACTCCGATCGAGGTTAGAAATCCCAGGGCGTGAAAGATGACGTAGATGGAAGTAAAAGACTATGAAATATAGTGCCCCGAAGATACAAGAGAATACGAAGAACAGCAGCCCAATGAACTGTAGTAGGAGAAGCAACAAACTAACTAACAATGTAAACAGCATGCACAATATCTGGACGTGTAATAGTGAGATAAACTAAGCTACCAACATTAGTGCGATATAATGTAGGATCTAACAAAGGAGTATCATCAAAAGGAGAATACCAAACATTAAGTTCAAGTGGAGTATCAATAGTCCTAGAATATGTAAGACAAGCACACTCGAGGATATCAGTTGTGTACTTGGACTGTAAGAGAAGATAACCCTTAGGAGAGAGGGCTACTTCAATACCCAAAAAGTAACGAAGAGATCCCAAATCCTTCATATAAAAATGACGTGCTAATTCTAATTTTAACACTGAAATCCCATCAACATCATCACCAGTAATAATTATATCATCGATATATAAAGAAAGTAGAATACGACCAGCTGTGGTGCACTTCAGAAAGAGAGTAGAATCATTATCACTGGGGCGAAAGCCAAGAGAAGTGATGACAGTGGAAAACTTTTGAAACAACCCCGAGTTGCTTGTTTGAAACCATATAACGCTTTCTTAAGTTTGCAAACTTCTCCAGGGGGGTACATGTAAACATCTTCTTGAAAATCGTCATTCAAGAAGGCATTTTTAACATCCATCTAAGATATATGCCACTAACGAACAAAGGCAACAACAATAAAAATGCGAACCATAGTTATTTTTGCAACAAGAGCAAAAGTCTACTCATAATCCATATCATACTACTGAGAAAATCTCTTTGCAACCAATCTAGCCTTGTAGCGCTCAACTGACCCATCAGACTTGGTTTTTATTTTATAGACCCAACGCGAACCCATGTGGTAGAGATACCAAATCTCAAGTATCTGTCTCATGCAAAGCAGAAAGTTCCTCAGCCATATATTATATAGCATGTTGCCAAAGAGGATCAAGAACTGCCTCTCTATAAGATTGAGGCTCATAAACGTTGTGAATAGAGACAAAAAATGAAGCAAAGGAACTAGAATAACATGAATAAGTAAAATCAGGCAATTGAGTGCACTTACGAATGCATTGAGGATAGTGAGGATGGGGATCCATGATCTCATACGGGATAGCTGCAGAATGAGAGGAAGTAGTAGGAACATCATAATCATTAGAAACCAAGGTGTCTGTAACTACATAACTAGTAGGAACGAGATAATGGGGACCATGAGGTGGAACAATATTTAAACTATCTTTAGACTCAGAGAAAGGATCAATGTGAATAACATCAGACTTGGTTAGTGTTGTATCTCTTTAATATGCTTAAGGATCTACAATAGATTATGTTGAGAAGACTAGATGAAAGGGGAAAAGTATAGAGCGAAAGGGGAGAACAATTAGATGAAGAGGAGAAGGAAGAGACAAAAGAAAAACTGAAGTCTATTTCTCAGAAGTACTGTTCACGTTGATCGTTTAAAATTAAAACCCTTGCAAGTGCACAAGGCAATTGTACTACGACGAGTATTAAAGGGTTGTCGAACCTCAGGGACGGAGTAATCTTTTACCAAATTCAAGGGAATAAAGTTACAGTTTTTGTTTAATCTAAATAAAGCTATGAACTTTAACTACTAAGTTGAGTTTTAATCAACGCAGAGAATTATCAAGGTAATGAATCCACCACTAGACATGCAATTACTACTCTCAATTATTATTAAGCATAAGTTAACATGATATGGTAATTTGTGTTCTTGATCAGACACACGAATTACTAATGAATTCACTAACGTTCTTGATCGGACACGAAAGTTCATCCACCATTGTGTAATCAATACTATCCTTGATCGGGCATAGAATCAATCACAACTCTATTATAATACAATTAATCTTATCCTTGATCGGGCATAAAATCAATCAGAATATCTAATTTCATTCATAATCAATCAAGTCTATGATCAAGCACTCAAAAGAAACTCATGAAATCGCATTAAGCATGAATCATAATCAACTTTATAGAATTAAACTATTAAGAGTAGCAATACACATCTAGGGCTTCATCAAGCCTTGACAAGGAATTTAGTTACACATAGAAAGAGAGAAAAGAAAAGCCTGTTAATGTAAATCCATCGTCATGAATCCTTCTTCTTCTTTGCTTCAAAAGACTCCTTCTCTTGCTCCTCTCTAGCCTTCAAGGTATGTTCTCTAGTCTACTTTCTAATGCCCAAAACGTTCTCTCATAAGGCCTATTTATAAGAGTGAAGAGAAACCACAAAGTCCCCTTCCAAATTCGAGTCGAAATAGGTCTTATTTCGGTTTGCCGCACACGGCGATCGATCGCTCCGTATTGACGATCGTTCGCTGTCCGATCGATCGCAATTCCTTCGTTATTTTTCTCCGATCGATCGTTTTGCCGATCGACGCCGTATAATACCGATCGATCGTAGTTTCTGTCTTGCGCAATTAAAAAATTCCAGTAGATATGATCGATCGTTTTGAGGTCCGATCGATCGTTTCCTTTAATACACTGCTTTTGCGGCTCTGCCAATCGATCACATTGATAGCCGATCGATCGTTATTACTTTTCATGAAATTCAAATGGCTATAACTTTCTGTCCCGAACTCCGAATTGCACGTGGTTGGTGGCATTGGAAAGCTGACTTCTTAATCTTTAACATGAAGCTTGAATCAGTCCAATCAAATATTTGTACATGAAGTTATGATAATTTAACCATTCAAGTTACTTTTCTCCTTATTTTTGTGTATGACTCTTGTTTCCTACAAAAATCAAAAACTATATTAAAGTATAGTAATTCTAATCAAACACTAGCATAATCATAAGTTTATGAGATAATAGAATGTATATTTCATGTATAGATCACACGTACTGTAGCAGTAGGGCTGAAACCCTATTTATAATCTCAGGCATGTAGCCTTAAAATTGTTTAATTCTACTATAAATAAGAAAGTAATCAAACTAGAAAAATAATAATTAATCCTACTTCAACTAAAATTAACTAAATTAGAAAAGTATTCTAATTAGGTATCATAACATCCCACCACGCTCTGCTTACGCTTTGCCTTCAAGGCGACTAATCAGGAAACTGAGCATAAAATCATCTTCAATCACCCCTGAGAGCCGACTGCGAACTCTGCCGGGATCAAACGGAAAACTTGCGGATGATGGTGGTGGATCTGGGCAACGGTGGTGACATGGCGACGGATCTGGTGGTGGTCGTGGCTCAGTGGCAGTTGAAACACTCGTGAGGGAGAGTGTGCGCATAGAGTCGTGTAGAAGAATGGTCTCGCCATCCACGACCTTCTCGTGGCCGGAGGAGTCAAATATGCCATTTTTCCGGTGGTCGGCTGCTGCATGAACCCAAAAAATTTTAACTTTCCTTAAACAAGCAGTAGACGAAATTTCAAGAGGCAACGGTAATGACAGGACCCATCGTGGAGTGTGTCGCACAGGGAGAAGATAGACAGTTTTGGGCTGCGCCTGAGTGACTTCAACTGTGTTGGCAGCTCTTCGACGGGCAGTAGCGAGGGGTCTTCACCATGATATTTTAGAAAGAAGTGCATGGCAACCTGCGTTTGCACCATGGTTACCCACCACACAAGATGTGGAGGGCTTCGACACCGTGTTCCGAGCTTTCACCAAGATGCAGATCCTGGATAAGCTGTCCGGCGTCCCATCCCATCTCCGTCTTGGCAACATTCGTTCTCTCTCCGCCAGGCCAAGCTCCGCATCCTCCATCCTCCCTTCCCCTATTTCCCTGACTTGGGCGCTTCACATCTCCACGGGAGCTGGTCTGCTAAGTCCATGATGATTCATCTGCTAGTGTTATACAGTCAGCTGATCGCCCTCGCCAGGAGCTTTATCATCACCAGCAATAACCAAGTTCAACAAGTTATTAGGCCGCCACCGTCGTCGCTGATGCTCGCCAAGCCGCTGCAGAAAGTACACGTCTTTGCGCGCTTCTCTTCACCTTCTTCTTCATTACTTCTACATTTTTTGCACTTATACGATGGTTTTGCAGTTTAGTTTTGTACTGTTCATTGGATCACCGAACTGGAAATAGAAATTTAGTTTTTACTCATAAGACAGTGTGCACTTATTTGATGCTTTTGCAGTATAATGTAGTTTCCCCATTGTTCATTGGATCACTGAGCTGAAAAACGAAATTTTCGTTTTGATTCAATGAGACAGACAGTACTCTATTGTCTTGAGATTCGGTTTGTTGTGGATTTAAATAATTTTAATAGAAAAGAACTAGTATGTCCTAGAATGGATTGATTGTATAAAAGCTAAATTGGAGTCAGATTATGGCTTTTTCTTGTACGATTTGTATATCTGATGCTTCTTTCATTGGGGTTTAGCCACATAGCAGCAATAGTTTCCCTGATTTTTTTAGTGAAAATTTAATTATCTTCGAATCATTTCGAAACCTACCACGGATTTTATTCTCTGTGCAAACCAATGTATATAACAATATTCAGTGAATTAAGGGATTAGTAATTGAACTGAAAGCATGTTCAAGTTGATCATTTTATTTTTGGTGATATTTGAATGTTTTTTGGAAACCTTGTATAAGTAGAATATCTACTTGCTTAATGGTTGGGGTCACATAATCTGAAGACTAATTATTATTTGTATCGGACTGCGCCTGCTCTTATTCTGCATTGGTTATTTTCATGGCCCTATATATGTAAACTTGAATGGTATAATGGAATTTTATCCCAGGTACTGAATGGTTCGTTTTTTATTTTTTCGATCTTATCATTTTCAATCTCGTTGAAGATTTTCAAGTTGAATATCTACTGATTTAATGGAGGGGCTGAAGCCAATTTGATGGATGTATCTGATTGCACTTGATCTCATTCTGCATTGGTTATTTTCATGGCTATACTTAATATAAAATTTTATTTCAACTTAAATACTAAATGGCTTGCTTGCTTTTGGCTCAATTTGGATCATTTTCATCATGTTAATTGGTAGTCATTTGAGTGTGTGATCTTCCCCAGTTTCATTTATGATCATTATATTTTTAGCTATATTTGAAGTTTCTTTAAAACATTCTTAAGGTAGAATATATCTACCGATTTGACTGGAGGTGGCCGCATAATTGAGAGCCAAACGAATATTGAATATCTCTGACCACATTTTTTCTTGGCGTATCAAAATTTATTCATTATAGATATAAGTGTAGTATGTTGTAGAATTTTTAACTTAAATAATAAAAGGATTGACAGATTTTCAACATCTTGCGACTTGTCTTTGTTGAACAATTTCTGTTTAGCTACTTTTTCTCTTGTTTTCCTCTTCTTGGTATTCAATTGTACTTTCACTTTTTCGCTGAATCTTGAACGGAATACCTATTCGGTCTTATTTGTCTTTGGAATACACTTTCCGAATCCTACAGAAATATTGTTGTTTTACTATGTTGAAAAATTGCAATACATAATGTTCATGTTTTTGCAAATAAATAATGTCCATGATGTTATCTCACCATTTGAGATGCTTTCCACTTCGGTATTCAAATGTAACAGGCATGCAAAAATAGAACCAACAACTCTGCCCTCTCTCCCTTGGCAGCAACTGGTCATCACTTGCCATGGACCTCTTGGTGCTCGTCCTCGAGCGCCTTCACCTCCCTAACAATGTCCGTTTCGGCGCCGTTTGTAGGTGGTGGAATGCCATCTTCTCCTCCAAGCCATGCCCTCCGGCTAGACACCTCCCCTGGGTCCATCTTCACGATCACCCCGACCCTAGACCGGCATCTCTCTCCTTCTACATCCCCTCGGACGCTCGAGTCTACCACTTCCCTTGCCCATGGGCCGAAGAAGACAATGGCGAAGCTGTTTTAATAAGCCCTGCTTCGGCTCTCACGACTAGTGGCTGATGGTTGCCGCAGGCGGCGACAGCAGCCGACACGTCCTCTACAACCCCAAGTTAAGCTCCCTCCTATTTCTTGGGGAAGCTACCGTAAGGCCATTGTGGTTCCCAGCCTGCCCTTTGGTGAGGGGGACTCACCATATGTTGTAGTCTATTTTAAACTGCCTGAAGGAATAGTTCACATCTGGAGGCCTTGCAATGGTGACAAACAAGGTTGGACTCTGTTTGTGCATGAAAAATTCCCAGATATTAGGTATGCAGATGTGATCCTCGGTGTGATCTATGTTGTGACCTACATTGGCGAGCTCAGGCTGGTCATGTTCGATGCCCATTACCAAGAGTATTCTGATGATTATCCTCCTCAAGCTTGCATTGTAATCAATCCACTATTTTCCCACCCACCAACGCGTCAGAGGAGTCTAGCAGCATTCAACCCAACCTGGTTGAATGAAAGGGGGGACTTATTAGTTGGCCGTGAATTACCTAATCAAATGTTACAAGTATTCAAGGCGAATTTTAGCTCTGGGCAGTGGGAAGTGGTAAAGAGCTTGGCGATCAGGTAATGTTTCTTGACTTGGGTTCGCTCTATGTAAGAGTGCAATGGATGTCCCGGTTATTCAGAGAATTGCATCTATTTTACTTCTCGTGGGAGTGTGTTTGTGAGGTATCATATGGAAGGTAAGAGATATTTTGTAGATTATTCGACATCTATCCTGTCGGCAGATATTTTACAACTTGCCTTGTCCCATAATTGTCCTTGTCTAATTAATTTGTAAGGCAATTATGAAGGGTTAAGTGGAACTCCAGTTTTAGTTATGAATTCATCACTTCGGTGCATATGATCCCCTTTTCTTTCCATTGTCTACTTTTAGCCCATTCTATCAGCCATGTGTGAGCAGCCAATACTAAGTATCTGTGACACTTTTCAGATGCCAATATCATTATTTGATTAATATTTAAGCAGTCTCCCTTATCAAATCCTTTCTCTTTTGCTGAACTATAAAAAACCACCTTTCTCTTTAGCTAACTTAACAGCAGCAAAAGCAGCTTGGGTTTCGAACTCTTCAGACGATCTGACTTCAAGCCCCAGGCTACTCGGGCAAAATAAAAAAGAACCAGTGCAGTCACAGATAACAGCCCTAGCCCCAGATTTACCAATTTAAGCGTTAGTAGCTCCATCAAAGTTTGCCTTGATTCAGCCAGTTGGGAGCTATCCTTGAAGTCACTCGTTAAACATAAAATGTACTCCCTCTATCACTTTAATAGTCCTGCTTTGTTTTTCAAAACTGAACGCATTCATGAATATGGGCGAAGTAGTTGAATAAAAAGACTTTTACTGAACGTTCATATTGAAATGAATACCATCCAAGTGGCTGGCTTCAACTAGACACTAGATACAGAAGGTAGCTTAGATATAGTAACATAGCAAAGTGGATATTTTATTTATTTTTGCGGTAGGGGTGGTTGAACCTAAACCTGCACAAAAACAAAAACCTTTTGACATACCTAAGTTTAGAAACATCAAAATAACCATACCACACCTAAAAATGGCGACTTTCAAAATTTCCTTGGACAAATTAGCATTTCTCCTACACTATAGAGGAACCGGTAAAGTTACAAAAAAGATTTTTTTTTTCTTTCTACAACAATCCAATTTACATGCCCTCGCTGTTGAACACAAGAATGGAAAACAGGCAGTGATTTACTCTTTTTGAAACTTTCTTATCCAAAATACAAGCCCATAATGTATCTTGTAGGGTTGAACCCACTCAAAATTGCTGCAAAACAGCAGGTATAATTATAGTACCCCAATCAAAAAGAAATTGTTATAGTAATTATTGCATAAGCAAATAAAAAATATTTTATGTGAATACTTACATAGAGGAGAAAGAACAATCATGATACCAATCGGGTACAAGAAGAAAGTAGTCCTCTCCAAAAAGGGTAACACTAAAAAATTAGCCAAATAAGTAAACATCATGATGAAGTTTGATGTCATAAAAGTAACTTAGACCTTCAGCCATTCAAATTTCATAAGTAAAAGAAACCCTTACCATCATATCCTAAAAAGTTGAGGTAATGGTAATAAGAAAGAGTTGCCATAAATAACAAGTTCGAGAGAAGGACAGGGATGAAGCCATGAGCAACTAAAAGAGGCGACAGGAAGTACTGGATTACTGAAGAAGATACCAAGTCAGTATATATACAAATATGAAGATCATTGCAACAAAGATCATATTTAGGCCCACAAATAAAGAAAGCAATTACCATATAGTATGACAAAGGTCGGGAAGAAAGAGTTGCAGTGCACATCAAACGCATACAACCTTCACAGTCCCCCCCCAAAAACTCATCAGCATTGATAAAAACATAAAAACTTTCAAAAGGAGTCAATATTTAATACAAGATAACAAACTATATAGGTAGACATGGGTTTACCATTCAACACGTTGTTCAACCACATGAATATTTGATGTTTCCTCACGAAGATACGAGTTTGTAATAAACCTCCACAGAACAACAAGAAAATTTTGATTACTACATGACATAGCATATCTATTTGCATACACTTTGACTTCCCAAATACTTTCTGCAATGAATTCAAGTCTGAGATGACTGATAGGAGGGTTTAGTGAGATTCAAAATGATTGGAATTTTACGGGTCTTTTCAGCCCCACTTCAGAAAAAAAGAATTTGAGGTTTTAATTTTTGCTATGAACTCTGGAAAGAATTCTAGCCACTAAAAAGACAAAAACTGGCGTATACAAGTTCAAATTTCTAGGAAACTAGTTTCAAGAACCTGTTGTCAGTTCTAATTGAACCATCCATTATGTGGTAGTCATTCAGTGTTTTTATTTTGACATGCTCCTAAATATAGTAGACGCTGTCAGCCTTTAACAAAAAGACTTTGAGGTTTGAGAAATTTGAGTGCTTGATGGTATAAATTAAGTCAACAGCTAACAAGAAGAAAGGAGAATACTTCAACCCATATTTCTTTTCATTTGTAAAAAACATGGTTCCACAATTCTAGCTCACTTTCTATAAACTATTAATTAAGAAACTAAAGAAATCCTCCTTAGGGCACCAAAAGTGGAATCTACACAAAGAAGTAATCAGCAAGAAGACAATTAAACAAGGAAGCAATCAAGATCATCTCCTCTATAAGAGCTATAGCATAATTTCAGACATAAATCTATGCAATTAACATTATATCGTACGCTTTTTCTTTTATTCCAAGAGGAGACTTACCAGCAACATGTAGCTAGTATTACTCCAATAAGCAAGAAATGAAACAGAACCACGGAGAAAATGGTAAATATTGCATGTGACAAGCTCTTATCATACCTACAAGGAAAAGAGGGAACTGTTCAGTTTCTAGCAAAAAATAAGTGACAAATAACTAAATAAATGTTGCCAGTTATGTATAACCAGCAGAATGAAATCAGTTAAACAACAATCATGTTACAGTCAAAGGAAGGCCCTTGCAAGGAGAATTGGGAAGGGCACCGTACACAGAGAAAGAACTGGCCACCATAAAACCTTACAAGTACACAAAATAATTTTCACGAAATAGACCTACGCAGCACAATAAGCTGAAGTTGCAACAGCTAAAAGCAAAGTGCAGATTACGACAAAAGCAGGATCATCCCTAGCCCACTGATTTTTTGTTTCTGAAAAGAAAAACCACAAACTTGGTCATCTTCTACAACATCGATCACATTTATGTATGGTACAGTGAATCTAAACCAAATTAGTTTCAATGATTTCTCTGATACATTCAACCAAAAAAAAGACAACTGACAGACCAGTCTGACAGGAAACACAAAATAGCATGATAATTTTAAGTAAAAATCATATGTAACAACTGAACTCAGACCTGAAATTGTGAAATGCAGCATCGAATTCCCTTTTTTTTGGCTCCAGGTCAACATGTTAACCTTGATTAATTTCAGATGCATGATAGTGCATTTTACGGATTGCTAAGAAATCCTCAGATTGCATATTGTTTAGGAAATTCACATAATATCAGAAAAATAAAGTGTTCCACTGTCATCATAAATACATTTAGGTCGTAGTTGAACTTTGATAATGCAGGCACATACAAGATGCTAATCAACGGCCTAGCTCAAATAACTGTTGGATTTCTCTTATATGTTTTAATGTGAAACATGCTAAGACAATACCTAATTGATGGCCATGGTAATAAAATTTTCAAGAATAATATCATCATCATCAAATTTTGCCCAATCATTTGGAGACGGAAACAAGGACACTGCACAGCCATTGGTTCAATAATGGACCATTTCCACCTTCAACATTTCTTTATCTTGAGAAGTTTTGTTTGTTCATATCCCACTCCCAAAAGTTCTCCTCAGTATTCTTCTCCTCCTTTCAGAGATCTCCGTAGATCACAAACTACATCTTCTCAGAGATAGCAGGTTTTAATGCAGAGATCACTGGATCAAGAGATTCAATAGATGGCATTGAATTTCCATCTGCAGAGAGTGAGTCGTTAAGGCAGTTTTTCTTCATTAATCTAATTTCAAGACATCTAAATATGAATAAAAAAAAGCTAATTATCCTGTTACTATAAGATTGTTGAACTTGTATTATTGATGATATGGATCTTTCATAGACACCATTTGTCTGTAATGTATAATCTCAAACGTTGCCTGAAGCATGTACTGGGAGTTAGTAATTGGACTTTCATCCGTCAAGAACCGTTGCATGTGTAGTAAACTCACAGCTTAAACCAAAAAGGTACAGGCTGATGTGTGGCATGAGACTTACGCTTGTGATATTTAGTGTGCTGATAGCTTCCTCCAATGTAAGTTCACATGCAAAAATTGTATACAAAGAAGAATCAGCAGAAGAGAATAAGTACTAATTTAGATAAAGTCAGCGAATAAAAAAAGAAGTCTTGTCTCATCCTCTATAGCTACATACATAGTAAGAGCTGTCACATGTTTGATGTGAAAGCTATGTCACCATTCGAAATGAAACTTATACATACACGCAACACTACTAAAAAGAAATTCAGTTTTTCCATTAATGGCTACTAGCATAAATGGGTTTCTTCAAGAAAAATTGGGATATGCTTTACTCATGATATAAACAACAGATATGAAGATTCATTGGCAAGCTTTAGTTTTTCTAATGCTCAAAAAAGTGTTTTATGCCTAATATCCATATTCTCTTTCAGCCATCATCTTATAAATAAAGCACATGCAGATAATACAAGTTGTTAAATATCATCTCATTATTTTCACCCGAGAGGTTGCATCAAGAGTGCATCTTGCATAAAACCAACTAAACATGCAAAGAAAAGATACATACACAACTTTTGGTGAGGTGCAGAGGTGAAGCATTTGCCAGAACGTGTACTCAATGTCCATTTGTTGCCACTGCAAGGCACCCAATAGTCAAAGAGCTCATGAAATCCGCCCAGATTTCTAATGAGTAAAACAATATATCAAATTACAATCATGTTTCCAACAATAAGTGCTACTTGAGATCCAGAAACCTAAGTCTATGAGGCTACAGAGATGTATATAACAATAACGTGCAATTTGTCATTATCCTAAATATCTAGTCATTTGCCAATCTGCAGCAGTAAAGGTATCTGCTTCCTTTTGCGTTGCAAATTTTAATCAAATAACCCTAGTTTCCCATTTCCAGATATAGTGACAAAATCATTGTCACTATCAGGTAATTTCATCTCCACAACGGTCTTGTTGGTACTTTAAATACTTTCAGACAAAATCAGTAAAGACTTGAACTCCATCTAGCGCTCTCTCTCCCTATCCTTTGGAAGGAAAAACAACCGGCGAACATCCTAACCCCTCCATGCTCAATTCTCCCATATAATTCACATGGATATCCTCAAATACCATCAGACACTAAAACTAGTCATGCCATACAAAGATTGTTAATATTTCGTACGCCTCTCTCCCAAGTCCCAACAATGCAGTCTAAAGCAAACATACCAATTCCAACAAACTTAATGCTCATAAACTAAATGTAATTTCATTACATACATAAAGATTAAACCAAGTCCAACAAAGAATGAGAAAATGCAACTGATAAAAAAAAAGTAACACGAGAATCTCAAATTTTGAACATTTAAACCCACTCTCATCATGTCCTGACATAGTGTATACAAACTCCGACCAGAGAATCAGAGATTGCCTCTACAGTTTCATCCCAATTTCATTCTAGAATCTGCAAGCCACGATCTATAAGAGAATCCCCTTTTTTCTTACCCAAAACCCAACACTGCTAAACCCATTTGACCATTTTCACTTGAAATCAAATTCTGAAGATAAAACCCCACATCTGAAGCGGAAATTTAGGGGGGGCGGGGGGGGCGGAGGAATTGGGGAGGACCTTGACGATTCGGCGGAGGTAATGGGGGAGGGCGGAGCTGGAGCGGGCACCGGCTGGCGCGCGGCCCTTGGCGGAGGTCGGAAGCATCGGAGCGGCGACGGATCTGAGCTCGTCGGATTTGGTCTTCCTCCGTCGGCGTCGCTGCTCTCCCGCGGAGTGTATGCTGCAACCTCGGCGGCGACAGCCCGGTCTGGCCTGTTTATTGAGTCTATGGGTCGAGGGAAGTGAACCGGGCCGGACTCCTCGAGTCAAAACGGCCGAGATGACAGGGTAGAAAAAGCTTAGCTTATGGAAATAGTTAAGTGCGCTATAGCTTACAAGCGTTGGCGTGAAGTCATAGCTCCTGCTTTCTTTTTTGGGGAAATTATATAATAAATTATAATAAAAAAAATTCAAAATGACACACTATAGCAAATATTTTCCAAAATGGTACTCTGACAAGCCACTAGGGCTGTCAATTTTGCCCGATGGCCTGACCCTACCTAACCCGCAAAAGAGCGGGTAAGGGCTTAGATTTTGAGGCCACGGGTAGGGCTCGGGCCTCAAAATCCATCCCATGGGTAGGATAGGTCAGGCCCGGGCCTGGCTAGAAAAAGCCCGAAGGCCCGACCCTACCCAAAAGCCCAAAAGTCGGGTGAGTCGGGCCGGGTCAGGGTGAGTCGGGGACTCGGGTGATATAAAAAATAAAAAAACCCTAACACTCTCCCCCGACAGGCAACCGCCGCTCTCTTCCCCGACCGTCGCTCTCCCCCGACCGGCGACCGCCACTCTCTCCCCTGATCTCTCTCTCCCCCAACCTCTCTCTCCCTGACCGGCGTTCTCTCCCCCTACCTCTCTCTCCCCCGACCGGCGACCGCTCTCTCCCGGTGACCGCCGCTGCTCTATCTTGGATTTTGAGCGAGTTCTGAGCCTCTCCCTCGACGGCCGCCGTCTCCTCTGCCGGTGACAGTAACATCTCCTAAACTTACTAATTGTTTGGATTTGTCATTTGTTGGTCATATGTTTGAATTTGTTATATGTTAGCAATCTGTGATTCTGTTATTTACTCACTAATTGCCTATAATACTTGTCTTCTCTTTGTTATTTGTTGTCATCTGTTTGAATTTTTCATCTGTTGTCATATGTTTGAATCTGTCATATGTTAGCAATCTGTGATTCTGTTATTTACTTAATAATTACCTATAACACTTGTCTTCTCTTTGTTATTGAGTATTTGATTTCTTATCTGCTTGTTCGTCGAATTTAGTGTAGTAGATATGTCTCACCACGGTAGCGAATCTTTGTCCTTCCCACATCTATCACTAGCTGCACATGTTAGTTCTTCCAATCCTTGCACCTCTTCTACACCCCCCACCATTTCAACACCAATCAATTCTTCCACACAAGAAGCCTCTTCAACGCCCACCCTCACACCTGTTGTGCCCTAAACCCCTAGCTCTACAACTCGCCCTGCTGCTCTCCATTCAGAATTAGGAACATCTAATGAGCAAACTAGAAAAAAAAACGTAGTAGGGGTCGATTATTTGTTTGGGATCATTTCCAAAAAACCTTTGATAAAAATGGGAAAAGAGTCGGGGCAGTTTGCAATTATTGCAAAAATATCTTTGTGGGATTGGGAACTGATTGCACAACTCATCTTAAAAGGCACTTTGATAGTTGTCCAAAATGACCAAACATGGATCCTAAACAGCCACTCCTTACTACTATTTTTGGTAAAGTTTCTACTTTTAAATTCAATCAACAAGCTTGTAGGGAAGCTCTTGCAAGAGCAATTATAGTGCATGAATACCCTTTTAATATTGTCACACATAAAGATTTTATTCATTTTTGTCAAGTTATGCAGCCTCAGTTCAAAATGGTTTCTAGGAACACAATTAAAATGGATTGCTAAAAAATTTATACAAAAGAGAAAGCTGCATTGATGAATGTTTTCCAAAACCTTTCTTCTACAGTTAGTATTACTTCTGATTTGTGTACTTCAAATCAAAGGTTCAATTATATTTGTGTTACCGCGCATTATATTGATAGGGCTTGGCATCTACAAAAGAAGATTATTAGTTTTACTAGAATTCTATCCCGCCATACTGGAGTGGCAATTTGTAATGCTATTAAAGCCATACTAGTAAAGTGAAAAATTGATTGTAAAATGTAACATCCGGAAAATTAGTAAGTATCTTAAAACTGAAATTTGACCCTCTTAATGATTGATTTGACCGTGTGGTGCTGTGTTTAAATTAAAGTTGGTGAGAAGAGCTTTCCAACGACACCAATTTTGTGTGATTTGGAGTTCGGAGTAAAAAGATATGGGAAATTGAATAAATATACCCGTAGATGCGATCGATCGCAATAAAACGATCGATCGGCATTTTGAACACGATCGATCGGCTTCGATCGGATACGATCGGCGCCATCGCGCGATTGGTAATCAGGGCAGGACGATCGATCGCCGTATTGCCCGATCGATCGCCAGTTGCGGTTTGGCGAATCCTAACCTAATTTTGAGGCGGATTTGTTTGGGAAAGATGTCATATCCTAACTAAACTTATATTGCACGTTCCTAGGGTGATTTAGGGACTCTCCCATTGGTGGAAAGTGCCCAAGATATGGTAGAATTGATTGGGCAAAGATCTTCTAAAAACTCTATATAAACCCATAGAGTCTAGGCTTGTGCTTTTGAAAACTAAACCCTAGAACGTCCAGAGGCTTTCCCCTCTCCTTCCCACGTTCATCCCTCTCTTAGAAGACCTCTTCTAGTGGGAATTGCTCAAGAGCTTGGATCGGGAAGCTTTGAAGGAAGCGGAGGAGACGAACATCGCGTAGAAAGGCGACGTCTTTTGGTGATAAAGAGTAGGATGGTTTTTCCCTCTCTTCTTATTCTTTTCTCACATTATATGATGAGTATTCTTACTGATTTTCTTGGAGTATTGCTTTGAATCTTGCGGGATTAATGATTTATGTCTTGTCTTTCCATGTGTATTGCGATACATGCATATATGCCTTCATGCTTCATGTCTAGATGGTAAATCACATCAAAGATGGATGCTTTATTAATTATTACAGAAGATAAAAGTTCTGATATTGTTCTGATTATGATGTCTAATGATTGAATCTTATGCTTTAATGATCGATTTGCTTAAATCGACTTAATTGAAAGATATTCGGTCTAAGGTTGTGTTATATGGGGAGAAACATGATAAAAAGGGAATCTTTTTGTAATTCTAGTTAATTCCAGGATCTGTAATTGATCTAGGAGGGGAGTACTATCATCTATCATGAGTATAATATCATCTATAAGTGGTACGGTATAAGTTAATTAAAGTTTAATCAAGTTTCTCACTTTCGGCCAGAACTGTTTCTGCACGGACAGTCGACAGTGAATAATTCATAACTAATTCATATGATATCAGAAAAATATAAAACCGGTGGGGTTAGAAACTAGACTCATAAGGGTACTCTCAGTAAAAATTTCAGAAGATAATATTAACTGTACAGAGTCTGAGAGCCGCCGGAAGTGGACTGTTATGCAAAAGACAGTGAGCAGAATCCAAGTGAAAACACTAAGTACTTAAGTAAAACCACTTAATAAGATGTGAAGATGATATGACGTGCTAGTAACCAATACTAGACTATATCCTTATGATTATCACAGTAAGGTTGGGTTATGGTTAATATGATAGATGGGTGATACCTATGTTAAGAATACCGTAATCGTGTATTTGAAGATAAAGCGTTTGTGTCGGTTTGAGGTTCCATTTGGAATCCAAATCATCTAGGACTCATTAATACCTTGTCTCTGATTTATATATTTCAATAAGACCTATATGATTTCCATCTAGGGCTGAGCATGAACGTATGTATGGATTGTGTTATTCTCTTTGTGTGACATTCCCACTTATACTCTGTATGTGAGTCTGTTCCGGTGATTGATACCTTATGTGGTTAGAGCGTTGCGGCCTCTATTTATTTGAATTATTATTCATCATGATTATTTGATTGATTCCTCCACTAGAGGTCTTGCGGGATTTCTCCGGAAGTGGATTCATAGTATGCTCAAATTATGCCATTGCTTGATCTTGCGGGGTCACTAATATTCGTGGTACTGCGGTTCCACACTGCCCAAAAAGAGGCAACATACGTACGTTAGATTGTTGACATTACGGAAGGTCATCAGTCTCCGCCCATCGTGCCCGTAAGCACTGGTGGGGCCAGCATCCTAGACGCTTTGCAGGGTTCCAAAAAGAGGACCCCTAGGGTGGTTCTGGTATAGTCACTTGCGGGTGATCGGTTCAGCGAGCAGAAATTGTACTCCTTTCACTTTTAATGTCTGGAGCTTTTTAATATGATTATCATTCCCTCCTTACTCATATGTGTAGTAGGAGCCTTATTGTTGTTTTCCTTACTTGCGGGTTGGAATTATTATTGACTAACCTTTCAGGTGTATAAATCCTTGGTTTAGTCCCGATGTTGCGGCATCTTCATAAACCTTTGTTATTCTTATCCTATTCATATTGTTTGTTCTAATTCAGTGGGTTTTTACATCCTACTGAGTGTTTCTATGAAATACTCATGCATCCTCTGATGCAGGCGCAAATGGAAATTGAGAGCAGGAAGTTGCAGTAGTGAAGCGGTCGCAGGAGCCGTGAAGATTTAGAGTTTATATTATTTGCTTTGCTTATTTTGATGCTTATGACATTTAATGGCAATTGTGTGCCATAGATTTATAGGTTTATTTGATTTGACTTTCTTAAATGGATTATCAGTATTATTAAGTAAATTTCCATTCCATAGTATTCATTAATGTTTGTATGTGTATTGCACTGATTATGGGCATGACCGATTACACATCCTTTTGAGATGATCGTAATTGGTGGTTAATTCGACAGTTCGGTCTCGCGCCCGAGATTCTCTACCTCCAAATGTATATCATTGATTGGCTTCCGCACTCCGTTCGAGGTATGGGATTTCGGGGCGTGACATAAAATATCTACTATTACTTTAGATAATGTAGCAAATAATGATGTTGTTCAAAGAAATCCCATAAAGGATCTTAAAAATGAGGGGTCTCTTCAGTTAGAAGGCTCTCTTTTTCATATACGTTGTGCTGCCCATGTGCTAAATCTTATTGTGCAAGTTGGACTAAAAGAAATTTTAGATGTAATTGTTCATGTTCGTGAGTCTGTAAAATATGTGACGGCCTCCCCTTCCCGTCATCAAAAGTTTGCTGAGCTGATAACTGAATTGGGAATTAATGTGGGAAAGGTGTTAGCTTAGATGTTACCACTAGATAGAATTCTACATATTTAATATTAGAGTTTGTTTTCCCATATCGTGATGTATTTAAAAGACTAGAAGAGGAAGATTCATCTTATAAACATAAACCTTCTGATGATGAGTGGGAAAATGCCACCATTGTTTGTAAGTTTTTGAAGCGGTTCTATGATGTAACAAAATTATTTTGTGGTGTTGATTATCCTACAATTTATCTATTTTTGAAGGAAATATCTACAATAAAAAAGATTATACTTGGAGGTACAATTTCCACGGAGTATTTTCTCAATTCCATGTCCTACAAAATGGTAAGTAAATTTGATGAATATTGGAGTGATATACCTGTTATGTATGACATTGCTTTGATCTTGGATCCTAGATACAAGAGGAAGTTGTTGAAATTTTATTTGGCCCAGCTACATGGACGAGAGTTGGGGCACTACGTTTTGAAAGGAGTATAGCTTTGATGCAATTGCTGTTTGATCAATACAAGAACAAAATATCTCCAGTTGTGGATAAGGCCTCAACTGAGGTTGTAATTCCTTCAAATATGAAGAAGAAATTCAGCAATAGTTGGAAGAAGAAGGATATGCTGCAAACAATGACAGCGACAAATCTGAGCTGGAGTTGTACTTTGGAGGGAGCCTAGAAAACAAAGACATTGACTAAGACATTCTTTCTTGGTGGAAAGTTAATTCAGCCAAGTTCCCAATATTGGTTGCAATGGCTCAAGACATTTTGGCTGTTCCTATTACTACTGTTGGTTAAGAGTCTATGTTTAGCACTGGTGGGCGTATTTTTTACCAATACAGAAGTTCTCTCTTGCTTGAGACAGTTGAATGTTTAATTTGTATTCAGGATTGGTTACGTGGCAAGACGGTTGTTGGTTTCGATGATTTGGATGATGAATTTAATAGTGACAAGAGTGAAATAATCGGAATCAAAATAGCAGATAGCTAAGGTATGTTTTTTTATTTTTATGTTCAAAGGTTTTCTAAAATTGGTATTTCAAATTAGCTTTTAAAATTTTTATTTTTTATTAAATGCAGTTTTCAAAAAAAAGTTTTAACTCCGCCGTTGCCGGGGACCGGATGAGAAAGGAGGGGAACCTTTATTTAGTAGTGCTAATTAGAGTGAGAGGAATGTTGTTGATTGGTTGCCCCATCAGCAACAATTAAGAGAGCAAAAGAGCATAGAGTTGGAGGATGAGAGCCTAGAATTCATTCCTTGTTATTCATGTTTGGCATATATTTTTTTGGTGAATGATTAGCTGTTCGAATTGTTGTTGGACAGGTTGGGAGATGGAAAGAACCTATTGTGGAAAGAGCTCGCCGCCTACTCATCGGGTCGCCTGCCTATTTCTAAAATTGGTATTTCCCACGAATTGTTGTTTTTTTAGAATTGCATTTTGAACTACTTGACTATTAGGGTGCTAATTGTTGCTATCTAGGATCGATGTTTGTTAGTTGTTGCTATCTATGATCGATTGTTTGTTAGTTGTTGCTATAATACCCGAAAAATTTTGTAAGTTTACTAAAACTGCTATTTTAGGAAACTGTTCTAAAATAGGGAAGTTTTGCTGCCTGTTTTGAAACCTTATAATCTGGTGTGTTGATTTGGTTTAGTGATGCTTATAGAAGAGTGGAATTGATAAACCTGATTAGGCAGTACACCAGGGTGTGAGGACTAGCCCTGGCGCTGGGCTCAACCTGGCGCTGAGGCTGGCCTAACGCCAGGAGTGGGACCAGGCGCCAGGGTGTGAGTTCATGTGTAGAAACTCATTTGAATATTTTGAGTTATTAAATTGAATTAGTAATGTGGTACAAGAGTTATGCAGTGCTTTACGACACACTTCATTTGCGGGACATCGAAGCCATCCATCTGTGTGCCATGCACCAGGCGCAGGAACACCTGAGGGCTAGAGCCACGTGGGCACAGCGCCCAGGGCATGGTGCACGAGTTGGCATGATTTGGTTAGGAGAGAGAGAATCATGGTGAAGAGGGAATTTCGAATTCTTTACAAATCTGGTTTTAAAAGGAATAAATATCTAGTCTAAAAATCTGATTTGTGTATTAATTGATTTGTGATTCTTTCTAATTGGAATTTAAGGAATCTAATAGAAGGAGTTTTGGACGTGATTGGTGGGGCAACCTAGCTAGTTACCAATTAATCTTCGGGCACGCCATGTGGAGATAAGAGGGAGTAAAGTCGGTTTTCAAATTAGGAGGTTACAACCCTAATTTAAATATCTAACTAATTGGATTTAAATACCTACTAAAAGGGGATGGTAACTGATTTGGATAGTGGGTGACCACGTCCAAAATAGATGGCCCTTCCTTTTTGTGGACGAAATTGTGGCTTTTGATTGCAAGGAAATCAATGGTGTGAAATTGGCTTAAATAAGGAAGTTGCCCTAAGTGGAAAATGAAGGTTTTGAATCACCCTAATTAGGGGGAAACCCTAACTAATGGTGAGAAAATTAAGGGAGCACGTCCTTGTGATGGATTATGGGCTAGTGTTGGGTGGATCATGGCCCTTGGATGGGGTGTGAATCAATGGTGAAGATTAATCATGGTAATTAGGGTTTGTGCTATTTAAGCACACCGTTAGAGTGACCGGCCACTCTTTTTCTTTTTGGTCGTCTTGGGAAGAGTGCAACCAGTAGAGGTCTCATCCTCACTTCTCCTCTTTCGACCAGCAACTTTCTTTCCTTCCACAAGGGATTGTGGTGGTGGTGATTCGACAAGAACGAGGGTGGTGCAATCGGTGATCGAAACTCTCGTAGAAGTTTCAAATCGTCAAAGAGGTAGGATGCACTGTTTTTACCACAACTTGATTCTCTGAATTCTCATGAGTATGATTCTTCTTACATGCTGAAATAATGTTATGATGTCGACGATTGGATATTAATATGGTTTCACGCAAAGTATTGTCTTGAATATACACGTATGCTTAATGCATGATAAAAAAAGTTTCTTTTGTGTATCACATGGTTGCTCTTCACGTACAAGCCCTAGAATGCATTCCCATGAGGCTATACTATTCAATCTTTGTCATAACTTGTTGTTGTGTGTCATATCTTGTTCTGTCCAGTGAAATATGGCAGCTTTATTGATTGATCGAGTCGTCTCATACTATACTAGGACTCTCGATCCAATTTTGATAATCGATTGAGATTCCTATACAATTCTTCATCTAGTTCTTATGAAATTGAATACTATTGTCTCTGATGTTTTCAGTTTACCTTCTGGAATTCATGTCAGCATGTATTGGTGTCAACCAACATATGTGATTAATTGTCTTACTTGAATTCTTTCGGGTTTTGGTGAAGATATGGTTATATACTCTAATAATCTTACAAGATATGTACAAAGGGTTAGAAAATTCTGTGAAATCAGAGTTGAAGAGGTTCTGTAAAATACTTATAGAGTGGATTCTTTATGTCAATAAGTAGTATTAAGTAATTAATTATGAGTTAATCAGCAGATAATTAAAATGGATTAAGATAACTGCTCTTGGCCAGGACTATTTCTGCACCAACCAGCAGAGAACGGAAATTCATAAATAAATTTATACAACTCAAAAAATTTTGAAATTGGATGGCTTAGAAACTAGACAGATAAGGCTAACTGAGATAAAAATTTCAGAATTTAATACGTACTGGATAAGCAGTGGTAATGGTTAGAATTCAGCTATTGTGCATGGGGCAGAACACTGTGTGCATGTTAAAACCCTAATTAAGTTGTATACTATACGCTATAAGTATACATATACGTAGTAATACGACCTAATTATTATATAGTAAGACTTTGAGGGTACAGGGTACTGTAATATCAAATTATATGTGTATAAACAGTGGGACATGGATTCTGTCCGAAATTAATTGTCTTATTGTGTCTAAATCCTTGAGCGATCTATCGTTTCAGGGATTCTCTCGTACAAATCCAAAGATCTTGTATACTACATTTGACCTATTCTTGATAGTGGTGACCTCGTATTCTGGTTCATGGGAATTATCATATCTAGAGGCTAAGTACGTGAAGTGATTCAATATCTCGATTCTTGATGAGTCATGGTTGGAGTCATCTGATGTTGATCATTCTAAGAGTTTTAAGTACTCCGATGTGAATCCATTCTGATGACCTTGATAAAGTTATTGTCTTACTCCTGTGAGAGTCTATTTCTTGATGATTATGGTTTGGGTCTCTGTTTGAGAGAATCCTTGTTAATTCTAGACAAATTCAGTTCTATGTAAACTGGTTCTCCACTAAGAGTTTGATGAATGCTCTTAGATTGGAATCATAGTATGCTCACGAGCCATTGCTAGATCATTGTGGTCTCAGATTACATTATGAACCTCTGTAGTTCAGCCGATGACGGCAACACGTGCGCTTTAGACTGTATGATATTATGGAAGGTCTGCAGTTCAGCCCATTGTGCCCGTAAGCACCGATGGGGCCAGCATCCCTAGACGCATGGCAAGGTTCCTCTGTAGAACCTCTAGGATGATCTGGTATTGATGTCCATAGGGGAAGTGGACTGAACAGAGAGCAGAAATTGTTGTCTCAGACACTCTGTATGTTTGGAGTCATTATTCTTATTGATCTTCCTGACGCTCTGTACTTTTGGGATCTGAGTTATGTTTATTCATTCTTGACCGTTGATGGTCCTTGATAATGATTATTGTGTAGGTAAGTGAACTTTATATTTACTCAACCTGATCTTCTTAAATGTGTCTTTAATTCTCATTTTGACAGTATTCCTATTATTATTACATGTTGTGGGTTTTCTTGGCTCCTACTGGGTATTTTTTTTCGAAATACTCATGCATCTCTCGATGCAGGAATCGAAGTGGAAAGGAACTAGCAAGGTACGTGCAATGGAGCCCGATGGTGGGAAGTTGATAGAAGTGAATCTAATTATTGTTTTTAATTTTCCGTTCGTGGAGAACTGATCAGCCTGTGTGCTGCATTTTTTTAAAGTAGATGTTTGATGTTTTGTGATAATCGTGTTATTGTAATAGAGTAGTTAAACTTGAAGTTTGTTATTATTTAAGATTTTTGTAAAACGGAAATTGGTTAAGCATTCTGGAATGAGAATGTTATGTGATCGAGTATTCGGTCGCATCCCGGGCTTTAGCCTCATGACCTTAAATGAGTTAGTGCTTCCGCACATTATTCGAGGTTCTGAAATTTCGGGCGTGACAGTTGCTATCTAGGAATGATATTTGTTAGTTGTTGCTATTTAGGATCGATGTTTGTTAGTTGTTGCTATCTAGGATCGATGTTTGTTAGTTGTGAATATCAGGATTGTTACAGGTGTTTGTTATAATTTTCTTTATTATAGTTATTATTTATTTTGACATGAGAACCAACCTAAAATAAAAATATAAAAATTATCGTATTTAAACATGACTGTCGTCTCCTTTTGGCGTTAAATCGTGTATAGTTCCAATATATCATACTTGCGTTCGTTTAGGCTCTTCAAAAGCCCGAAGCCCAACCCTAGCCCGACTAGGGTTAGGGTCGGGCTGAATTTTAGAGGGCAACTTAGGGCTAGGGTCGGGCTAGGGCTAGGGTTAAGTTTGTTAGGGCTAGGTCCAGGGCCAACCTCTGGCCCGCAAAAGCGCGACCCGTTGACAGCCCTACAAGCCACGCAGGTGCCCACGTAGCACAGGCGCTTGCGTGGCTTTTTTTTTAATTAAACCAAAAGAGGCGTCGGTCCGAGTTAAAGGAGAACCGACGACTTTCGGTGCCTTAATCATTTTGGTCCTATTTTAAATGGGCCGTCACTTCAACGATGCATATCTCTCTCATTTCTAATCCGTTTTTGCCAAAAAAAAATTCATTCTTCCTTATTTTTAGTGCTCTTTCTAGTCATCATGATATCACAATGATGTTGAGCCATCACATACTATTTATCATAGTTTTTATGATATTTTTTTCGATAAATAGCATGCAATGGATCAACATCTTTGTGATATTATGATGACCAGAAAGAGCTCTAAAAATAAGGAAGAATGAAAAAAAAGGGCAAAAATGGATTAAAAATGAGAGAGATGCATCGTTGAAGTTATCGCCCCTTTAAAATGGGACAAATTTATTTTGAGCTATTTTAGTGGGTCAAATTTCAACGATGCATATCTCTCTCATTTCTAATCCGTTTTCCCCTTTTTTTTTTATTTCTTCTTTATTTTTAGTGCTGTTTCTGGTCATCATGATATCACAAAGATGTTGATCTATCGCATACTATTTATAAAAAAAAATCACAAAAACTACGATAAATAGTATGTGATGGCTCAACATCTTTGTGATATCATGATGACTAGAAAGAGCACTAAAAATAAGGAAGAATGAAAAAAATGGGCAAAAAATGGATTAGAAATGAGAGAGATATGCATCGTTGAAGTGATGGCCCATTTAAAATGGGACGAAAATGATTAAGGCACCGAAAGGCGTCGATTATGATTAATGAACCGACGCCTCTCTTAAGGCGTCTCCTTTAATCCAAGAGGCGTCAGTTCAACCGACGCCTTTCAGTTTCAGAGCACCATTTCAAAAAATATTTGCTACAGTGTCCTTTTGGAAAATAAATTTTTTGATAATTTATTATATAATTTTCCTTTTTTTTCTTTTGGCGATAGTCATAATCATAATCATAATCAAGTAGCGCGTTTTCCCAACTATTTGGGGTCGGCGATACGGATCTTACTCCTCCATTCTAGCCTATTTTGGGCTACCTCTTTTGTAAGAGATAGTAAAGTCAAATCTTTTCTTATTAACTCCATCCAGGTCTCCCTCTCCCTCTTTTAACAACATTTACATGTATCCCTTCTAATCTTCTCATAGGGGCATCTAAAGGTCTTCTTTGCATATGCCCATACCAACACAACCTACATTCTCTCAGCTTCTCCCCTAAATGAGCTACTCTTAGGCTCTTACGAATATATTTATTTTTAATCCTATCTCTCCTAGTTATCCCACTCATCCACCTTAACATTCTCATTTCGGCTACATTCAACTTATCTATATGACTCCTCTTTGGTGCCCAGCACTCCGCTCCATAGAGTATTGTAGGCGTAATAGTTGTCCTATAGAACTTATCTTTAAGCCTTACTGGAACCTGCCTATCACACAACACTCTCGAAGCTGCCCTCCACTTTACCCTATTTTGGCAATAGTGAATGAAGCAAATGTAGGATTTCTTTTTTTTGAAAAAGTTGATTATGGGACAATTTAACTAGTGCTTTTTAGTGCAATAAGGTTTGAAAATGTGTGCGATTATGTATTGGGAGTTTTTTCCATATTACCTGGTGCCATTTTTTATTTTCCCATATTACCTGATTTTTTTAAAAAAAATCCCATATAGCCTGGAATCGATACCTAGCATACCAAAAATGCCCTTCTTTTAGGTTTTTCGAGCCTTTGATATCATAAGGGGCGTGTTGAAGACGACACAATCAAGGCTCAATTTTAATAAGCAAAGGCGGCGATTTGAAGCGGCTCCCTGCCGCAATTTCGAGCGGCGCCCTTATCGACGTCCCTCTGCGGCTCCATGCAACCGTCGGAGTGAGCAATCGCAAGTGATTACACGTGTTTGGAGCATTTTCTGTCTAGTTTTTTGGCGGCTAGGTGGTGAGGAACACTCCCAAATCATCCTTGTGTCTCCGGCGAACAGAGGCAAAAATCATTTTCCCAGGCAACGACGCCTCATCGTTAGTGAAATACACCTGGAGAATAGCATAAAATTACCGGTAAGGTACAATCCATACTGATTTTTCTTTGAGAAACTCCAATTTTTTAATTTGTTAATTTGGATTAAGTAATGTATGCGAAATCACGAATTTATTGTCTTCGTGTTTTTGTGTACACGATATGATATTAACTCGTGTCTTCGACAACACAACTTTTCTATTTTCATGTCTTTATGACACGCTTTTTTTTTATTTGTTTGTACTTATCTCCTTGCAGATGGATACAGAAAGAGATGACTCAATGGAGCAAATACCAAGGGAAGAGGAGGAGGATCAGGAATTTCTTTTTGCACCGCAAGAGCAAAAACAGAGGGGCAGGAAGAGGAAGGCTCCTATATATTTACCAACAAAGAGAACTTACAATGCACGACCAGTTATTCGGATGTTTTGTCAACCCGGAGTGCTAAAAAAGTGTGCGGCCCTCCTACAGCATCACCAAAGATGCGGTGAACTGATCAAAGAAGCGGGTTTTTTTGTCATTTTTGAAGCTGAGGAAGTCGTAGTTTCTAGGAACCTCCTTGACCATTTGTTGAGGTATTGGGATGAATCGGCCAAGGTCTTCAACATAAAGGGGAGGTCACTAAATTTCACAGAGCAAGAAGTTACTCTTATCACTGGATTCCCCGCAAAGGGCTAAAAAGTTGAGATCATTCCCACTAAGGGTAACCGACCGCAAGGGAAATTCTTCAGGAAGTACTTCTCCGTGAGGAAACCGGATATTTCTTACATAGTGGAAATCATTGAGAAACTTAACGTTGGAGCAATGAAGACGGTAGAGGATGTCATGGCAAAAATGATCATCTGTCTCGTCTTCTGCATGGTTATGTTTCCACACAGCACTAGAGCACTACTACCATGTCTTTACCAATACATAGAAGACCACCCAAGATTGAG
Source organism: Houttuynia cordata (assembly GCA_039654745.1). Taxonomy (NCBI): domain Eukaryota; kingdom Viridiplantae; phylum Streptophyta; class Magnoliopsida; order Piperales; family Saururaceae; genus Houttuynia; species Houttuynia cordata. Next base: position 2,049,344 of record CM077510.1, on the reverse strand, counting down.
CTCATACAATTGGGCAGGGGCAATCCATAAGATGTTGCTTTCTGGTATAACCCACACCAACAGACAAGTAGGGGCGAGATGTGAAGGAGAGTCACGGGGCGGTGGTTACCTAAACGGCACCGCATATGTCACTCAGGTAAGCCATTCTTACAGTGTTTTAGTGTCTTCGAAGACACGACACGATGCTAAGTAGGTAGTCCGTCTACAAAGACACGACAAGACGCTCAGTTCGTAGTCGTGTCTGATCGTTTAAATATAAAACCCTTGCAAGTGCACAAGGCAATTGTACTACGGTGAGTATTAAGAAGGGTTGTCGAACCTAAGGGACGGATTAATATTTTACTAAATTCAAGAGAAGAAAGTTGCAGTTTTTATTTAATCTAGATAAAGCTATGAACTTTAACTACTAAGCTGAGTTTTAATCAATGCAGAGAATTATCAAGGCAACGAATCCACCACTAAACATGCAATTACTACTCTCAATTATTATTAAGCATAAGTTAACATGATATGGTAATTCGTGTTCTTGATCGGACACACGAGTTACTAATGAATTCACTAACGTTCTTGATCGGATACGAAAGTTCATCTACTATTATGTAATCAATACTATCCTTGATCGGGCATAGAATCACTCACAACTCTATTCTAATGTAATTAATCTTATCCTTGATCGGGCATAAAATCAATCATAATATCTAATTCCATTCATAATCAATCAAGTCTATGATCAAGCACTCAAAAGAATACTCATGAAATCGCATTAAGCATAAATCATAATCAACTTTATAGAATTAAACTATCAAGAGTAGCAATACACATCTAGGGCTTCATCAAGCCTTGACAAGGAATTTAGTTACACATAGAAAGAGAGAAAAGAAAAGCCTGTTTATGTAGATCCATCGTCATGAATCCTTCTTCTTCTTTGCTCCAAAAGACTCCTTCTCTTGCTCCTCTCTAGCCTCCAAAGTATGCTATCTAGTCTACTTTCTAATGCCCAAAACGTTCCTTCATAAGACCTATTTATAAGTTTGAAGAGAAACCATGAAATCCCCTTCTAAATCCGAGTCTAAATAGGTCAAAATCGCCTTTTCTGTATACGGCAATCGTTCGTCTACCGATCGATCGCAATTCCTTCGTTATTTTCCTCCGATCAATCGCTTTGCCGATCGATGCCGTATGATACCGATCAATCGTAGTTACTGTCTTACGCGATTGAAAAATTCCAGTAGATACGATCGATCGTTTTTCTGCCGATCGATCGTTTCCTTCAATATACTGCTTTTGCGGCTCTAGCGATCGATCGCATTGATAGCCGATCAATCGTAGTTACTATTCATAATCTTCAAATGGCTATAACTTTTTGTACCGAACTCCGAATTGTACATAGTTGGTGGCATTCTAAAGCTGATTTCTTGAATTTTAACATGAAGCTTGAATCAGTCCAATTCAACATTTGTACACGAAGTTATGATAATTTAACCATTTGAGTTACTTTTCACCTCATTTCTGTGTATGATTCTTGTTTCCTACAAAAACCAAAAACCATATTAAAGTAGTAGTTATTCTAATCAAATGCCATCATAAATTTAAGTTTAGGAGATAATAAAATGTATAATTCATGTATAGATCAGTGTCTTCGAAGACACAACCCGATATATAGTCATGTATTAACATACACAAGTTGCATGTATCCACGGCTTTTACTAATGTTTTGTTCTGCCCACTATGCAAATTTGGTTTTTTTAGTACACCACAATCCTCCATGCTATCATGGGCCCTACCAGTCAGAGGGTTAGAAGGTGGCTAGGATCAGGCGCCCTAATTACGGAGGTGAAGAAGGGTGCACATAAGAAGCACTGTATGACAGATTACTGGAAGAGGGTGTTTGATCATCTCGACATGCGGGCAGAAGTCGTCGACGTCATTAGTCCAATGCAAAAAGAGGCGGTCCTCATTTTGTCTCCCAGTGTGGCCCCTCCTCCGCGACAACAGAAGACAGAGAGGCAGGAAATGAAGAGGACCCCCATTCATGGTTCCCTCTCTTCCTCGAGGACACCCGCTCAGTCGAACGCAATGAGGCGATCAGAGGGTTCTCTTCAGGGCATAAAGTCATTAATTGAGATCACTTTGTCTTCATAGGACAAGATGGGAATCAGTGTGGGACCTCTGCGAGAGGTTCTTCACTCTATCAAGGCATCTACCTCCACAGCGTCACTGCTGTTGGAGGGCGAGAACATTGAGGAGCTGAAGGAGGAGAAGATTGGGGAGTTGAAAAAGGAGGAGAAGAAGAAAACAGAGAAGGAGAAGATGAAGAAGTCATCAATGCTACAGAAGGAGGAGTCCAAGAATAAAATCGGTGACGAAGAGGAGGAGAAGAATACGCACACATTCGGAGAAAGGATCAGGCGCACAAGACAGTCGATGACTCCTTGAAATGGGGTAAGGGTAAGTTATACACGAGTGTTTCATTTCGTGCTGCTATTGGCACGACTATTTAAAATTTCAATGTAGCTCCAGGGAAGCACTCGCATGATGAAGAGAAGGAAAAACGAGCTACAAAGAGAGCCTCTGCGAAGATGTTCCTAAAGAAGCTCCAACCACACTTCGACGAACATATGGAGTGTGCAAAAGTGGAAAAGCGGGATCTATTCCCCCTAGGTTCTGTAGTCATGAGGAGGAGGAGGTTTGTCCCATAGAAGGAATTGCAGAAGCTACGGGAAGAGGAGCACATAAGGAGAATGGCATTGGAGCAGGCGCGGAGGAATTTGGCGGCAGATAAGAAATCAAAATCCGATGAGACTGTCTCCAATCGCCAAACAACCGATATCATTAATGAGGTGACTTTGATGCCCTAATTCCTCTTTCGCCCTCCATGCCCTTTTATAATTGACTTTGACACTACAATGTTTTTCAATGTACTGTTGGATACTTGCCTTTTTTATGGAGTTTGAATCCTTATGGAGGCCATGACACTTCCTTGCAATCCAAATGTGTTAAGCCAATGGATGATCTTTTGAACTTATCAAAGTGTCACATGTATGCCTTTTTTCCCTCCTTGTCAAGCTGACTCTGTCAAGTCTATTCGAAACCCTTATGTACCACTTGCACCCTGTAACCTTGCACGTTGCAGCAAATGTGTCTTTGTTCTCATCCACCACTTTGAACATGAACTTTCTCTTGATTGCCAAATCAATAAAAACCATCTTGAACTGCTTGACGCTTTTGAACCTAGCCCCTAAGGCAAGTTGTCGGTCAACATCGTCTCCTCTTCCCAATGTCTGAAGGATCAACCTATGCAGAATAAGTACCCCAATCCCAACTAGGGCTGGGAAAATCCTACCCGACCCTATTACCCGACCCGACCCTAAAATTACCCGACCCGACCCGACCCTATTGCAAAATAGGGTCGGGTGCGGGTTTGAAAATTTTACCCTATTTAAAATAGGGTCGGGTAGGGTAATTACCCGAATTACCCGCACAACCCTATTTTACCCGATGTACATATTATAAAATATTATAATATACATTTAATATTGAATAATCTAATTTTTAAATATAATTTTATTTTTAAATCACTAAAAACTTTATATTAACCATACCTATATTAAAATTTAGTCAAATAAAGGTCAATTTTGACTTTTTAAATACTAGATTAGCAAATAAAATTATTTATTTTTATTTTATTTTTTAAAAGTAGGGTCGGGTCATTACCCGACCCGATCGAAGTAGGGTTAGGGTCGGCCATTCTCGACCTTACTCATGAATAGGGTCGGGTAATTACCCGACCCTATTTAGCTAGGGTAAAGGGCGACCCGACCCTATTTTACCCGACCCGACCCGATTCCCAGCCCTAATCCCAACCACCATCACCATCAATATTGAGGTACTCATCGTCCTCTAAATCTTGCGGCTCCGACGCAACAGATTTTCCTTTAGATGTGTCTCCTGCCGTGAGAACTCTAGGAGTGAATGCTCTCGCTGCATGTTGGAATTCTATACCTGGCACAGAGTGGTCTCTTCCCGTGAGATCTGGCTGGCAAAAATCTGGTAGTGTAAGAGGCCCATCCCACTCAACTTCAGACCACGGTAATTCTTCGTCATCGAAGAATTCTTCTTCATCTGCATCTTCATCTCCGTCTTCATCTTCATCTTCACCTTCTTTCCCATTCAAGCTATTGATTTGAAATTGGTTATTGTCTTTGGTCGGAAATTCATCCTCCATATTTTCATTACCATCTCCCAATCTGCGTGAAAAAAAATTGTATGAATGGACTGCATAATATCACAACTCGTGTAAACGACTTGAAGTCAGGTTGTGTCTTCGTGAACATGACTTGAAGTCAGGTCATGTCGTCGAGAACACGACTTGAAGTTAGGTCGTGTCTTCAAGAACACGACTTGAAGTTAGGTCATGTCTTCAAGAACACGACTTGAAGTCAGGTCGTGTTTTCGACAACACGATTTGTACAGTTAGCTTATGCGAATTTCAAATCTTACCTCGCAGCTTCAAGTGAATAATCTTCATCTTTTCCTCCTTCAACTGCTGATGCGGGTATCTTACTGGCTGGCCTTCCTTCTGCCTCTGGTATCATCTCGTCGTCCTTGTTCGCACTGGAATTCATTTCCTTATTGCCAGTGGATTTCTCCATGTTATTGCCAGTAGAAGTCCACTCCACGTACAGGTCGAGTAGTCTATTTGTGCATTGCTTGTTCTTGTAAACGAGAAGTATTGTGTCTAGGTCTTTATCGTCTTCAAGGATGTATAAGGATCCAGAATCAACAAGATATGATAAAGACAATGTACCAGATGCAGAATTCAGCTGTAATCTTTCTTCCACTTGCTGCAACAGTTCCAGGTACTTTACTTGTGTATATAGAGACATGAGCTTCCGTTTCCTGCCCACGTACCCATCAGAATTTCTAAACACTTCATCGTAGTGTAAGCACACAGGTATCTTCTCCATAAGTACCGACATTACAATACTGAAATAAGTAAAAAAAACTGTAAATTTTTTAACCGTATATGAGTGAAAATCATCGTCTATGAGTCGTGTCTTCGAAGACATGACTATTGCATTACAATCATGTTCTCGAAGACACGATATTACAGAAAGTTGAAAACTTGCCAAGTTTTCAACTTTCTTCTCTATAACCAATTTTCATTATCAAAATCGTAGTATTTCAACTTGACGTACCATTTTTTGATGTACTATGCCTCCATTGCAGTTATTTTTTCGTACAGGTTGCTTTCCGATTTTTTCCGCTCATTTTTCTGCTTTTGGGCGCGAAGATGACCTTTCCCGGTTTGGACGGAACCGGCTCCGGCGATGATATGGGCGGAGATGCTGCTGGACGGAACTTCTCTGGATCGCCTTCTTCTCCGATTGAACGCTCCTGCAAATTCCTAAAATGCATATTTTGGTGTTGCTGTCGTGCTTATACATGCTCTTGGGGGTATTTTCGATAGTTTTCAGGTCATATGAAATAAACAAAGATATTCCAGGTAATATGGAAAAATAAAAAATGGCGCTAGGTAATATGGAAAAAGCTCATGTATTGGAGACAAATGTAAAAGTAAAAACTCGCAATTTGGTTTTAGATTTAGGTTCATCTTGTTTTTCTACACCCTCCAAGCATGTCCAATTATCTGCACCTGAAAGTGGATGCAAACGGAAGATCAAGTTTAAGAGGTAAGATCTTCTTCTATACACCTTTTCCGCTAGCTAGCTTTATTAAGCACTCTTGATTCTTAACCTACCAAGTAAATGAGTGGAGTGCTTTCTGTTTGTAGATAAAATAGTTTTAATTTGTCTGTAATTATAAGGGTGGCAGCTTATGTTTTCTCTTCGGATTCCCTTTGAAGATGTCTTAGCTTACCTTATAGAAGCACTCCAAGGGAAGCACAAATTTTTTTTCTGCTTGAACTTAAACCAAAGATACACCAGTCTAGTGTCCTTGGTTCCCATCTTTATATGTCTAATTGTAAACTGTTTTGAACGGCGTTACAGTAATCTGCTCTAGTGCTCCAAGTCGAAAGCAAAAACGAAAAAACAACGGTGACAAAGAATGATAATATCATATCATGCAACGTTTATATAGAAATGGTTTTCTAGTCATCTTCTTCCTTTCTATCTGAAAAATGTTTTAGTCGGCTACTTTCAATACCAAATTAAATCACCCCAGCCCACGTGGGCATGGGGCCCTGCAATTGGGCATGGGGCATGCCCACGTGGGCCGGGGTGATTTAGGGACTGTTTGGGGCGTGATTATAAGCAAATATCCACAGTGGATTATCCAGATCCACTGTAGCAACCATGTTTTTTCCCTATCCAGCATCTACAGTAGATGTTTTGCTTTTAATCACGCCCCAAATGGCCCCTTAATCTGATATTGAAAGTCGGTGACGCTAGACTAACTCTCTTTCTGCAGCGTGCCAGCGTTTACAAATGTTAATGCAGACTCACATTTCACTTAGTCAAAAAAGATAAGTAGGCAACAAAGGGTAGTACATTGAAAAAAAATGATTAGAGCCAAACAATTTGCATACTGCCTCCTGAACTCTCGGAGAATCTACACTTTCCTATTTCAATGTAGGTAAAAATTTGCTACTATTATATAAAATGATTTTGATATGACACTATATAAAAAGGATTACTCGTCCTTATGTGTTACCACTCAATTGCCTATTTCATATTTTGAAGACTCAGCTTCCTTGGGAATATGCATGTAGTTTGTTAACTGATGCTTTGCTACGGTAGCATGTTATATGCTAGTAGCTATGTCAGGGTGGTGGGAACAACGGTCCCTAACCAGGTTGAATGGGCCCAAATTCCTATTTTGTCCCGTTGATGTCCTTGAGGATCTAGTTCTGAATTGTTGGATTGGAACTCGGATCCAAATCATTGAAATCTATAAGTCTCACAATCTTCTAACGTTTCAAAGAAGCATGTGACGCTTCATGTCTGCAATTCTGGCCCACAATAGCTGTTGGTGGGCCTAGCCCATTCGGTATACGCTTGTGTGTTAACTGTGTGGGCCTGGACGTGTGGAGTGACTGGAGTCTGTGGACCAGATACTAACTGGTTACGGAAATTGTACGGACACCCAGCTAAATTCCAAATAAGCATTTGTTCTTGCCAACGAGAACAACTACATTGAGCCTCCCTGCCCCGTGACCACCGCAACCAAGGCCGTCACAGAGTGTGGCTATGGCAGGCCATGGGCTACCAGAATGGTTGGCCATGGTAACATATCAAGAGCACAACCCATGACAGCCAGCCCTCTGGTAAGAGTGGAGGCTAAGGTAGATTAACCACCCCCCTGGGGAAGAAACTCGAAGTCGGGACGTCCGCTAGAGGAAACGTGTCCTGGCCTTCCTGACCATCCCACCAATACCCCCCCGTTGGTTAACCGTAGAGGAGTAGACACTGCCTTACTATACAACTAGAAACACCTAACCAGAAGTGGTGGTCGATTGTCGTTCCATGAAATTCTGATTTATTGCACGAAGCACAGCAGACGATATAACTATTTGATCAACCATACCTCTAAATCATTACAGACTACCCTACTATCTTGCAAATATTAGGTCACTATATTGTTGCGGGCAACCACTACAATCCCATATAGGTAAAGAACAGAAATGTAATCAGGTCCAATGCCCAACTGATTAGGTTCTTTTTTTTTTTTATGTGCCAAAGCATCTGCGAACAAGTTGCCTCACGTCGCTTCACCAGCGGATTCAAACTCCCAAAAAAAAAAATCCCTATCCACTGCCTCCTCCGCCTCGCCTCTCCGGCCAGATCTGAGCCGCCTCGCCCTAACCACCTCCATCTTTTCCTCATCGTCACCTCCCCCCGCCGCCCCGCCTCGCCTCCATCATTCATCCGGCCAAATTTGAGCCTCCGCCTCGCCTCGCCTCTCCATAGCCACCACTGTTCCATGTTTGTTCTCTTCCATGTGTGATCTCTTCTATGTTTTTATCTCTTCCATATTTTTTGCCAATCCAACTCGAGGGTGGCTGGGGGGGTTGCAGGCCAAGAATTTTGGAGTTGCGGCAATTTGGGGTTGAAGTAATATGGAGTCAAAGATCAAGAAATCAAGATAGTAAACCGCACATGGTTCATCTGTGATGGCCAAAGCGAATGCTATGCTGCAGGGTCTGTTGATGCCAAAATGGTTAAACTGCTTGGACATCGTTATTGAGGGGGACTCTCTCTTGATCATTAAACTTATGAAGAATGCTTACTCTAACAGCCCCGGGTCTATTAAGCCCATTATGGATGAGATCTTTGATACTTCAAATCTTTTTTCATTGGTTGATTATTGTCATTTGTTTAGACAAGACAATTGTGTTACCGATGTTTTGGATAATTCGGTTTTCGAGCAAGAATATTGTTGTTGGTTTAAATCCCCTCCTATCTGATCTCCTTCGGGAGGGCTACTGTAATTCTCGTCGTGTTAGATTAATTTAAGTTTTCTCTTACAGCAAAAAAAACTGATTAGGTTCTTTTGAATTCGAATAGAGAAGGCTGCCCAAAATTCAGTTGCAGTTCAAAAGATCGAGTCTCCCATCAGCAATCAGTTACAAAATCGGCATTAAATTTGGCAATTTTCCGTTTACTTGGACAAGTTTGTTAGTTTCCCCTAATAGAAGCATTCAAATCAAAACCACCAAAAACCGCATCTCTCAGCCCAGTCAGACAAGTCTTCCATACACTAATTCCGTTTTAATCCGTTTTAGACGTTGCAAATCCCGTTTATCCTGCCATTAACATTATTGACTGATCCCGTTTTCCATGCAGATCTCAAATTTGAACAGAAAAAAAAAAATTTAAAGAAATTTTTTAAATTAATATTTTCTGCAAAATTTGGTACTTGTTCTTGTCTCTGGTGAACGACCAGCTTTGAGCCGATTAACCTTTATTGGTCATTTGATGATATTTTCGATTTTTTTCGAATTTTTTTCTGTACAAAAAAAAGGAAAAATATTTTAAACACAAAATTATTTCCTGTATAATCCCGAAAAAGCCCTTGTCTCATCTTCATCTAACCAAGCACCCCAGTAACACTACTCGATCTTGCTAATCCCGATCCGTTTCACGACGGCGTTCCGTACTCCGTCGGCCGGCAGACCCAATCCGGCAAGCTCTATCCCGGACATGTAGCTCATCACCTCCTTTCTAATCATCTCCTGCACAATCGCCACAAACTCCGGGCCCAGCGGGTACACGCCGCACGGCTTCTCAGCAAGCGACGCTAGCGCCGGTGAAGGTGCCGGAGCTAGAGAGGCGGAGAACGGGGAAATATCGGCGAACTGGTGATGAGGACTCGGCTGCTGCTCCGCTGGCTGGGGAGTCGGCGGTAGGAACTGGTTTGTCGTCATTATCGGCGTTGTAATTAGTGTGGTCGTCGCGGCGGTGCTGAACCCTTCGAGGTGGTCCGGTGCCTCGGGGGAGGAGAGGGAGAGAGTCAAGCTCAGAGAGGTACCCAGATCCTCGTCGGCCACCGGAGAGACGGATGGCAAGACACCACCGGCACGAAGAACAGGCCGGTAAATGAACGCTGGAGCGCTGGAGTCGCTGACGTCGGACCCAGAAGACGGGCTGCCCGGGCTGAGCGCTAGCCCCGAAAACTCAGGCCCGGCACTCGCGGACCGCTTCGCCGGCGGAGGAAGATCATCCACACCATCTCCGGCGGCGGAGGGGCACTTGCGCTTCAGAGTCGAGTTCCAATGGTTCTTGATGGCGTTATCCGTCCGGCCGGAGAGGAGACGGGCAATAGTAGCCCACTTGTTGCCGAATCGCGCATGTGCCCGAAGAATCGTTTCATCCTCCTCGGGACTAAACGGCCGGTGCTCCACCTGCGGGGACAGCTGGTTACACCACCGCAGCCGGCACGACTTCCCCGACCGCCCAGGAATAGAACGACTAATCAACGACCAGTTCCTCGGGCCGTGCTTCTCGACCAGCCTCTGCAGCGCGTCGTCCTCCTCGGGGCTCCACGGGCCCTTTATCCGATCAACCTCCGCCTGCTTCCTGGCCGCTGCTGCCGCCATTACTATTATTCAGAGCTTTTTTTTAGGCTTGGGAAAATGGAATCGGGTGAAACGAGCGAGGAGGGATGGGAGTTGGGGGAGTATATAAAGGGTCGAGGGTGACCGGAGAAAGGGGGTTTGTTCCAGGCAGGCGGTTGGGGGGATACAGCTGGCCAAAGACACGTGGAGGCAGGAAAGCAGGGAAGGTCGTAGTCATGGGCTTGGATCTTGGCGCTTTCTCTTTCCGCTCCTCTCTATGATTTCCCGGAATATTTTTATATTTTTTTAAGGAAAATTGAGTTGTTATTCGGATATGGACGGAAGAGGACTGGAACAAGTACCTCATTATATGGGACCCTTCTTTTCAAGCTGGGATGTTAGATGGGTAATTAGATTATGTGATCCATGATTAACTTTTAGTAACTACTCCCTCCGTTCCAAAATATTGTGTATATTTAAAAAAATTCTTATTTTTATTAGATCATGAAACCTACAAGGAACTCACGTGACTTTTCTCCCTTATATCCGTATGATCGTACATGAACAAAATTTTAGTAAATTCTTCCAAGTATATTCTAAATTTAGAAAAAAAATCACATAATTTAGTAAAATATATACAGTATTTTAGAATAATAATATTTCAAAATATACATAGTATTTTGGAACGGAGGGAATATAACATTCCTTGTAAACGCTTATGAAAATTGTAGTATGCAAAAAGTATGCGTGAACTCTATGATTATTCACTAGTAGGAGAGTTTTAACAAACGATGTTTGTTCAAGGTGTTTCATATTTCTTGTGGCATGTTGGTGTCGAGTGGACCAAATTTAGTTCCAGTTCAAGTAAGTTGTATGTGTCTGTATCACTATTAACTCAGTCATCCATTCAACCATTATTTCGCTACTTCAAATTTATTAGCTATGTTTTTTATTAGATAGGATAGCCTAGAATGCAACAAAATTTGATCATATGGCATCATATGATATCGCAAAGCTCCAGCTTGAGCTAGCTTTGACTGTTATTTGAATTTGTAGGCTCAAATTGTAAATCTAATCAGATGATTTCTTGGGGGGCAAAACACAAGATTTATTAGAATCATCAATTTGATTCAAAATATCAGACAAATTTGGAACGGGGGAACGACAAAAATGAGATTTGAGGAGAAGCATCTGAGAGTGGGAGGAAAAGACAGGGCATGAGTAGTATTAACTGAGCCAGCCTGGCCAGCATTCCTGCAGACTTTTGTATGCTTATCATCAGTTATTCAAATCAGTCCTTTTTGACCAACTAAACAATTTTCTACTCTTGCCTTGAAGCTCGGACGCTATAGTACGAAACAGTAGAGAAGGGGGAGTACGATAGCGGGGGAGGGAAATTGAGAATTGGGAAAGGACAAGAGCGGTCGCGGGATGGGAGGTTGCAATCCTGCCAACCTCCAGCCTGTCTAACCTGCCCCACACGAACCCCCACCTCCTAACTAACAGCCCCTCTCCACCGGCGCCACCCGGTCACACTCCAACCGCGTGCCCCTTAGCTACTTGCCCGTACATGTACAGTCCCCCCTCACCTTCCTCGTCCCTTCCTCCTCCCCACTTTATTTTTATAACTGCTCAAATACAAGGTGCATGCAAGTTGTACGGGTACAAAATCCTCGCCTATCAGTTTATTTCGTTTCCATATTCCACCCCTGCTGACTGGCATTTGAACTTTGAAGTTCACAATATAGTGCTAGCTAGTTTTTCACAAGAAAAAGGATAAAAAAGGATGGAGTTTACTTGCCTCATATGTTCACTTGAATTTGTTGGAAAAAAATGTTCACTTTAATTACTATTTGGTTTTAGTCCATGGCAGGATAGCCTGACTCTTTGTTCAAATGGTTCACACAAATCCTTCAATTGTCATACTATCCCATAACTTTGTTCCTAGAAAAAACAAACACAAAAAAACATAATAGGCTCTCAAATGATTCATAGTTATTATAAAAAGCTATATGCATCGTAACTCATGTGTGTCAATGTGTGCTAACTCACCGCTCTCGTTAAGTGCGGTGGAGTGATTCAAACCCGCCTGCTCTCTATGGGGCCGTTTGGGGCGTGATTAAAAACATCTACAGTGGATGTTTTGCTTCATGTTTTTTTTTCACTTTTAACTGAAGTACCTCATGTCATGTTTCACGCTGGATAGTGAAAAAATTGGAATGCTACAGTGGACGTGGAAAATCCACTGGATATTTTTTATTTTTTCACACCCTAAACAGCCCCTATATTACCGTGAGCCATTGGACCAAAATCAGCCACCCTGCGACACCGGCCAGGGCGAGAGTCAGGTCGCATGTAAATTGGACATAATAATAACTGATTAATAAAATTTGGGAGGGCGAAAGGGGGACATGGGCATTCAATGTATGAGATAAGCTAAAAAAAAAGGAAGAAACAATCCGGGAATAAGTTTTGTGTAAAAGCGTACGACATGGCGCACCTATGGGTACGAGGGTTAGCAAGGGCCAACTTACTTTTGACCCGTACACGGTCGGTCCGGTGATGCAAATCCGTTTTTTCAGTTATTTCCCAAATTTTGATTTTTGGCCCCGGGTTTCCGTTTTGATAGGTTTGGTTCAGTTACACGCACTCCCCGGTACCGTGGACTGAATCAAAACCTCTCCAAATCAAATTCAAACTTGTTCGGCCAACAGCTTCTGAATTTGAGCAGGTATTTGCTCACTAGCTAACGGGGGGAGGTTAGGGATGACCAAAACCGTCTTAAAGTGGATGTTTAACTGATTTTCAGTTAAATTGGGTTTGAATGATCCTTTCCCCAACAATGCATGTGCATGGTGGTTGTGTGACATTCACACGTGTGTCCTTCCTCTCTTTCCAGTTACCCGTCTCTCTCATTACATGGTGTGGCATTCACACGTGTATCTCTGCCCCTACTTAGTGATTGGTTAATTAGTTAATCAGATATGGTAACATTCGTCATGATACGGTAGACGGGAGACAATACAAATACTGGGGACCAATGTTTGCTTTCCCAAGGCACTGCACACTCAATTGCATGTACTAGACAGATATGCTTACGAGAATGCACCTTCCTCCTTCCTTCCCATTGCACATGATAAATTTCTTTCCAGATCAGCCAGTATTTGTCTGCCAAAATAAGCCCATATGGTTCCCAAATCCCTCCTTAAGGTCTCGTAACTTTTTTTCAGTTGAAAGCAAAATAGACAACATTTTGCAGTGGGGACCTCAAATTGTTGAGAAAGCGGTTCTTTTGATTATGATTCTGGTACATCAGTGGGCGTAACATTTTAAGTACCCAGCTACTAGTTGAGCCAATTTTTGTAGCAATTAAAATGAGGTAAACCTTTTCCACAAGCAGATATTTATACGGAAGCGGGAGTATTACAATACACTTGCGCATGGGACCACTCATGTACACTAAGGTTTCGATGCACGGTCTCAATGTGCAGGCCCACACGGACAAAGTTAGTCCTACGCGCTTGTAGCGAGCAAGAGGGGAGTGGCCCTAGGCATAAACATGTTTTGTATGTTACTAACCCCTCCATCCCACCTTATTTGTCCACATTAGAAAGACAAAAGAAATAATTAGTTCATATTAGGTTACTAATGCTGGCTACATTCTCTATCCCAAATCACTAGCTCCATTTGTAGAAAAGCTCGTCCCATGTTGATAGCTTAATTTAAGTGAATTCTGAACCTCCTCTTCCCTGGTCAGTGTTAAATTATTTTTAGATCCATTTGACAATTATGATTTGGCTTTAAAGGTGTGATTCATAAAATCGTGTCCTTTTAAATCACAGTGGATTTTACATTTCAGATCATAAATCACAGTTAATATTTAGAAACAATGTGATTTTACGAATGAAATTTTAATATTTAGTATTTAGAGGTGTGATTTTGTAAAGTCAGATGTGTGAGTTGCACTCATCCCTTTTCGTATTATAAACTAAATGACAAGATTTAAGATGAGATTTTGGCCAAAATTAAATCCTGTCCAAAAATATACTCCCACACGTTAGATTTGTCCAAATGATGCAATTGCACTACTGTCCAAATTTGGAAAAAAACTTGAAAGATTGACTTCAATTTGGTTTATGAATGAGCATACGAGTTTGACGGGGGATATAAGGGAGAATGAGTCATGTGATTTCATCGTGGGCTTCAAGGTCCAATAAAAATAAAAATTTTCTCAACTATGCATAGCATTTTGGAACGGAAAGAGTACATAAGATGGTAAATTGGATGTAAGACTAACTATCTCTCTACTCGAAAGAGTACATAAGATGGTAAATTGGATGTAAGACTAACTATCTCTCTACTCCCCTCGATCTGAAATTACCTGTCCTCATTATAAAACTAAAATAAATATTTTAGTTCTTTAATTATTTTAGTTTTCTAATTACGACAGGTAACTTTGGACCGAGGAAGTATACTCAATGAGTTGCCGTACTCAATTGTCGTACTCAATCCAATCACATCAAGTATTTATAAAACCACTGTACTAAAAAAAAGCAGTATTTGAGAAACTATTGTTGTATAGTGAAATACAAAGGAGAAAAACGTGCGCTTTTCCCTTTGGAAGACTCAAAGAGGAAGGCTAACCGCGTCAACGGCCAGACAAGCTGATGAGCCCCCATCACCAGAGGACAAACAGACCAGTGGCCGCGGGTGATGATTCCGTGGCCCACACGTGACCCGCCCCATACCCAAAGCACCGCACAGGACCGGGGGAGTTTGGAAGTCCTTTTCTGGGATTTCCATTCGGACGAGCGGTTATCGTCCACGTCGGCCCAAGCCAGCTATCCCGCACTTGGGAGCTTACGGGGGTTTGTCCTTGTCTGAGGAAAACGACAAAATGGTCCTCGGGATTCAGCGCGTGTGTGGCGGGCGTTTGTCTCTTGCTCCACGCGTCCCCGCTACTGTGCGCGTCGTGCGGTCGCTACCTTGCGCTGGGTGCAAGACAAGTGGAGCTTTGGTCGATGTGATTAGGAATAACTGCGATAGGCTTTTCGGCTGAGTCATACTTTAGTACGTTTGGTTATAGATTTTAAGGGAAATTATATAATTTTTTTTTCGAAAATGATACATTGTAACAAATATTTTCCGAAATAGTGCTATAACAAGCCACGTAGGCGCCCACACGGGGACACTTATGTGGGTTTTTTAAAAAAACTAACTCGAAAGGCGTCGGTTCCTCTTAATCAACCGACGGCTTTCAATGCTTTCTGTTTTTGTCTCATTTTAAATAGGCCGTCACTTCAACAATGTATATCTCTCTCATTTTTAATCCGTTTTTATCTATTTTTTTCATTCTTTCTTATTTTTAGTGTTATTTATAGTCATCATGATATCACAAAGATATTGAGCCATAACATACTATTTATCGTAGTTTTAGTGGTATTTTTTTCGATAAATAGCATGAGATGAATCAACGTCTTTGTGATATTATGTTGACTAGAAAGAGCACTAAAAATAACGAAGAATGAAAAAAATTGGGCAAAAATGGATTAGAAATGAGAGAGATATGCATCGTTAAAATTATCGCTCCTTTAAAATAGGACAAATTTATTTTGAGCTATTTTAGTAAAACAAATTTCAATGCTACATATCTCTCTCATTTCTAATCCATTTTCGCCTATTTTTTTCATTCTCCTTTATTTTTAGTGCTCTTTCTAGTCATCATGATATCATAAAGATGTTGATCCATCGCATGCTATTTATCGAAAAAAATACCACAAAAACTATGATAAATAATATGTGATAGCTCAACATCTTTGTGATATCATGATGAGTAGAAAGAGCACTAAAAATATGGAAGAATGAAAAAAAGGCAAAAATAGAATAAAAATGACAGAGATATACATCGTTGAAGTGATGGCCTGTTTAAAATGGGACAAAAGCATCCAAGGCATTGATCAACCGACGCATTAAGAGAGGAACTGACGCCTTTTTCCTTTAACCCGAGAGGCGACGCCTTTCAGGTTAGTTTAAAAAAATAAAGCTAAGCAAGCGCCCGCGCCATACAGGCACCTGCGTAGCTTGTCAGAGCACGATTTCGGAAAATATTTGCTCTAGTGCTTTATTTTGGATTTTTTTTATGATTTATTATATAATTTTTATTAAATTTTAGGAGTGTAAAATCTGGATTTTATGGAAGAAGTTAGGGTTTAGAATTTAGGTGTTTGGTTGAGAAGAAGTAGATTTTAGGAAAGAATTTAGGGTTGGATGGTATTGTTTACAAGTAAACATGAAAGGTAGGGGCATTTAATAACCAAAAATGCGGTTTCAATCATGAAACCGCGTTTCTTTTATAAATGACCTTGTTTTTTTTTAAATTATAACAAATGTCATTCAAAAAGTAAAAGCTAGATTTTTTTGTGAAATCTCCCAAAAGAAGCTGGATTCTTAATGAATCCAGCCTCAAAGAGGCTACCAAGCAGGCCCTTAGGTATGTTTGGTAGATGATTTATGGAGTGAAAAATCTGGATTTTAGGGAAGAAGCATCGGAGAAGAATCATGGTGTTTGGTTGGGAAGAAGTAGCTTTTAAAGAAGAATTTAGGGCTCAATGACATGTTTTATAAATAAACATGAAAGATAGGGGCACATGATGAGAAAAAAAATGCATTTTTATGATTGAAAATGCAATTTTTTTTATTATTATGTGCCCCTATCTTTTTTATAAAATTTTAAAAAATGCCATTGAGAAAAGTCAATGAAGTGAAAGCTGGATTCTTTTAGAAAATCTCTTTTATAGAGAAGCTGCATTCTTCTAAAATCCAAGTATGTAGTTGCTGCCAAATAGACCCTTAAAGAACGTTTTTTTTTCTTTTTCGTTTTTTGCATGATCATTAAAAAAGGAAGTGTCCTTGAGCTTTTTCTTTTGTGCTGAATTGTCTTTGAACTTGAGTGCTTGCTTTTATTAAGGGTGCGTTTGGTTGACACTTTATGGAGTAGTAGGAGTAGAATCCCATGACTTTCTTTTTTTCTTTTATAAAAAATTTAATTGAAAGACCATTAACAGCCTAAGGGAACATCATAACGGAGAGGGGCATCTAAGAAATAAGGAAATGTCCATTGCCATTCATTACAAAAAAAGGAAACCGCATGCCGCACCAAAGAATGTGCCACTCCATTAGCAGATTTGCGAAGATGCAAGAAAGTCGCCTCTTCAAAAGAGGGAAGACCTCATGAATTGCAAGACCTAGCTCCGCGAGATCGGAAGTTAGGTTTTTGAAACTTTCAATCGCATGGAGGCTATCCCCTTCAAACCAAACTTTTGGAAGCCCCATCCAATGAGCCATAGTAATGCTAGGACATAAGGCTATGTCTCTATAGCATTTACATCAAGATTACCACTAACTAGCTCACTTGAACAAGCAATGATTTTCCCCTCATAGTTTCTAAGGCGAATTCCCGCTCCTGCACTATCATTAGGGAGGAAGATAACTTTGTCTAAATTAACCTTGACAATGCCATGAGGCAGGGGTTCCCACTTTTGGTCCTCAAATAAAAGGATGGTTTTAGCTGTCGAACCGTAGAATGAAATGAAATATTCTCTGCACTTGACTATTTTTCATCGATTTACTTGGGTCCCCATGAATAATCCTTCTTCTTAAAATAAGTATTTGCTATAACCAAATCATTTTCTATTAAAAACTCAAGAATAACTTCCCTCATCTCATTCATCTTCCTAAAACCAAACCCTATCGTATCCTATGTTCTTCTCCCCTATATGCTCATTTAAGTCTTTCCCTATGATAACTTTATCTTCATTATATATCCCTTGTATTACTAGGTATATTTCCCAAGATTGCTTTTTAAGGTTATCTCTGAATCCTATTTGAGGTGCATAAGCACTAATAATATTAACTATGAATTCCCCTTATATTTCTTGTTAACTTAGTTTCTGGCAAATTGTTGTGTTAATCCTCCTCTTCCTAAGTGTTTTTACTAACTGCATACCTACTCTTTAAGGTTCCAATATTTAAAGATGTCACAATAATCTTACACTCATGGACTATCTTCTTTACCCGTGTCTGTCTAGACCAACGCAACAACTCTCGCTCATTTCTCATTGCAACCGGGCATTATTGTCACGCATTACTTCCGGGGAATGCCCTAGCCAACTCTTGCTCACTTATCAGATTTTGGCACAACGCGCAGGAAATGCTCCAACTTTAGCTAAAATGTGTAATGTAAGATCCATAAAAAATGACATAATTTTTATAGCCAAATGTCAACCTAACGCCAACCCTCCCCCTTGGTCGGGACTTGGGACCGGAATTGTGAGACACAATAGTGAAGTTATATTTTATCATTCAATTAGTTGATATACATATTACTATTGAAGAATGAACTTTTTAGCGATATAATCTTTCAGACAAGCACTCTCTTCCCAAAAATTTATATCACACGACTAAAAAAATCTTCAAAATTTAGTAGAAACTGTAGAATACACGATGTTCCTTGTCTTATATGCTAGCAACCCTCGTTATCTTTCGAGTTTTTGAGCACATCTTTTCATGGAATTCCATATCGGCGATATATCGCCGATATATCGATATCGGGCCCCACCCGATAAAACGAGATGGATAAATATCGATTTTTGTTTTTTTTTCAAATATTGCCGATATATCGGTTTCGGACCGATATATCGCTATTTTATAATAAAATAATATTTTCGGAAAAAAAAATTCGATTTTTTTTTTAAAAAAAAGGGGAAAAAAGTAACTTTCCCACTTGTTTCCCATCCTAATATGCATATTTTAAAATCTATGCTTTGTCTAAATTAGTATAACTCATTTTAGAAGCTAGATTATGAAATTATATGGTAAAAACTAGTTTTTAACTACCGATATTTTTTTACAAATATCTCTGATATATCTCCGATATTTTGTCTCTTAAGCCGACCGATACGATATCGATATCCGATACGGAATTCCATGCATCTTTTAGGAAAACAAACATGTAGCGAACCAGGTGTGGAGCCGATGCCAAAGGCAAGTTGCTCGGACAAGTAAAGCTTCTTCACTGGCCGACGCCGTAACCGTACCCCACTGTCACGCGCTCTACCAGCTTCACCTATGTCAACCAAGGACAGCTGCATCCTGCACGGATGGGGGCCCCTGTGACGACACAAAGGACACATTTCCCTTTGTACGCCCTTCCCTGGAACTTCTCAGAGACATGGGCCCTACCTCTAAAATGATATGGGTCGTCCATCCCCTCTAGTCTTTCTGTCTTTACAGTTGACTGGTTATACCCGCTCGCGATGCGCTTGCAGTCATGTGGCAAAGGGGCTCGAAATGGAAATCCGGATCAAGCCCACATTGAACGCGAGCGCGCAGACTGCGAGTGATCGAGCACAGACTTCTGCAGCACACATGGCGTCCAATGCTTGTTATATAATAATTTAAAAGAAAATTTATATAATAAATAATTTTTTTTT